>JACYXH010000068.1:1547500-1642500 GCA_026745465.1 Lota lota | reverse complement strand
TGCATATTACATTGCATAGTAAATCATTCAAGTTGTGTCTTGCAGTACCTACATATTTACCTAGGGGGCAACACTATCGAGGTAGGGCTCTTTGCTCACCTCTGGTGGTTGTGTTTAAAGCAGGTACAGCACAGAGTCCCCAACCAGGGCTCTTCTTTTTTAAACCAATTTCAAAGCTTTAAAATGAATGAGACGAAATTAAGGGAATTTTATTTTGAATGAGCACATTTTTCCATGTAATCAAATATATTACCTAAATCCCTCAGGACTCAAATTGCTTTCAACAGAAACATAAAAATACATTTACATAATGGATTGGATGAAAAAAAAAATCTGTTTTCAGGCCTATTTTATATTGCCAAATTCTCCACCTAAGTTTACCAATACCATACTCACCAATCAACACGTCCTGACCTAGCTGCTCTTAACCAAATAAAAAACAACAACATTGAACATGTGATTTGGGAACGAAAACTCCATCCCATGTTTTCCATGTGTGTGCTATGCTCACGTTAAAAGCGGCGCATAGTGCTGAGCAGCTCCGCATAATAATGACATGCATTGCCCTGGAGCTAAGTCCTTCTCCCGTGGCCGTCCCCTAACTCCAATCTAATTGTCCGCATCCAGCTGATCAGGCATGGAAGGCCGTTTTCTTTCTTTTTTTCCAACTAAAGTACTTACCGAGATCATTGATTGGAGAAATGATCCGGCGGACTGTGCTAACTCAGATATGATTGGCTAGGCATTTAATGGCATTAGGGAGACGGGCTTGTCAATGTCGACCGTGGCACTAATTGTAGCTAATTTACTGTGAAGCCGATCCCAGGCTGCTGCTGTTGTTTGGGGGTGGGTTGGGGGGAGATTATTATGCTGTTTGCACTCATTGAGTAAACTCACTCACTGGGCACTTTATGGGGGTGATATGGAAGAGAGATACAGAAGGAGAGAAAGAGAAATAGTTTAACACGTAGATAAGAGGCATGATCTTTTTACGTCAATCACATTTTGGAAAATAAAAATAAAAAAAACCAAGGGGTACGTCTATTGTAAGAAGAAACGTAAATAAGGGAAAATAGACTCTGTATAGGGTAGGTTAGAGTTTTTTTAATCATCTGGGTTTTATATGGACAATAAGTTAAACACATTTTCCATATCAAGAACATGGATTGAACACTGTATATCTTAACCATTTCTATAAATCATATGACCGCCAGGCAAGATATAATACATACAACTTCAATTCACACAGCAAGTTCTGATTCCCTTACTTTTCACCCTATGACTCAAACATGTGTACTGTGAAAGAAGGAAAAACAATTGGCAATTAAAAAACGATTGCTGTAACCTGGGCCACGTGTTTGCTGGACTACATCAGACAAGGCATGTAAGCCTCATGCAAGCATATGGCATAACGGTTGTCTTGTCAGACGCTTATTAATCTTCTCACTGCCCATGTCAACAGCTAGCCGGCAATCTAATGACTCGGAACCAAGGCAGGCCTCAGTTATAATGTCAGCGCACCAGGAAGAACTCTCGCTCAATCACTGCAGTGCTCTCTCTCGCTCTCTCTCTCTCTCTCTCTCTCTCTCTCTCTCTCTCTCTCTCTCTCTCTCTCTCTCTCTCTCTCTCTCTCTCTGTCACTCTTAACCTCTCCCTCTCTCTCTGTCACTCTTAACCTCTCTCACTCTTTACCTATCTCTCTCTCTCTGTCACTCTTAACCTCTCTCTCTCTGTCCCTCTCTTTACCTCATTCTCGGCCGTCCTATCAACAAAAGCAGCAGTTTTCAATTCTACCCTTCTTCAGTTATCTTTATTATCTATTATTACTTTTGTAGTACCATGTCACCTGGCAATCTGCCAATTGTTGTCCTTTCAGGAAGGGTGGTAGAAAAGTCAAAGGTCAAATGTTGGCTGCCTCAAAATGTCAGCCTTGTGGCACAGAAACACCAGAGGCACCCAGACAAAGACAGCGCTGAATTCCAGAAAAAACAGATTTAGCATTTGAATAACTAGCGATCAGTCCATCACCAGCCATCTCCTGCCAGCAGAATTGTTGTGTTGTTGTCGCTACGATCAAATCTCGCATCACTCCACAGGGTTCTGGTTACAATATTAAGTAATCGCTCAGCACATCTTGTCTTTGGGCCATTGTATCATCCAGCTAACTTTGTCCAAAACACCTGGCTCTTTCCCTAAACTTTCATCCATCCAAAAAACTAAAGAGAAAAAAAAGGTGTGTTATTGCCTCATTCACTCTCCAGGCAAACTCTTCACCTCTGCGTTACCTCTGGGGTTCTCGCCGACGCTAAAAGAGGCCTCGCTTCCTTTCCGGCCACATTATTCCATTTAAACTTCAATCCTATTTACGGCCTATCCCTTCCCCTCGCATGCCCGGGGCGATCAAACTATTCATCCAGCGGACTTCATGTCAGCCGCCTCTGTCATAAACGCCTCTGTTGGGATGTGCGTGGTGGTGGTGGTGGTGGTGTGTGTGTGCGTGTTTATGTGTGTGATGGAGATGAAATGTGTGTATATGTATTTAGAGTGCAGCTGTGTGAGTGTGCATGTTATTTATGCATGCATGGTGACTGTATGTGTGGCTGCAGACGTTGTGAGTGTGTGTGTGTGTGTATGTGTGCATGTGTGTGCGTTCTTGAGGTAATAGCCTTGGAACAGAAATCTACTTGATTGTGTGTGTGTGTGTGTGTGCGTGTCCTTGTGGGTGTGTGTTTGTGTGCTTGCCGCACAACTCCGTGCATGTGATTCATCATCATCGTTAGGTGTAACGTTGAAATCAAACAGATTCATGTCAGTTCCACCCTTTTAATAAGCCATCTTCTCTTTCCCATTCACTGTGTGGGCCTTTTCTCTGGCGTCATCAACTTTCTGTTTCCGACTACCAAAACGAAAAACAACACCTAGGTTTGGTTTGAGCCAAGGCCAAACATGCTTACCGAGCAGTTTTCAAATCCTTCTGCGTCTCAGAGCTACATGCCTCTCTTTAAGCATGGCAGACAGATGTTTTGGCACACAACCTGGTTTCAGCCAATACTGATGCGCCGGCTGGGTTTTAACGCAAGGTGTATTCTTCAATGCTGTGTCGGGGGGGGGGGGTCAGAGTTGCTTCATTGTGTCAGGTGAAAGCCAACGTGAGGTAACACGGTGACATGTCTGTAGGGGGGTAGACAACCTGAGAGTGATGTGATGTGGCGGGCAACACGCACACATGCACACGCACACACACACACAAGCACGCATGCACGCACAGACACACACACACCAGCAAAGATGGTGGAGATGGTGAGAAAGAGAAAGGGGACGAGAGAGAAGGAGAGGAAGGGTGTAACAGTCTATAACTGAAGAATTATGACAATGAGAAGAAGAAGAAGAAGAAGAAGAAGAAGAAGAAGAAGAAGAAGAAGAAGAAGAAGAAGAAGAAGAAGAAGAAGAAGAAGAAGAAGAAGAAGAAGAAGAAGAAGAAGAAGAAGAAGAAGAAGAAGAAGAAGAAGAAGAAGAAGAAGAAGAAGAAGAAGAAGAAGAAGAAGAAGAAGAATACCGGGAGAGAAGGAGACACAGAAGGAGCTAGGCAGGACGAGCAAGCATGGACAGCAGCTGTCAAATCCTCCTCTCCCCCCATCCCCATCCCGATTTCTCCTTCATCCTCCTAATTTGTGGCCCGCTGTAAACTTTAGGATCAGCATCAGGAGGAGGAGGGGAAGAAAAGGGAGGAGGCCCTAATGGGGTAGGAGGAGAGATAAAACAACGTGCCCATCATCTTCCTCCTCTTCCCTATCCTCTCCTACTCTTCTCTCTTCTGCTTTTTTGTTGATGTTGAAAAAAGCAGCATGTTGTGGTTGTTGTGTTTTATGTGCTATTCACCCTCCATCCTCCAATTAGAGTCCAGCTTGGGGATGCGGCTCCCAAACAGCAACGTTTGCAGCTACGTTGAGGGGGGGAGATGGAGATGGAGGCCGAGGATGATAGAACTTGGAAGGAGAAGGTGTGTGTGTGTGTGTGTGTGTGTGTGTGTGTGTGAGCGGTGGGGGTGAATATTACGCGATGGATTGACAAGTGCGGGAGGCATTAGGCTAATGGCATCATTAAAAACCCTGCCGTTACCTGGGCCCCGGCACACACTGGGGGCTTCACACACGTGTGTAGGTGTGTGTGCCTGTGTGTGTGTGTGTGTGCGTGTAGGTGTGTGTGTGGGGGTTTGTGTAGGTGCGTATGCGTGTAGGTGTGTGTGTGTGTGTGTGTGATTGTAGAGGAGGGGAGCTCAGAGAGATGTGTGAGAAGTAAAAAAAGAAAAAAAAGAAGAAGAGGGGGCGATGTGTCTGGGTTTTGTGCCGGCAGCCCCGCTCCGCTGCTTGGGTAATTTTGATCTTGCGCATGTGCTCGTGGGCGCGCTGGCCTTTACATCCTTCTCCTTTTCCTCCTCCTCCTCCTCTTCCGTTGCATTTTCTTTATCTTTGATCACAGGCTAAGATGCTACGGAGAGGCCACGCCCCCCTTTGATGCAGGAGTGTGCGTGTAAGTGTCCTTGTGTGCTGTGTGAGTAAATGAGTGATGAGTGTGGCTATATGTGCGTTTGTATGGTGCCAGCCACGTGTGTGTGTGTGTGTCTCAACAAATTGAAACAAATTCAAGACTCAAAATTTGTAGGACAATGTTGATATTTACAAATTGTGTATCATGAATAAAAGGGAAATGTTTATGTGTCCACACAAAAACAGACAATAATTAAAATAAAATATGGATAGTATGTATTTATCCTCACAAGGTATGATGCCAAAAAGGTTGAAGAGAAGTGGCTAGAGGTGCAACTTTGATCACATTTGAAATACTTTTGACTTTTGATTCAAAGGGGCGAGTATGTGTTTAGCCTATGTGTGCGTTGGTATGAGTGTCACACTGTGTGTATCTGTATTTTTTTGTCCATGCAGTATGTGTGTGGTGTGTGTGTGTGTGTGTGTGTGTGTGTTTCACGCACAAGAATCTGTCCTCCGTCGCTGCTCTTTGTAAATGGCATAGCCGGCATCCAAGGAGAAAAGGGAATCTGAAATCATTTGACTGCTGTGTCCTGCTGAGGAGCCTCGGGCCGCTACACACACACACACACACATACAACTACACATACAAACACACACAAACACACACATGCACAACACACAACTATACAGGCACACACGCACGCATACACACACACACACCCACAACCACACACACACACACACACACACACATGCACACACATGCACACAACCACCTATGCCCACCAGCACACATACGCGCATGCACACACACATACATAAACACTTCTGCACTCACATAAACACACACACAGACACACAGTAAAGAAAAATCGAAATCTCTCTCACTGAGCTTTCTTTACCAGAATAAAACACATGGATGACTCTGGATAATGCACATCATTCAAGTGTGTTCCAGCATATTCTGGATCTCTTCTAGATGATTCTAAAAAGTGTCTTTGAGCTGTATGGCGATGGCCCCAGGGCGAGGGAAACGCCTCTGTAGACGTTTCCTTATTGTTAGTGCATCTCCTGTCTAGGACTTTAATATGTACTGTATAATGTATATGCCTTATATTTCAATGTCAATGTACACAAATACGTTAGTGTAAGAGCAGTTTTAATGTGATACCTATTTGCTTTTTCATTCTGTTCCTAAGTTGCTTACACATCTTCCAATGGATGCTGACCACGGGTATTTGAGAGCTGTCTTCTCTGTTGGCTCATCTCTGGGTCCATTCCAATCGTTTCTTTTAATGCTCTGCTTAGGTTTGATCACTCCAGCATCAAGCACCAGCAGTATAGCCATAAAGGAGCGGAATTGTGGAATGAGGAATTGGGACCAATTGGTTACCGAATATTTATCTTTGATTTACAAACAAACCCTTTTACATGACGGTGCTGAGGGTGTGATTCCCCATTTGGTGTGTGTCACAACCAAGAGCCAGGTTTTAACACACACACACACACACACACACACACAGACACAGACACACACACACACACACACACACACACACACACACACACACACTCAGATAAACAAATGAACAGTGGAATAAAGGCAACCCAAGCCTCATACATCTCTGATCCAACAAACTTATCGAATCAGCTCAGCAGAGAAATGGGAACCAGTCTTGATCTCCATTTTCAGCGCGACGCCATTATGTAAATTGCAGCCAATCAAAGTGCCAGGATGGAAAAGCATGGTAATAGAGTGTTGATTAGCAAGGCGGCATAGAGTCAGCCATAAAAAAGTCACATAAAAGGAATGAGTTCAGCTTGACATGTCTTACATGTTAATTTAGCCCAGTGAACTCAATTTTACTCCACAATGTACTGACAATCTGTGGTGTGTGTGCGTGTGTGTGTGTGCTGATGAGAAAATAAAATGATTATAAACTTTTATTTTATTGTATGATGCTTCCAAATAACACGGTTATACGGTTAATGTTAAACATCACACGTCATTTAACGTTCAACAACAAAATAACCTTTTGTGTATACCAAAAAAACAACACACAATGCTTTGAGTATTGGAGTGTGAATCACTGTGTGTGGAGATTCAAGTCCACTACATATACAGGCAGAATAATCTTCTGGCCACTTTGACTGGCCAGAGAAAATTCCCTATTCGCCGTGCCCTTGTTAGTTTTTGTTTTCCCTCTCTGAGTCAAAGATAGGCCTGGCCCGCTTCAGCGTCCTTGGCCCTGTGTTGTCAGTGCATTCCAAAGACATGTCCATGATTAGAAATAGGTGAGTGAGCATTTCCTAGTACTTGTGTCCTGTCTGACTTACCGTTGTCCCATTTATTTGTTGCTATGCTGCCATGGCAGCAGTGTGTTTACCCTTGGTGGCGGTAAACTGCTATTTCTGCCCACCTTGCTATACATACACACACACACACACACACTGACCTGGGTACATTAGTCGATGGTAGGCGTGCCTAGAATGAATGTCTGTCTGTCTATCTATCTATCTATCTATCTATCTATCTATCTATCTATCTATCTATCTATCTATCTATCTATCTATCTATCTATCTATCTATCTATCTATCTATCTATCTATCTATCTATCTATCTATCTATCTATCTATCTATCTATCTATCTATCTATCTATCTATCTATCTATCTCTCAAACTATCTTTCTATCCATCTATTAATCTATCCATCACCATCCATATCCCATCAGTCAGTCTGTACTTTTGTCTATCTGCTTGCTGCCCATCTGTCTGTATCCCCCTTCTCTCTCTCTCTCTCTCTCTCTCTCTCTCTCTCTCTCTCTCTCTCTCTCTCTCTCTCTCTCTCTCTCTCTCCCTCTGTCTTTTAATCTACAGGAAAGGGGAAAAGTATATATCTCTCTCTCACCCTTACATTAGAACTAGAACATAACAAATATACAAAACAATGACTAACTTTGTTCATTATAGTTTAAGTAAAGACTTCAACTATAAATAGAACAATATGTTGTTATCTCGTTGAGTTTAGGGTTGAATCATTGCCACAGTTATCAAGATTAACAAAGCAACATATTGTCTGTTTATGTCAGACCTACAAATGTCTTGTATCTGTCATTAAACTTCTGCTTTTTTTTCTAGAACTTGTTGTCCATTTTGAGGCCTTCATGATGATGCCAAAGTAGGTTAGACCAAGAATGAGTCCAGTCGGAACTGGAAAACATCCAACGATTCTTTCTCACATATTAAAGAAGTTTACCATTTCAATGTGTGTTCCTGCAATACACTGACAGTTAGCTGCGTAACAAAATGTATTCACAGCAATGGCCTGCAGTCAAAGGTTTACTTACTTCAGTATCTGACTGTCATGTGTACTGGATGTGGTATAATAACAACTACTACAATCCACAGTTTCACTGTGAATCCCTCACACACTAAGAGGAAGGGGGGTATACTCTGTGGTTTACCTTGCTGTAAACATATAATTTAGGTCATGAACACATATCAACTCACACAGACAGAGCCAATCAGAGGCAAGCTGCGCATACGCAGAAACATAGATACCTTACAAACGTCCCTCCTCACTTGCTTTCATCTTTTATTTAAAAGTGCTGAGCAGGACGATGTGGTGAAAGTGGCAGCACACACACACACACACACACACACACACACACACACACACACACACACACACACACACAAATATTTGCGTACACATATTTTTATTCCCTTCTATCACCCTTTGCCAATCATTGACATGGAGAAGAAGAGAGAGCCACTGCCACACTGTCTCTGTGTGTGTGTGTTTTGTAAAGAAGTGTTTACTAATGTTTCATTCATTAAGCGTTAGCGGGCATGGCAGAGACATCATCCATCTGCCACAGCACAGGTTATTATCGCTTTAAATCACATCTCAGCCCTACCTGCTCGCTGAGCTGTCACCGGCCCAGACACTCTGGCCCTCGCTCGCCTCGGGGTGACAGAGCTAGTCTCTCTCGCTCTCTCTCTCTCTCTCGCTTTCTCCTTTTCTCTCTCTCTATCGCTCTCTCTCTCTTTCGCCCTCTCTCTCTTTCTCTCTGTCTGTCCCTCTCTCTGTCTGAGTCTCTCTCTCTCTCCCTCTCTCCCTCTCTATCTCTTTGTCTTTCTTTCTCTCTCTCTCTCTCTCTCTCTCTCTCTCTCTCAATCTCTCTCTCTGTCTATCTCTCTTTCTTGGACTCCCTAATCTAAGTCATTGGCTTCTTCTTTCCCTCTCTTGTTTGAATTGCCGTCTGTCTCTTTCTTTCTTTCTTTCTTTCTTTCTTTCTTTCTTTCTTTCTTTCTTTCTTTCTTTCTTTCTTTCTTTCTTTCTTTCTTTCTTTCTTTCTTTCTTTCTTTCTTTCTTTCTTTCTTTCTTTCTTTCTTTCTTTCTTTCTTTCTTTCTTTCTTTCTTTCTCTTTGCATCCAAATAGGCTTTTTGAGTCCAACTAAAGTAAACTCTTGAAACATTAAGATTTTCATTAAAATGTACACAATGTGCTCGAATACAAACAAAACCATATCATTTGCCTGGGATTTGAAAATATATTACTTCAACTGAACTGACCGACTAAACTAAAAGGAGGATAAATTCACAAAGCGGAAACTTACCAGAGTGTGTGTCTCTCACTCCCTCTCTCCCTCTCTTTCTTTCTGTCTATCTGTCTCTCTCCCGCTCTTTCTCTCGCCCTAGCCCTCGCTCTTGCTCTCTCTCTCTCTCTCTCTCACACGTACTCACCCTGGATACCGTTGCTGCATCCTCTTTTGCCCCTTCTCCCCTTTTGAGCACACTCCTTCTTCCTCTCTTTGTCTCTCTTTTCCTCCCTGCAATCCTTCACTTTTGGCCGCTCAGCACGGGCAATTATCGCCCAGCCTTGCTTTGCGGTGACCTCTGAAATGATTAAGTGAGATTGACTGTACTGTACGGCATGCTGTGAGATAGCTGGTCTGTGTGTGTGTGTATGTGTGTGTGTGTGTGTGTGTGTGTGTGTGTGTGTGTGTGTGTGTGTGTGTGTGTGCGTGTGTGTGTGAGTGATACAGTAGCTTTAGCCACAGGGCAGGTGAGTCCCTACTGTGTCTATATGGCTGGCTGTCTAGCTTTTTTAGGGATTTGAAGCCAACGATGAATTGTAGCCTAACATGCTATGCTAACTCTTCTGAGCACCGTCCATGTTTGCTTTACCGCCGATGGACTTCGAAATCAAATGTTCAACAATGTTGTTGATATCTCTTGACGAGATTTATAAAGAAAAGACAATATTCTATGGTATATTAGAATGAAATGATGGATTTTGTCAGCAATAATATAGTTGCAGAAAAGAGTGCAGCATCTTCTGTTGTTTGTTCGACATACATAACAAATGAAAAAAAGTTAAAAAAATAAACTAAATTTACGATGTCAGGTTTTTGCTTTTACTATGCAATCAGTCTCTTGTGCAGTTGCGTGTCAAATTAATATATAAAGAGGGACAGTGGTATGCAACTAAAGTAAACGGGTGTAGTGTTTTTGCTCAGAAAACTGTTCATCACAAACAATAAATATTCCTTTTTCCTATTTATCTACTTAGGTCACAAAAAACAAAGTCTCCCGATACGGTGCAATGTCCCTTGCCCCCCACCCTCAATCCAGGCCCCTGCATTACCCCTACTTGCCTCTCATTCCAAAAGTCTCCCCAATGAAGACACACACCCCAAGAGCGTGCGGGCACGTGTGACACAGGCCTTTGTTGCAATATGTGTCTCATTAGGTGTCCGTTGCCTCGCACTACCTCCGGGCTGGAAGTGAACACTAATGAGGACGCCTCATCTACCACACGTCCTCATCTCCGTAATCACAGCACCCTGGCTCCTCAAGCAAAAATCTTCCTTTGCAGCAGAAAAAGACTGAAAAGAATCTGCAGAAATACTCTTGCGGTCCCCAAAAGAACCATGAAATAATGGAAGTGTGTGTTCTCTGTTTGTCACTGTGCTGAGATCTTTGGAGTTTGTGTGTGTGTGTGTGTGTGTGTGTGTGCATGGGTGTGTGTGTGTGTGTGTGTGTGTGTGTGTGTGTATGCGTTTGTATGTGTGTGTGGTTGCACATGCATGTGTGCTTGTATGTATGTGTGTGTATGTACGTAAGTGTGCTTGCGTGTATGTGTGTGTACATAAGGCCAGCGTCTGTTTGTTCCTAGGACGGTGTGCTATGTTATTATTTGATAAGGTTGAAGCGAGCTGTAGGCTCCTGGCTCGGTAGCCTACTCATTAAGCAGCTTGGAGTCAATCTGTGGTGAGTTAGGGAGGTAAGTGCTTAATAATAACGAATACAGTGGCTGATTGCTATTTACATACAGACTGTACGAGAGTGCTGCTCAATAGGTACAAGTGACCTTCAAATCTTAAAATGACAGCTTGCTGTGTTTATAACAATATTTTTATAATCAATAAGAACAATATTCATTTTAATAAAGAAATTCCAAGCAGATGCAATCTGACTTATTACAAACTGCATTATTATTATTACATTGCTGCATCGTCAAATGAGGTTCATTAATAATAAAATAATGCTACATTCCCAGTAATCATCAGCCATCATTCTCAATAGCACAAGTGTGCGTGTGTCAGATAATTTGATTTATTCAAATGGATGCGGTAATTACAATTCCATACCCTATGATTCAATTCCGCGATTCCGCTGTTTGTAGCCGAGATGAGCCCCGGAAAAGATAAGATGCAGCTCATCTTCAGTAAGAGCCGTGGATAATGAACTCTCAAACAGAACTTAGAAAGTCTTAATTGGTTGCGAAAGAGCAGATCGGAAGGCCTCAATACCATCACGGGCCTGAGAGACCTTCAGGGTCTACACTTCCCATGAGCACCCAGAGGGGGGGAACCGTATGCAGATTAGCGACAGATCCTCAGTGATTGACCTATGGACACGGCCCTTGGCTCTTCCTCCACTTTGGGGGGAGGGGAGGGGGGGGAGAGCATGGCTGCTAATTAGGGCAAAGGGGAGAACGCCTGGACTACGCCTCAAACTTGGGACTTGTTTTAATTCTCTTTCTTTTTCCTGTTGCCGTGTTCCTCTCTGGAGGCGAATGTTCTCTCATGGCTGAATGAAGTTGGGTTGAAGTTCAGCCGTCCATGCCGTGGTTAAATTCTCGTTTCGCTTATGTACCCCCTCTGTTTATTCATTTGGTTTGTGGGCAAAATAACACTGGCCTGGGTTATTATTAAAGATGACAATAATCTTCATCCATATTTTCCATCCTTGGCTCTCTCCCTCTCTCTCTCTCTCTCTCTCTCTCTCTCTCTTTCTCTCTCTCTCACTCTTCCTATGTCTCTTTTCCCCTTTACTTTGGCACCAGAGGTTGCCTAGAGCTCATAAAAAAGAAAGAATACATAGGATTTTTAAATTAGAAATAAATGTAGATAATTTGTCTCCTAGTGGTGGTCTTCTCCTGCTGTTCCTGTCGGGAATATGATAATAGATCAAGTTAAGTAATTGTTAGGCCCGGACACACGATTATGAGAGAGAGAGAGAGAGAGAGAGAGAGAGAGAGAGAGAGAGAGAGAGAGAGAGAGAGAGAGAGAGAGAGAGAGAGAGAGAGAGAGACTAGAGACTAGAGAGATAATGCAATATTATTGGAGGGATAGATAAAGTCAGAGCAACAGCAGATTAGAGCAAGAGAGAGAGAGAGAGAGTGTGTATGTGTGTGTGTGTGTGTGTGTGTATGTGTATGTGTGAGTGTGAGAAATAAATAGAGAGCCAGAGAAAGGATATACCAATCAAGGTCAGCTCTCTTTAATTAGCCGGGTTTGGGTTGTTTTTTTAGGTTATGCTCTGTATTCAGCACCAGCACCATCACCCCACTGAACACCATAACAGAAGTGTCTGCATGCGGTGCGTGTGTGTGTCTGTATGTCTGTGTGTGTCTGTGTATGTGTGTGTGTGTTTGTGTGTATGTGTATGTGTGTGTGTGTTTGTTTGTGTGTTTGTGTGTGTGTGTGTGTGTGTGTTTGTGTGTTTGTGCATGTGTGTGTGTGTTTGTGTGTGTATGTGTGTGTGTGTGTGTGTGTGGTATGGGAGTGGGGGTCGGACAGGGGGATTGTAATTGTCTTTAACCTTGGATTAACGTGACATTAGGGAGGGCCCGGTGGGTAGTTAAACAACGAGAGAGTGGGCTACTAAGAATAAGGTGCAGAAGACGCATAGCGGGATAGAGAGAGAGAGAGAGAGAGAGAGAGAGAGAGGGGTAGCATTAAAAGGAAAGGGACAAGACTTCAAACACCTTTAAATCTGTATCGCTACTTTCTCCACCATATCTCCCTTTTCCCTCACTCTTTCGCTCACCCAACTGACTCAAAGCACGAGCCCCCTCTCTGCTAATTTGGTTCAATACATTCTTGAGGAACCAAATAAGTTGGCAACAACACACTGCTGTACATATCTCCTTCAGATCTGTAACCTGTGTAAGGGAATCCTCTGACAAATTCCTCCATCCACACTTTAGTCCAAATGTTTCTGTAGGATCACCTTAAGGTCACTCCACTTTGAATGGTGACACACACACACACACACGCACACACACGCACACACACACGCGTCGCAATTACGCATTTGCTTTGAACACTCACTTGTGGGGAAGACAAACCATGGTTTTAAAGACACTGCAAAGAGTCCTTTTTGTTGCATTATTAAAAGCCATGATGTAACCACAAGTTCTTGGTGGAAAAGGAGGACAACAGGACAATTAAGACAACGTAGTTCATTAGAAGACCCACCAACCCACCACAACCCAACCCCCTTTCCCCTTCCCTTCCAAAAAAAACTACAAAACACAAACACAACACAACACAACAGCGCAAATAATGCAATCCGCAAATGTTTAATTAGTCTGTATTAATTAGGAGGATGTCCTCCTTTTCTTCTTCTCCCTCCGCCTCTCCCTCCCCTTTCTTTTTCTTCATTTCTCTCGATCTCGCTCTCTCGCTCTCTCGCTCTCTCGCTCTCTCGCTCTCTCGCTCTCTCGCTCTCTCTCTATCTTTCTCTCTCTCGTTTTTCCCCTCTTTCCCTCGCTCGTTCTTCTCGTGATAGATCTTCCGCGTGACCCCCCAGTTAATTGAAACCCAGGAGACTCTTCTTGCATAAAATCAGATTTATCTATCCCTAAAAGGATTTCGTTAAAAATAGTCCAAATCCAGTGGCTCACAACTAAATGCCTGCAGCTATGGAGGCGAAGCCTGGCTCCAACCCCTTTCGCCCTCTCCCTGTCGCCACGGTGATGCTAGTGCTGCATGCCACTAACTAGCTGGGGACCCATTAATTAATTGCAGGAAAACACAGACATTATGACTGTGGGGCAACATTTTTTTTTCTTCTTCTTCCAACCCAAAAATTAGTATGTGTGTGTGTGCATGTGTGCGGTTCCTTCATCCACAGCTCTTTTGAACTGTCTGAAATGTCCTCCAGACAATAATAATCGGAAAGTAATGATGGTCCGCAGTCATAATGAAAAACCATGCAGCAAACAAAACAGAGTCATTCCCAAAGACAGGTCAAAGGAATCACTTTGCTGTGACATCGCAGCAGTGTCAGTGGGTTTTGTCTGTAGGCTGTCATAGGTAGGTTAAATGGTGGATATCTCCAATCATTTCCCTTATTTTGTACCTTGATCACGGGTGACATCGGGTAAAACGAATAAAACAATCCACACAAATGTAACCCATGGACTCAAAACGTTTTAGACAAATGATACTGTTCAACCATTGCCAGTAAAGATATTTAAAGAAAATCAATTGTCAGCAATTTATTTATTTATGTTGAGGCTATTTAAGAAGGATGTTTTGTGGCAAATAAAAATTTGTTTATAGTTTTTCAACAACACATTTGATTAATAGTTTCATACAGAATCTCAAGGGAGAATTTCTTTACTAACAGATAAAATTATTAGCAACGAAATTTCAGGTTTTCCCTAAATGATGGTGCTATTAATATATGAAAGCATACTTTAAGATCATACAACAACGGAGACTCACATTTTGAACTTGATTTTAGTTTTCTTGGAGTATCACAGTTCATCGCAAATAACATTTTGGTATTTTTATTTGGAGAGGGGTGATATTATTTGCAAAAGCCCCAATATGCAACCACCGTCTGGGCATGCGAGACTGATGGTTTCCTGGTCAGCATCCAAATACATCTGGATTGACGGTTCCCAGTGCGTCTCACTCTGCAGCCTCTCAGCATCCTTCAGCGCTGGTGAGGAAGCTGATGTGATGACGTCTGGAGCCGTGCCAAGCGTGTTTTAGCATGGCCACGCCCTCTTCGGGAGACGACCAGGGTTGTTGGGGGGGTCAGATGCTGTGTACCTAATTACAGCAGGCCAGGGTTTCCCTTGAATCCATGGGGGGTGTCGCGAACCCTGTGCCTGGGGCTGGGTTTGGCATGGGTTTGGCATGGGGTGGGGTGGGGGGGGGGGGGGGGGGGGGGGGGGGTGGGGGGGGTGGGGGGTGGGGGGGGCTCATAGTGATGAAGCGCCCTGAGGACAGAAGCCACATAAGCCCCATTTCACTCGTCCCACCTCCCCATTTCAAAAGTCATTCCTATTCATTCTCCGCTATTATACGCAGCACTGCCGCAACACCGGACACGGCAGCGGAAAAACATTAACGGTGCAGGGTTTTAAGAAGAAATGACACGTGCGCGTGTACAAGTGTGAACGTGTGCACTGCTTCCTGTGCATTTCGGTCTGATGTCGGGCTCCAAAGTGATACATGATGCCGTCGTGTTGTTGTTGTTCCTCCAATCAGGGCCCAGGGCCTCCCCCTGCTCTCCTTCTGCACAAAATTAAAAGGTGGCTGCCACTCATGCATTAAATTGCTCAGAGTTTCATCTCAACAGACAACTGGATTATTTATACTTTGCACCCCCACCCACCACATTAGACTGAACTCCCTTCTGCTGGGACACTATTTCTATTTTTGTTGCACCGAAACCTTGCTCTTCATTTCGTCGGAAATGTCACTCTAATGAATAACTTTTGTTGTGGGGGAGTTACATGAACTATGATTTTATAATTGTTATTTCCTGGTATTGAAGACATTTGGTGATGAAAATTTTAAAGTTATGTATTTTATGATTATATTTATGCTACTATCGGGTCATTGATATTAATTACACCTTTTTGTACATGAGCGGGAAACATATCTTATATAATTCTTTTTATATAGCTTTATTTTCAAACTCAAATGCTCTGCTCATTTATTAAATGCACAATAGCCATGTCATGTTTTTGTGTGAATGTCTTGCGTTATCTTTGTGTGATGGTACCTTCTTTCCTGTAGTGTCATTCATAGATTTGGATTGGCATGGCCTACCACATCTTGCTTCAATCCATGAGCTGTACATTTTTAATTTTGCAGTTCTTCAATATTAAATGGAAAATGCCATTGGTCATAACATTTTACAACATAGGAAATGTAGAAAAGAAACATGAATGAGAAACTTCAGTCAGTCTGTACCTATATGTGAATATGAATATGAATTGCCTGAATATGTCCTTACAGGTGCAGATGAAAGCAAGGAACTTACATGAGGTCTTCCCTTTACGAGACCTGTAATGACTTCCTCACATCCTCTGATCTCACATCTAATTGAGAGGTAGAGGGGAAGGATTGAACGTACATTCCTAGGTGCGGTCTGAAGCCATGTATCAGTCGGTTGTTGCAAGTATGATGTCAATTATTGAAACATCCAGTAAGTATTCTGATCTGAGAAATATACACAAGAAAAAACTAGTGGTGTACCTTACAACAGCTAATTGCTAATAAGTCATAGCTTTGAAAAAGATGTAGGCCACTAGGAAAAAATATTACTCACACCTCCACAAAGACCTGCTCTTCCTCAAGTCTCAATCTTCTCTCTCCCTCTCTCTCTCTCTCTCTCTCTCTCTCTCTCTCTCTCTCTCTCTCTCTCAGCAAGCACCTCCTTGTTCTACCTTCTAACCCCCCCCCCCCTCCCCCCCCCCCCACCCCGACTAGACCACTGTCAGTGGGGATCTCCCTCAAAATCCGGCCTGCCGCCTGGCCCGGAAGTACCCCCCCCCCCCCCCCCCCCCCCCCCCGCCCCATCTTCCCAGCATATGTGTGTCAAGGGGTGTCAGCGACCAAGGTGGGCTCTGACGTTATGGGCCCTGACGGCAGCATATTCCCCAGATGATCGCGAGGGCAAGGGCTCAGGTATCAGTGCGTGAGTGTGTGTGTGTGCGCAGCCCGCCTTTCATATTACGGGCCTATGGCGGAGCTGAGTGGCCGTGACTCTGCCGGGAGAAATCCACTTTACAGCTACACAGGACTGTTGTTGTTATTATAAAAAAAAATTGCCGACCTCCCTCTTCGCTTGATCTCCATGCTCTATTTCACCTGGAGTCTCCCTCCCATACCTCTCCCACTGCACCACCCACCCCTCACGTCCCTACCGCCACCACCACTGCCATCAGCACCACCGTCGCCATGGATTCTTCCCCCTAAGACTCCTGTTTTTCCGTGTGGCTGAGCTTGAAGTAAACAGGCAAGGTGAGGCGCTGACTCACACGGCGGTCATGGCAGTGTGGGCAACACCACCGGGGCCCTGGTTTTCGCAGTGTATATTTGTTTGTATTTAGACATTTATAAGCCATTCGCTTGAAAGGGTGGGCTGCAAAATGGCCCCTAACAAAGCCAACCGCATCTGTATTTACCCCCATCTGAATTTAGAGGCGGCACATTGAGATCATGACACACACACACACACACACACACACACACACACGTCCCTATAAAGAACAACATGGTACCATGTCAGGTGCATGGTAACTTTCCAGTTTATTCGGTACCTAATAATCTGACTAATATGGTCTAACATAAACAGCTACCACCTGCCAAATGAGGGTCAAGTGTTTTCCTCTATTCTCAGGCCCTTGCTTGACAGGGAGATGTAGTTCTGTGTTTGACGTCCCCAATGTCCTGTAGGCATTCTTAAGCAAGATATCCTAACGCCTACCTGCTCATTGGCATGCATCTAAAAAAAGAATACAATACACTGTGAATTGCTTTGGATAAAATAATCTGCTAAATGGTAATAAAACAAGGGGATAACAATTCTAAAATCAGAATATATATATCTCCCAATGGAACGCTAAATTGTAGTTAATAGGTTGTGGATGAGCTGTGTGAATGCCATATGCACTATCTCAATTCAACAGATTTGGCCATTAGTACTACGTGCCAGTTCGAAGACTTTTCCCTCAAGTGAGTTGGTCAGTTGCTCATTGACTCTTCCATTCGGATTAAAGAAGCCACATGAGTGATATTCATGCTGGATATCTATGATATGAAAAAAAAGACAAAAAGAGAAGGGTTTAGTGCAGTGCAGAAACCCAGACATAATCACCCATGGGGGACCTCCATCTTTTGGGTTACGCTCCCGGTTTAACACGCGGCATTTGTCCATCGCGTAATATATTGGGTCTCATCTTTGAGAGCGGCCCTCGTCGTGATTTATATATTGATTCAAAAACTAAATAAAAAGTGATAGGGACCTGCGATGAGCTGTAATGATGGACTATGTCGACATGCCTGTGCAGGGATATGAAACATTGGGAGGAAATTAGATATTATGCCCTCAAGACAACGGCAGCCCGGCAGCACATTCATTATTGGGTGGATATTTATTATTAAGAATTTCTCTACATGAATGACTGCAGCAGAATATTTCCTCCCTGCTTGAGTTCCTCCAGCCGTGGAGCAGCGTGGAGTAGAAGGAATATAGTGTGTGTGTGTGTGTGTGTGTGTGTATGCGTGTGTGCGTGTGTGTGTGTTTGTGTGCGCTGCCACGGTGCTTGCTACTGTAAATGCTGACATTGCAGATGCCAGGAGAATTGTCAGAGTTCTGATGCATCTTCCTATATATTGTAACTCACATGCACCACACATACACACACACACACACACCCATATATACACACACACACACACACACACAACCACAGACACCCCTGAAAAGATAACACTAAACACAACCACACACTGCCACATACACCCTTCCAAACAACACACACACACACACACACACACACACACACACACACACACAACCAGAGTGACCCCTGAAACACACACACACTCACAACCAGACACCCCTGAAACACACGC
Source organism: Lota lota (assembly GCA_026745465.1). NCBI lineage: Eukaryota > Metazoa > Chordata > Actinopteri > Gadiformes > Lotidae > Lota > Lota lota. Next base: position 1,623,824 of record JACYXH010000068.1, on the reverse strand, counting down.
ACACATACATACACTACATGAAAATAAAAATAAAAATACAATGTTGAGATCCAGATGTGTCGCCAATGCAGCTCCTTCCCACCTCCAGAAACGGGGAGGGAACAAAAAGGCGCAGGAGGCGTTCTAAAAGAAGGCCCAACAAGCAGACAGCTGTTAGCTAGGAGGGTGGGGGTAGCAGCACCACTCCCTGCCAAGACTCTAGCCAGCACTCTGCTCCGCCCCACCCTTTAATCACAGTGCACTGAGTCTCGGTCAGCAGCAACAGCAGCAGTGGTACCACACAGGGCTGCGGTCCAAACATCCAGAATCTTTATCCCTCACCCCCCCCCCACCCCCCCCCCCCCCCCCCCCCACCACCACCACCTCCACCCACGACCCGCTCCGCTCTAATTCACTTCAATTACGGCCTCCCCCCCAACCCTGATCACTTTACACCGACGCCCGCACCTGCGCTATTTGTAAAAACGTTGGAGGAGCTGGCTGGTTTGCGGTTGATATGTCCACACACACAGGGTGGGTGGGTGAGAGAGAGAGGGGGTGACTGATAAACATCCTGGCCCGAGGGAGAGGGGGCGGAGGGTGGGGATGCGTGGTGGCTTAGCCCAAGCAGATGGCCACCATATAATACGAGAGGAAGAGGCAGAAGCATGGGAGGTGTGGGAGGGTGGGGGGAGGGGTGGAGATGTGCCGAGAGGTGTGTGTGTGTGTGTGTGTGTTAGTGTATGTGTGTGTTGATGGTGGAGGGGGTTCAGGGTGTAATGATTATGATGTAGGAGGGGAAGGGGGGCAAGATGGGTGAAGAAGGATGAGAATAGAATCTGATGGATGGATGGATGAATGTGTGGAAGGAAGGAAGCAAGGAAGGAAGCAAGGAAGCAAGGAAGGAAGGAAGGAAGGAAGGAAGGAAGGAAGGAAGGAAGGAAGGAAGGAAGGAAGGAAGGAAGGAAGGAAGGAAGGAAGGGAGCAAGTTAGGGTAGAAGGAAGAAACAAACGAACAAACAAACAAACAAACAAAGGAAGGATGGAAGGAACGAATGAGGGATGGAAGGAAGGAAGCACGAAATGAAGGAAGGAAAGAGGAAAGGAAGGTATTTTGTCATTATAATTACAACCGTAAGAGACCAAAGGTGTACAGAACACCATACCTTACAGTCCCTACTGGCTTAGGAAAAGGATATCACGCACATAGCTCAACTGGCCCCAGTGAAGGTGTGTGTGTTTGACTGAGTGAGTAGGGTGTGTATCCCTCACCGAGCCACCTATAACGCTGCACCCATAATAAATGGGCTGCCAGCTCTCCCTGCATGCTGCTTGCGTTCTGGGTGGGGGGTGTCGGACCGCATATTATATTACGGTCCATGCGAAGAGGTGGACGGTGGGCTAATATAGGCATCCATATCTGCTGCCACGGTGATGAGCTGAGGACACACACTCCTATTATTATTTATTAGGGACGGATCAGCGCCAGACAGGGAGGAACCCGGCCCGGCCCGGGTACACCGCTGACAAGGACAGAGGAAAAGGAAAACGGGGGTCGGAGGTGGAGGTGTGGTGGAAGACAATGGAGAGGTGAAGAGAGAGGAGGTGGATAGGATGGAATGAGCAGGGAAGAGGGACAGAGAGCGAGAGAGAGAGAGAGAGAGAGAGAGAGAGAGAGAGAGAGAGAGACTAAGAGGGAGAGAGAGATTTGTGATTCTTAAAAAAACTTTTTTACGCTAATAACCTTAAATTAAAAACTAAAAAAGGCAAAGAGGCAAACAGAGAGAGAGCGATACAGAGAGAGAGAGAGAGAGAGAGAGAGAGAGAGAGAGAGAGAGAGAGAGAGAGAGAGAGAGAGAGAGAGAGAGAGAAGGAAGGAAGGGAGGAAGGAAGAAGGGAAAGTGAAAGGGGTTGGGAAAGAGGACGCATGGAGGGGAGGACCAAAGAGCTAAAGAGAGAGAAGGAAAGTGCAAAACTAGGTAGAGATTGAGGAGGGAGAGGATAGAAGAAAAGCAGTGCGTGAAAACAAAGAGATGGAAAATGGACATGTGACTGAAAGAGAGAGAGAGAGAGAGAGAGAGAGAGAGCAAGAAAGAAAACATAAGGGGGTTCATTGCAGGGGTGGCGGGGTAACAGTGAGGAAGTGAGCGTGGCAATAAAGAAGACGGAGAGGCTGGTGCCTGTGTTTTCCCTGGATGTTTACCGAGGTATTGTAGGGAGAGGCGGCAGCACTCTGTCATGTGACCTCACTAATGCAACACTATTTATTTAGTTTGCCATGCATTGTGTTGCTAACCTGAGATCTGGACTACTCTATATGTAAGGGCCATTCATTTTCCACCCTTGGTTGATTTTCTTTTTATCTATGAGGACGCCATACCTTTGAAAAAAACACTGCCTGAGGAGCTTGTATGATTAAAAAATAAAAGCCTTAAAGGGGTTTATCAGTGAATTGACACGGTGCACTAAAGTCGCTTCAAAGAAATGTTAAGGGTCGGTTTATGATTGATCTGAAAGATGTGCCAGAAGATGGCCAACCCTGAACCACGACACTGGGGTCAGCCTGATTTGTTAAGAGGGTGTGTGTGTTCTCCCGGTGCTAAAAGACAAATGATGTGCTTTGCCTAGGGTCAACTGGGCGCTCCCCTTCCCAGTTATGACCTTTCAGGGACTTGGATAAAGAACTACGTCTCCCATGGTGCAGCGAGGTGGCGTAAAGCGCCGGCACCAAGGTGTGTGTAATGGAGATGTAATGTTTGGAAACCCTGGGACGGTGACCTCTCACCCTGCAATGAAACACTTCTCCGTTCATCCATCATAGCAAAACAGTACTTTAGAACAGTACCTCCACCCCACCCCCTCATCGTGATCATGCCACCACCACCTACAGACACAAGCTAAGAAATCTGAAAAGCGCAGTGTGCGGCCGAACAAACAGACATGCACCCTAATCATTTTCCCGCCTTTTCAATTAACTTACGTGGCATCCAATCTGTGCAGCCCTTGTCACTTTTGCTCCCGAACAAAGACTTAGCGGTCCTCTGTATGTGTGTGTGTGTGTGTGTGTGTGCGCACGCATAGCGATGCACTGTCGCCTCAAGCCAAAGGAGGCCCCTGGAAGGAACGAATGGGGGATAGGGGTCAGTTTGTCACAACCGAAAGAAGCTGCCAAGTTCTTATGAAATACCAAATTACTAATTGGCTGCGGTGTAAGGTTTTCCGCCCGGAAATGGAGGGGTGTAATGACCGGGGCCTCTATTAGGAACAGTACGGTCACCACCCACACTCGCCATCTGATGGACCTCCTGCCGATCTGGCAAAACATTGTCATTTCACCGTGCTGAGGTGAGGCACCAAGTCAGAGGGTTGGCGTTATCAAGCGCAAGTGCAAAGACATTACGCGTTTTCCTGAATTGAACTGTGTGCACATTCAAACATCAATTTTGCTTCTAGGAGGTTTTGATGTAAATGATCCAACTTTTCCACAATTATTTTCACGAGAAACAGATGACGGTCAGCAGTGGCTTTTTCTTAAGTTTCGTTTTTTTTAATACATCATTGACAAGATCATTATCTTGCTGAAGGATGCCTGAAGAGGCAGACTCAACCACTAGGCTAACCTGTCCCATTATCAATATGTATTTATTGATGAGTAGGCCTGTAAGGTTTAAACATCATCCTTGACAAACTAGTCACAGACAATCACCTTTGTTATGATTTTTTTGTTTTGGTTTTTGCTTCACTGGATCTTAAACCAGCGGAACTGGTTCCATCTCTTATATTTCTCTCTCACACACAGCAGAAGATCAGGAGAGCCCAGATCTGGTGAATAATGTTTATTTTCTGACTACCAGGCTATCTTTTTTTCTGCACCACTAATCAAATATGCCAGGGGCAGTTGGCACACACATTTTGGCAACACTTCAATTATTTTCTCTGGAGTTGTATAAGTGTTGGTCAGTTAGTCATGCACGTGCCAGCGCGCGCGCACACACACACACACACACACACACACACACACACACACACACACACACACACACACACACACACACACACACACACACACACACACACACACACACACACACACACACACACACGTGTTATTTCTTTCTTTAATGTAAAAATATCAACAACCATTAGATCAACAACCTTACACCCAGATAAATTGTTGGCAATATGGCAGTTGACATTGTTGATGGGGCATGGGAACAAAAATATACTTTCCCCCTTACATCTTCATGATGATCACAGCTTCCATGTTGCTACCACAAATAAATTACAGATAAAGCCACTTTTCTCCAAGACAATAAAAATGAAATAAAAATGTCCGCCATTATGGCACACGCAGGTGATTGAGATAATATATACAGATATATATATCTATATCTATATACATACAGTATATATAGAGCATGTGGGGTAGTGCACACATTCTTTTCAGATGTGTTAAATACAAAAGTACATTGGTCAGTCGAAAGGTTCCTTCAGACGTTAACAGTTGCTAACCAAAGCGTTAAGTGCACCTGCGTCACGTCCGGTGCAAATCACGTGCTATTTGGTTAGCTAAGGCGCTGGCTTGCCTTCCAGAGAGGCTCTCGAATGGCCTTGGTGTCGTCCCCTATTTTGTAAATCTTTCCATCAGGCTGCTTGGCCTTTACTTAAAGAAAAAGAAGAAAAGTACAACAAAAAAAACACTGACCACTCATTAGGGGGCCAGTTGAATGCCCAAAAAGGTAAATAAAAAACCCAGATAATCCATTTTCTAGTTCTCAGCATCAAGTAAACGACGATGAGGATTATAATGACGATTATTTTTACAATTCTTTGCAACATCGTTCAATACCTCTGCTGCAGAACTCTAGGAAAATGACGATGGAATTTTCTTGTCCCCTTCCCATAACGTATACTATTTACTGATTGGCTGGTTGATCCGTCACTTGGGCTGATTGCTGGGCACTATGAGCCTATGTAGAGCCACGAGAAGGCAGGTAACTCCTGTGTGTACCTAATCTCAGCTTTTCTGTATTCAATGTCTGTACTGAACGACTGTCCTGTACGCCATGTCCCAGTGGTGATGAAACTCGACAGCCGCACATCTTCGGCATACGCCCTGAGAGAGATGAAGAGATAGACAGAGAGTCAAGTGGGCCTGCGTGTCTGAAGGTACTGATCCCCAGCTAGACATTCTGGGATGGCAGCCGGGCCTTCTTCCCGTTCAGCAGCCAGCTGCGGAGGTCCTGCACGGAGGGCAGCTTCATCTTGTCCTTGTTCTTGCTGTAAACGTTCAGGAAGATGCCGAAGAGCACCAGCAGACCGGCCCAGATGTACCTGAACAGGAGAGAGAAGGGGGACGTTCATGTTTTCAAATGTCACACACACACACCCAGCCTGAAAAGTGATGCAAAAGGTGCTGATAGGCTGACTTGAGGTCAAAACAAGAATAAAACGAATTAAAGAAAAAGTGTGCAATAGTTGTGAGGAGGGACTGAGAATGCAGACAAAGTCAGAACTACAGCAAATTAAGATTTTTATTCCAGAACAGCAGCTGGCAGGAGAAGAGACCTTGCCCTGGTCGTATTTATGCAGTGTGTGTGTGTGTGTGTGTGTGTGTGTGTGTGTGTGTGTGTGTGTGTGTGTGTGTGTGTGTGTGTGTGTGTGTGTGTGTGTGTGTGTGTGTGTGTGTGTGTGTGTGTGTGTGTGTGTGTGGAAAAGGTGAAAGGTGGTGAAATCAGAGCCGCCTGGACAGAGCCAGCGAGAATAAAGAGAGAGGACCAGAGTTCGGGTTCTGAAAATGGACTGAGGATATAAAAACCACAAAAACAACCACGTTTAGGTTTTCTGTTCAAATCAGACTCCAAATGAGGATTTGGGGGGGAAACACATAAGAGCAGGAGGTGGCAAAGTCAGAGAGAAGGGCCGACATACTTACTGGAAAGTAAAGGGTTTTGCGAAGAACATGAAGGATAGAACGATGGTCATGGCTTTTCGCCCGGTGGTCACTGCAGGGCACAGTGGGAGTGGTGGGGTTGGAGGAGGGGGGGGGGGGGGGGGGGGGGGGGGGGGGGGGGGGTGGGGGGAGAGACACAGTTCAGCCGCTTGAATAGACCACTTATTTTAATAGCAGCCACACAGTCAACTAAATGATTTGGCTTGGAATACAAATGGGGAGAAATCGCCTCAGCTAAATATGTAGAAAAGCAAAAAATAGGAAAAAAGTTTCAAAAAGAGCCAGAACAACTTCCTTGTATGGGCTTCATTAAAAGTGGTGCCCCCCCCCCCCCCCCCCCCCCCCCCCCCCCCAGAAGCACTTCTACATTCCTACATGTACCGAATGTTGGTGAATGTCAGATTTAGTGTGTTTAAAAAGGACCTAAAAGTAGTTATCTCTTAGGTCGTCTTAAAGCAAATCAACAAAATATGGGAACTCTAAACATTGAGGTTATCGCCATGCATTTAACACAGCAATGAGATCAAGCCTGTTTACTATCAAATGGTTTCACTGTGTTTAACTGTGTCTACATGTAATGTAGTCGTTGCTCCTGCAGCGCTGTCACCCCTACAGCCCTTTTCATTGAGCGAGAAGTAGTAAAAGTCATATTAAAATATGACTATGGAAAGGATCACATATCGTCATGCATTTTACATCTGAAATCGCACATCAAAGCACTCCTTGTCGTTCAATTTACACTGTGCCATCCAAGGACACATTTAAAGATTCGATAAATGCTATATTTTTGACTATCTATAAAGCAAATGCGCCATTTGCCTACTTTGATGTTTAACTACATGAAAGCGTTTCATCAAAGCGATAAAGTTACCATACACGCTGATCATAAAGTAATTTCTCCCTGAAATTTACTGAAAACATTTTACTAAAAGATTGTGCTTTTCCAAAAATCACACTCCTAGTGAAATCTGTAAAGAACAAAAAGGACGGTGCTGCTGGTGTCACCTGTGACCGCGACCAGGGCGCCGAAGAGCTTGATCAAGGCCAGCACAAAGGAAATACCAAAATACCCCGTCAGAGAGAAGAAGAACGCATAGCCGTACGTTTTAACAGGATGCTGGGGAAACAAACAAACAAATATATTTGACAGATTTCAAAATAAAAGTCAGATTTAGATTATCCAAATACAAAGTGGCTTTAATAGACAACACACAGAAACCTATGCTCCTATGAGGCCAATCCGTAAAAAGTGAACTGACCTCAGAGCAGAACGCAGCCGCCGGCCCCAGACCCCCGGCGCACAACAAGCCGGTCAGTATGTACACAAAACCAATGGAGTACGAGTAAAGCACCTAGGAATACAAAGAACAAAAACGACCAATCATTAACCTCACCAGTCTCAACAGCAAACAGAGAAAGCTTTCGTTCTGTTTGTTATGACAGAGTGTGTCATAACTTGCATTTCTGCAAGTTTCTGTACAGATTTCTTATGTTAGTTTCTCAGGAATTAAATCTATATTCACTCTTGTGAATTAGGGTGAGCGGTGCCCTTGTGTCTGTAGAGCACATCTCTGTAAGTGAGTGGTAGGTAAAGTACTGCAGTGTGTAGGAGCAGTACAAGAAGCACTGTGTTTAAGTGGGAGATGAGGGCCGTCACCATTTCCGAATTGGATCCGTTGTGGAGCTTCATGGCCTTCTCCTGCACGTTTCCGATGGCAGCGTCTGCACACAGCGCCAGGGAGATGAGGAGCACACCTGTACCGCAGACACGGAGAACACAAAGTGAGCGCTTCGCCCTCAGGCTACAAACTGACTCAGGAATGGGTTCCCACTGGTTCGAAAAAGGTGCTCAAGTTATAAACCCCTAAAGGACAAGATGTCAAATGATGTATAAAGTTAAACGTAATTACAATTTAAAATTACCTGCTTTGATACAACAATAACTTTGCTCCAAAACTTGACGCACAACTTTTGATCATGAAAAAGGAAAAGGGAATAAACGTCACCTGTGAGGTTGAAGTTGGGGGCCAGTTTGCTGTCGGCCAGTGTAAACCAGATGAGCCCGAGACTCATGCAGAGAGCCGCAGAGACGTCCGCCACATTGTAGCGCTTACCTGGAACAGAGAACGACCAATGTTTTAAAAGAGCAGTGGGCTAAAACCCAACTGATGTCGATTATGTCTGTATACTAGTGTTCAGAACATAGACCAAAATGGTTCACAGACAAACTTGCTCACACAGAGAAGAATCATCATTAACCAAAAAACAAAATCACATTTTGAACCGTTAATCTGACTACAGAATACAAATAAAAAAATTGAAATTGAACTTTTCTTTTCCACTGTATCTATATTATATTATTGCCAAGGCTGAAACTTTGAAAAGAAATCTCCAACTGTCAAACTACAAGAGATCTAGCAAGTTGCGTGGATGCAGTCATCAGTCAACTGCCTGACAGCATAGAAACAAAAGCAAAAACAAACCAGCGAAAACCACATAAAAAAAGAAAAATGAGGTTTCAACAAAATTCCAAAGTTTTGGATAAAGATTAATTCTGGGATTGGGTTGACCCAATCTATTTTGAAAACCCTTTTAAGTAGTTTAACCCATTAATAATTTACACATTCAATATATGTTAAATTCACACAAGAAAGTTCTATATCAATGCGAAAGAAAGAAAAATCCAACAACATGGGTGCATAGAGCGATGAAGAATGCCTAAACAGTCAGACTGACAGCCAGGCAGTCATGAGCCTCCAGTTTGACGAAGTGACATCAGCCTGGCCAAGGCAAGCCTTTGATTCCAACGGCTCGCTTTTGAAGGGCCTCACATCAGACAAATCACCCCCACCCACCCACTCTCCCCGCTCCGATACTGAACGTCTCCCCCCCGCAGCCTGCTCACTGCACCAGCCCCTGGAGCGACCCCCATCTACCCATCCATACACCTTTCTTCCCACTCGTTCATCCATCCATCCCTCCAGCCATTCACCAACTCAATTAAAAAGGTGATAAGCAGTGCAGGATTACAAAAAAAGGCTGAAAGAAACCTGTTTGACAGCAAGGACATGATAGCGTTGCAAAGACGGACACAACAGGATGAAAGCCTGAGACGAAAGTCAAGAACAGTGGGAGAGTGAGCTAGAGAGAGGGAGGTTAATGTGAGAGGGCTTTGGTGCTCCAAAAACAAGACTCTGATGATAAAAAGAATGTTACGGAAAGGTTGAAAGGTGTCTGGTGCCTTAAAGCAACGACGTGCAATGAAAGGAGTTTGGTACGAGACCAGATTAGTTCAAAAGGTAACCCCTCTCCTAAACAACTGAGCATTCAACAGGGTTATGGTCAACACACTGAAAACGAATGAATACAGAAATCCAGTTCCTGATTATACTGACTTGAACAGTGTACAGAACACATTTATTTAAATCAAGAATAGATAATAATTACAGTGACTAGGTGTGGATGTATGACTCGGTGTGTTGTCAGAGATGCACCTTCCTTTGATGTCAACCATAAGACAAAAGATCACACAAACCAATATACAAAGCAAATAGGACAGAGCGAGGCACACAAGCCTAACATAGCGGACAGGTGTGTGGCTGTAAAGCGCACTCATGGCTACACAGGTGGTTTAATGGTGCTCCCTCACTAGGTAAACAAAATGGGCGAGTAGGTGCAACATTCAACACCCAAGTGATTCCCAACTATTAAGAGCTTTGCTCAGAAATAGTGTTTCATTGTTAGGGTTAACCGGCAGGTAAATCAATTTGAAAGGTGCCAGTGTTTTTGCTCTGAATTCAAACCTTTTACTACCATTTACTAGTAAATCTATTAATAGATTATTTAATCCAAAAGTGACGTGCAGTGAATTTTTTCATATACACGTCATTAATCAGCAGGTTAATCACAGGCTCAAGGATGCCTGCAGGTGGGCTGTGGACAGTGGGGTATCGAACACAGAACCTTTCGACTGGAAGTCTAACATCCAACCACCCCTGAACCTATTCTTAAAAAGGCTCACCTTCCGCAATAGCACACTCAACTACCAGCTTTTGTGAAATGTATCGTTTAGCATTTTGGTACAAAGATGTTTATGCACAGAGCTACATGCTCACCTTGTATGAAAACTCCACCAATCATGACTGGAATGAGTTTGCAGCACTTGAAGATGACCTGGGTGGGGTAGTTCAAGTAGCCCAGAGAGGTATTGGAGAGACCCATGGTCCCCACTGTTAAAAACGCTATGATCATGTACGTCTTCCCAGGTATCCTGTTAAGAAATTAAAAATATATATATATATGTTATGTTGTCTTGGGCAAAGTGAGATGCGATCAGTGTAGAGGAAAAAGCTAAAATAACACGATCAACAATTTAACTTTATAAAAAAACCTGAGTAAAAACAAATAATAGTTCTACATTGAGAACGACAATGTTAAGCTGTAATTATTGGTGCCACGCCTTGAAGCCACAAGCACAGGGTTCTAACCCTTGGTCAATACAGGTGCATAAGACATTGAATGTAACATACGATTATTACGGCTGTAGGTATTTGAATTCATATATTAACTTTACCGTCTGCGTTTGTCCTGTGTGAGCTGGAGTTCCACCAGTCCAAACATGGAGTAGAAACCAAACTGCACCAAGGTGAGGTACCAGCCAAAGGGCCTGAAGCCCTCTACAGAAAATATTAGCTCCTAGGGATGAGACAAGACATGCCGTGTGGGTATTTATCTCATGAGACATACAGCTATATGCTCCATTGCACTCTCTCTCTCCCACACAAATACACACAGAGCCAACAGGCTATGACCGTGGTTCCATGCTTCTTTTTGGTCCCCACATGTTCACTGTGACCAATCACTGTGAACATATGCACAGACTGTACCACAATAAGTGATAAGTGGTAATTCGCTCACGGCTACGAATCAACAGAAAGTCTGTTTGTTAAAACAACAACAATACCAGACCATTAGACAATGTTTCATACAAATAATTGAATATCTATAGTTTATATGCCAGCAATCTCCTGCACATGCTTAGAAGGTGACTCCAATGTTATAAAAACTGGTCTATGGCAATATTCTATATCTACATTCATATCCACATAAACCGCAGCCCCTCAACAAAACACAACATGCAGCACTTCAAAATAGGCTAGTCTGTCATGCATTGCAGCATCGCCCATGTTGTGTCTTCCTTCCCTACCTGAAGGTATCCATAGATCAGGTAGAAGACGAAGACCCCCGCAACGCAGATGAAGAACTGCGTGGGGGCGCTGAAGTTGCTCAGGTTGATGCCCAGCACCCTCAGCTCCTCCACCGACTTGATGTGGGGGGACATGACCTCGGTGGAAGAGGGGATGGAGATGGATAGGTGCTTCCGCGAGCCGTTGTAGCCGATCAGGCTAAACTTGCCGCTCATCGTCTCCGTGGCGGCTGGGGGCTGGGGGCGTGAGTGGAGGAAACCAAACAAACGTGTGGATGAATATGGTTGTTGTGGAGTTGTTGCGGAGTTGGTTTAGAGGCGTATCAACATGCTTTATGTATTAATGTATAGATGGGAAAACAACGTTTAAGTGACGTCAGTAGATTCACAATCGAAAATCTTTTAATAAGGTTAATTAAAGGCCAATTACTAATAACTATAAAACTGGCAAACTTTTTGCGGTGCATGTATGCCCCTGTTTCTATTTCCAGTGGAAATAATATTGACGTGTAATTGTTTTATTGGAATATATACAATAGGTAAATGTAGTATTCTGTTCAGGTTCGAGGATCAGCTTCTGACTTTTGGCAACTGCAGCGTCAGGTTCTGAGGTTGCTAAGTAACGTTAGCTAGGCTAGTTGACGCCGACGCTCACAACTGTCAACATGTTCATAGCATTGCAATGCACATTCTGCTTCTACAGTTTTCTGTCTTCTATTCAATAAGCGACACTCGCTGGTCTGTTGGTATAGTATTCTTTTTTTTTTATAGATTTAGCAGTGATGTTGTCCTCACAAGCGAGATAGCGAAGCTACCTTCAACAGCACTTCCGGGGTTTCTTTACATTCACGTATCCTCTTCTTCAGAGGCGATCTCTTCAAATGTCATGTCGCTGAATGTGAGAGCTCATCGATCTCCCAAACCAAAGTCATCCATATTTATCTGTCCATCACAAAGCGCTCAAAACATGACAGAATGTACTAGCTTGCAGCAACCAGCAACTCGCTACGGTGGCAGCAGCCAACAACTTCCGCTCTCGCTGAACTCTGACCAGTGTTGCCATTGGTCGATTAGATTGCTGTCAGATTGCACTGAACCAGTCACTTGCATGTGTAGCCACTCTTTCTTCTATCATTAGAATATATTTTCAATGTTGACTACAAAAATAGTATTCGTTGTATGTATTGTTCTTAAATACGTATACTCCGATATACAATCCAAAATAACAGCAAATACCGGTAATAGCATTTAATTCGGTGCATTTGTATGCGCATGTTTCACAGATAATACATACGACAAAGTCTAAAGCCATGGATGATAATCACGATCTTACCTCATTTGAAGTGTCCATTTTGTATTGACTGATTCTTCAAAAAAAGCACACCTCAGTCTAGTAGCAGCTGTGTGCTAAAAGTCAATTTATTGTGTTGACCGAGCCAAGGAGCGTTTCCATACGGCAAACAAAACAGGTCTAACTAGTTTACCTTGGCTGCATTCTAAAACATTCTTACATCTTCATATCTGTTGCTCATTCACTATCGTGTCGAGGAGACAAACAGTAGCAGTTAGTGGTCAAGCAGGAGGAAAGGAGTAGTGTGGAAAAGAGATGGCTAAGCGTCAGAAAAGGAAACGTTGACTGTTGATGATCCGAGTGATGCTTTTAATTGTGGAAAATGATATCTTCTGTTTCAGAATGTAGTGAAAACCTAGCATGTATTTATATTGCTATATTTACTGCATGCGTTGTATTATCTCAAATTTGAAATGAGAGAGAATAAAATGCAGTTTACATATAGGGTTGGTTAGGTTTTAGGGTTTAGTGTGTGTGACTTTTCTCTCCCACGACCTGACAGAAATCCATGGTTTACTCTGGTCCAATTTCGTACTGAGTCTCATATCCATCTCTCTGCCTTTCTGTGTGTTTTTCACAACACATGCAATTCTCTCGTAAAATTACTTCCTCTGTCCCCTCATCTATCCATCCGGGTCTTGCTGTCATCTAGGTTATAATTTCACATCCCTCCCAATACCTCTTCTTCTTTCCCAATCCCCCCCCCCCCCCCTCTCTCTCTCTGTTGACCCTGTGCTCTTCCCTCGTTCTCTTCCCTTGTTCTCTGGGGTCTCCTTGCCAGAAGAATACATCATACTGGGTTGCTCGGTTTCTTTCGCCATTTTTTCTATCTATTAGTTCAAGTATCTGCTTAGCTCTCTCCCCTTCCCTCTCCCCCCACCTTCTCTTTGCCCCCCCCCTCTCTTTCTCCCTCTATCTCTCTCTCTCTTTCTCTCGACCATCCTTCCTCAGCCAAGGGTTAATGCACTCCAGGCTGGCGTTATTTCCTCCCCGGCCTTTCTCCCCCACCTCCTCCCCCTCCCTCTCCTCCCCTTCTTCTTCCCCCTCCTCCTCCTCCCCACCCCGACAATATAAAAATTCAGAGTGGACAGCTCAATCCCTCTTCCATCTCAGATTTGATTGTAATGGTATTGCCTCCTGTCCCTGGGAGGCCTACGTTGCCTTGCCCGGCTCGGCCTTTATGACGCTAAATGGCCGGCCAACACTTTTTTCCATCCATTCAAAAGATTCTGTTAATAACTCATTTGGAATTGGACGTCTGCAGCGCCTCAGCCCGGGCTGTATATATAAATATAAATAAATAAATATATATAAATACCCGTCCACTGCTTGTGGGGTGGGGGTCATTCAGTATGGAGGGAGTCTGACGTGGAGGGCCTGAATCGGCAATGGCCGAAGGTTAATGAGTCCCTCTGGATTTACAATCCCCTATTCACCGCGTCCCCCAATGCGCTCTTGTTGAAAGTCCCAAAGAGACACTAACGTCATATTTACAACCTGGAGTGAGGGGTGTGAGGATGGGGGGAACTCAACTATTCACAGGTATCCTTGTACAGGCCTGTCCGACCCACCCCCCCCTCCTACCCCCCTCTCCCTGTCCCCCCACCCACCCGACTGCAACTTTACAAGTATATGCCCATTCATCACGCATGATGGATTTATGTAATAAAACCCATTTCCTTTCCCCAAAGATCCTATTAAATAATAAAATAATTATTTATTGATTATTCAAAAAGGTACATATGTGCAGGTAATGGCTTTGTACCACACCCCACTGGACCTACAATAAATAAGAGGGGTAGGGAGATTGAAAGAGAGCAGGAGGGAGATAGAGGGAGAGAGCAAGAGAGGGAGAGAGGAGGAGAGAGAGAGAGATGGTGAGAGAGAGAGCGGGGGAGAGAGACCCACTGCAAGAACAACAGGGTATGAAAGAAGAGGGGGGGGGGGGAGAGAGAGAGAGAAAGAAAGAATTGAAGGGCAAAATCTGGATTCAATGTGGCCTCGCGCTACATGGATCAGAGAAGACATTATTCAATCTTCAAGAGACGCGTACGGAAGCGGGACCAATGAATGCTTTTCATATAGTATGGAGTTCAAGGAAATAATATTCAAAAGGTACTATGGGATCAGTGTCTGGCATGGGTCTTAAATCTTTAATTCACCAGTATTTTTTTGTTTTAGTTTTACAAGATACAACATCTTTGCACAACTGAACAAAGTAAAAACAGCTTATGTTTTCTTTTTATATTTAGTGTGGACTGACTCTGAGCAATATAACATACCAACATTTGTGGTTTTAGAAGCCTATACTTAAAAAGAAGCCTGACAATAGTTTAAATAAAGCATTCCCAAGCACAATGTCCATTTTAAATCTAGGTAGTGAGGGATATTCTACACAGCAGAGGTTTGCAAAATACCAGCAACTGCAAATGTACTTCACAGTGTGTTTTTCTAAGATTTCTGGGAGATGTGTCTAAGAAAAACACGTCAAAGGTGTGTTTAGCAGTTTGCCATTTAGTATGTTTAGTGAGTTACTAAAGTAATCCAATAATTAGATACGTACTTCAGTGATACTTCAAGAAATATCAATATCCCCCCCAAACAGATGCTTAGTCATTTATTGAGTTGTCTTTGGTAAACACACTTTAATGTGGGCTTGATATTACATTGAGGGTTTCTTAATAACCCATTTGTGTTCGCTCTTATCCGGGGCTAAACGGGGGGCCCCGTCTCTACGCTGTCTCTTTCCTGCGCTTGTCTTCAATCCCCCTGCATGCTATGGAAAACAGATGCTATCTCGCCTATATTACTTCTCAAAGCACTCATATCCTCTCCCATGTTATTTTCTTTGATCTGCTAGGTTTGATGCTTTCAACCCCCCCCCCCCCCCACAACCCACCCATCCCTCCTTCCCATCCCCCCACACACAAACCCTCCCTTCCACAACCATCCTCGCTCACCTCCGCCCCTTTAGCCTCCCCCCCCATCCTTTAACTAGTGACAGGGGTGTGGACGCAATTGGTCAAACTAGCAATGGTTGTCAAATTCACCTCTCTCATTCATTCTCTGACATCAAGTCAGAGATCTATCTGATCTCTGATAAACTGTCTCATATCTGATATCTGTCAGACAGGGGAAGAACAGTGCATTGTGGGTAACGAACCCAACAATGATCCGCATGTTGAATGATGTTCACGTTGCAATTCCCATTATGAGAACATCTACTAAATTGACATGATCAAAATAGTGTTGTGAATTGTTAACATTTAGTTTGACTAGAACATGCATTCGATTTCAGTTTGGAATTTAAATCGTTATTAATTAAAAAATGTAATCGTGGTAGGCCTCTTTTCGACAGACACGAGACAGAACAAAGGTGTCATTCAATCTCTCGCAAAGCAAGACCAGACAGATACACTTTTGAATGTCATTTCAGTGGTTTGACAGCTAATAATCTCTTTCCCATGACCTTATCCTCAGTCTCAATGACATGTGAACATGTCTCGAGTTACTTTGGAGTTGCTCACACGCCTGCCTATAGGTGAAGGTTTAGAATCGATAATCGAGTTTCCGTATGATAACTTTGAGCTTGAGAGTATTAAAGTTTGAAGAATATGAATGTTGACCATTTATCTGTCACTCCATATAAAACCAGCACCGCAAAAAGCATTCCATTCAACAATGTTGTATATCTCGCATACACATGTGGCATTATATTACGTCTGCACAATATCATACATAGGCGTAAGCTTTTGAACATTGTTATTCACGGGTTACACACACACACACACACACACACACACACACACACACACACACACACACACACACACACACACACGCTCACACACACACACACACACACACACACACACATGCTCACACACACACACACACACACACACACACACACACACACACACACACACACACACACACACACACACACACACACACAATATACCAAGAAAGTTGCACAAAGGTGTCTTTGGCCTTTTTTAGAAGCAGCCAGGAGGGGGAAGCATCCCTCTTTGAAAGTGAGCTCAAGGAGAGGCAGAGAAAAAAAATGCAATCAAACAAACTATTTGCCATGACGGGCGCACAAGTGAACATGCTTCACATGTGAGAAGCGTATGTAAGGCGTGGACGTTATATATCTGACCCAACTCAAACATGAGGCCAGATCTCTTACTCTGCATAGTGAGAGCAGGTTTGAGACAATAATGTGATATATAAATTCATAAAGAAAATGTGGTATATATTTGGAATAGTTGATTACAAAATCAAAGATACATTCCCACACACAATTTCTTTTTATTTTATCTATCAATGTAGTCTTTTACTTTGGTAGCATGAAAAAAAAGAATCAAGGAATATACTGTAAATCTGGTAGATCCACCACCAGCATTTTCAAATATTCAGACCTATATTCAAATAAAGTTTATATATATTTTTTTTTCTTTGGTTGGACACGGCTCTTAGGCTGGCTTGTTGGGTTGTCAGACCCCCCCATGGCACAGGGCATGTAATCTTCATGAAAGTCTCTGGGTGGGTGTCTGTGCTCTCATAAAGCAGGGGAATGGATCGTGTGGCCCAGGAAGGGAAAATGAAAGAAAAGGAGAATGAAATTATAGACCTGGCTGACTGCACAAATCATGCATATCATGTTTTATGGCTTGCCAGAAGAATTCAACACCTGTGGATCACTGTAGCAATAATTGTACGTGAAACACACCAAGATGGAGGTGGGAGGGGACTTGCGGTCTGTGTGTGTATGTGTGTGTGTGTGTGTGTGTGTCTGATGATGTGAGTGAATGTGTGTGGGAAAGGTAGAGTAAGAGCAATAGAGAGAGTTTGCACGACTGTGTGTTTTTGTATGTATGAGGGGATTTGCAAGTGCACCTGCATGCCAGTATGTGTTTGTGTGTGTGTGTTTGTCTGCGCATATGTGTGTGTATGTGCATGTGCGCGTATGTGTGTGTGTTTGTGTGTGCGTGTATGTGTGTGTGTATATGTGTGTGTTTGTGTGAGTGTGTATGTATGTGTGTGTGTTTGTGTGCGCGCGTATATGTGTGTGTATCTGTGTGTGTGTGCATGTGCATGTGTGTGTTCTTCCTGGCATGGCTAGGTTTTGGAGACAGAGGTTGGTACGATTTGAACAAAACGAGAGGAGGCTTACGGGAGCGCCTGTTGTTCCCATCTCGCCGGCACATCCTGGGTGAGCCAGCCACATCCCACACGGACCGTTCCATTTACCATTGTAATTACCCTGTTTATTTACCTTATACCTGCTGATGGGGGTAAAACGGAGGCCCGAATCATCCTGTCAACCCAATTTGGTCTTCTTCGGCATTTAGTTAAATTAAACGAGGCCATCAGCGAATCATGAATCAGCCCTGGCTGTGACCACCGGCTTGGTGAGAACGTGGTAGCTGCCACTTCCTGATGGCTGACACACCTGGTGTTTCATCTGACAATGAATGCACTGTACTAATGGTATACATTACAGTATAGATCATACTTCTACACACGTTTATTGAATTCCATAATCATACACAGCAATACTTTAATATGGCTGATGAGGTTTTAATATTTTGTTGCCCTTATGTTCTATTTTATATTCCATTTTTACATTCCATTTTGACATCATGTTATTGGCTCTAATACATTCAACTATGTATACTTTTTTTATACTTGCTAGATTATTTATACACAGGGTTATGGAAAAAAGGAGAATAAAAAAATGATGATTTAAGACCGAAACTCCAAACGAGATTACACTCCATTCCATCTCAGGACCAGTCTCCATGCCTGTCTCCTCTCTCTCTCTCTCTCTCTCTCTCTCTCTCTCTCTCTCTCTCTCTCTCTCTCTCTCTCTCTCTCTCTCTCTCTCTCTCTCTCTCTCTCTCTCTCTCTTTCCCTATATACATATATATCTCTCGCCCGCTGCGGTGAATGCTGATGTCTGAGTCAAATTGATTACACCACTCCATCTGCATCCTGACCAGGGCCTCCTCCTGTGTGTCCGCTTCAGCCTCAGCCTACAGCACAGAGTTAGTGTACAATTACATATAGTTTAATATATCTGCCTGAGCACCTTTAAACAAGCATCACAAGTCCACGAGGTGATTCGTCTTCCAGCGCCATTACTCCATTGTACATCTTGATAGCCAGAGATCGCTCCTAGCTATGTTTAAGCATTAAATAGTGTATTATTATTTCACATAAATCATGCGGGGATGTGAGCTGGTGGTGGTGGTGGATGGTGGTGGAGGGTGTAGGGTGAAGCAGGGAGGGGTGGTATTCATAAATTTTGTATTTCTCACAGACAGTGTTTTAAAGCCTCTCCTGCCACTGCTTGGGAAATGTTCTGACACTAAAGCAATTCTGCCATTCCCGCGCACTTGATAGTACATTAAAGATGGGGTGTAGCACAGGGCGGTATATTCAAAACAACATCTAATACAGTTTAGATTAAGTTTGGGCCACTCTAACGCATTCATCATTGCACTGTTTTTCATAATAAGTAGCCTTGCCTTTGCTTGGCGGTTGCTTCCAGACACAAAGAGTGCATGGCGTGCGCACCAGAATTGTTATTGTCGTGAATAATGGCGTGGGGAACGACTGATAAAACTCTAGTTAACGTAATATGCCTTCAGAGTTAACCATGGTGACTGACTCTCTCTATTTATGCCCCACAATAAAAGGAATTAAATTTAATTTACAGGAATGTCTGCCTTTAGCCGTATCCTTTTGAGCGGGGGTTTGGAGGGGCGTTGGGAACCTCTGCGGATATTAGCCCTGTGTTTGTGCAAAAATCGTCTGCGGAGGAAATGACTTCATTCAGGAAACTAGATGTCAGCTTTACACACGGCCAGGAGTACCAGCAACGCTTTAGTCAGGTTGACAAAAGCCTCTTTGCTCGGCTCGTTCCCTACCTGACTTCTGCAGCTATAGCAAGTGACACGGGGAGGAAATTGGACTCTTAAGTTGCTTTTTGCTCACTCCCAAGGACACATCAGACATTTCTTTTTACTCCTACTTTGTAATGTATTCTCAGAAAATGTTTTACAGTCTACCAGTTGTACCGGGCGAAATGACTGAAATGTGTCACGTCACTTCAATTATTCAGCAATATGGAACCGGTAAACAACATAAAACTCTCAGTACTTTTCCAAAACATGTGTCCTGCAAATGCACTGCAAATCCATTGGCCAAAACAGATTCAATTATGCGGTTGACCCATGCATTATTTTGTCATGTTATGCTTATTAACACAATTAAACCTAGCTTTTGTATAAATCGCACGCTTGTCATTTGCTGCACATAATTGTATGACCCACTGCCCCCCGGGCTCCGACGTTACAACAAAGTCAGTAAAATGTCATGTAAAAGTCTGAGCAAATTGGAAATTGACTAGATGCCAACACAGTAAGTTAGGGATGGATGCGGGGGAGGGGAGAAAAGAAAAAATACAAGTCTTTGAACTAGTGTCTGCTTGCAGAAAGAATATTGCTTCCGGGTTGATATTCTTTGTGCAAGTGTTTCATTGGGAGCTTTTATAAATACAGCCTTGCACCAGATGCTACAGTGAGAAGCAGGTACTCCTCCCCACCCCCACCCCCCACCCCCGACACACACACACACACACACACACAGGTGTTCTGCTCATTTAATAGGATGGAACTTTAGTGTGCATATTGGAAGGCGGGACGTGCTTGGGGTTGTAAATACACCCGCACCTACTGCCTGATCATAAACTACTACATCCTTGAATGAGAATTGTCTTTTTACATTGGAGAGTGACCTTATGAATAAAGTAGTATCATAGCAACCATAAACCAGACCAAAAACATAGATCTATTTTAACAAAAGTAATACAATGACTAATACAATGTTATGAATTAAGATAAATGGCACAAATACCATTAAACATTAAAACATTAAAAGTAATATAACATATTTTGTTATAATCCTTTTAATCGTACTATATTCCATTCCAGATGAACATGACTCATCCCGATCGTGTGTGTGTGTGTGTGTGTGTGTGTGTGTGTGTGTGTGTGTGTGTGTGTGTGTGTGTGTGTGTGTGTGTGTGTGTGTGTGTGTGTGTGTGTGTGTGTGTGTGTGTGTATGTGTATGTGTCTGTGTGCCTGTGTGTGTGTGTGTGTGTGTGTGTGTGTGTGTGTGTGTGTGTGTGTGTGTGTGTGTGTGTAAGTTTGTCTGTGTGTCTGTGCCTGTGTGTCTGTGTGTGTGTATGAGTGATAACTTCCCTAGACCACTCTCATATCCACCTTCACTTCTTCTGGACACTTCTTGGACATGTCAAAACAACCCTTCCCATGATCCTTTGCTCTTCTTTTAATGTCCCATCGGGATGTTGACCATTCGCCAGGAGTACCCGGAGAGGGCTAATTCATTGAATAAACATAATCCAGACACCCCTTCATTCGCAAGCTGCTACAAAACCGCGATCCATGAGCCTCGTGCATGCAGGACCGTTTGGGGGCCGTGATGAAATGTCAGCTGATTGGTCAGCTTTAGACACATATGGAGAGTTATACAATCTCAGCTACGATGCACTGTAGCTTAGACTGAACTCTAACAGCCACATTGAAAGTATATACAGATACAAATGTATGTCATTTATGAAAAATAAATATTATTCCTTGTCTGTGAAATGTATTATCTCGGGGTTTGCTGCCTTGAAACCTGTTAAACTATCTAGAAGTGACGCTATTTATGTATTTCATCTGAATGAAATTATTATTTCTAACACCAAAATAGCATTCCATACATTTTTCTGCATTTCATGCATACCATTTCCTTCTGTCAAAACTGCAAAACACAGGTAATCAAGATGAAGGAAAGCATGAAATCGTTCTTTTTGTGTGTGTCTTGACTGCTTGTGTTTTGCCCTGTAGCAACAGAAAGGAAACCGGGGGATTCCCCTTTCCTACTGTGTGAGCTATCTTTCTATCGCTCTCTGTGTGTCTTTCTGTGGTCTGGTTTGTCCTCTCTACTCTCTGCTGGTAAACAACAAAGAAGCGACCTGTCCATCATCCCTGCCGTAACCTACTGGGTGGAGCAGGGTTTCCTACCGTTTGAAGTGAGCTTGTTAATGGAAATAGCTGCGTCACTGGAGCCCCATACAGGGCTATGATTAATAGTTTGCTGCACCCCACATCAAACATTTCAGAAACCTGATTAGGGGTCAAACATATACCTAAACACACACGAACACGCACACGGACACACACACACACACACACACACACACACACACACACACACACACACACACACACACACAGCTCCACATAATTACATGAGTGCACTAATGCAAATGCCACACTGTGTTCTCCGAATTCACACGCATGTACAAACTGAGTCATATATCCTAAAGGTGATGATCACTAATGAGCATACATGCTTATGCGCTGGCACACATACACACACACACACACACTCACACACACACACACACACACACACACACACACACACACACATACACACACACTGACCAGACATGGAATTAAAATGTATCTTTATTGGGGCTGCTGCTTCATCACTCCAAACAATTATTGAACACACACACACACACACACACACACACACACACACACATGCACACACACACACACACTCACCCTAACCACAATGTACACACATAGCAAGCACACTACTCCAAGAAGCACAGCAAAACCTCCTCTTTAGATACACAACGTTAAGCTATTTTTTCTTTCTTTCTTTTTCCTCCCCTGGTGTCTGTTATCTCTCGCTTCCTTTATGCCCTTTGGTTAAACATTCTCTTGGCATGCATGATCTCATTTAACTTTGATTTCCTCTCTCTCCAGGACGACAGCCTCAATGGTTCCAATTTCCAGCCCATTCCCCCAATTTTCAACCCCAATGACAGACAACACACTATGGCTGTTAAAGCTAAAGAGGGGAATTGGTAAGTGATGATTTTAAATCCTGTTAGAGATTAACAAAACAGAAAAGAAAAGTAAAACTAGCGTTTTTTCGGATATGGACTTGTCTGGATAGAAGGAATGTCATGTTTAGATGGGCGCTGCATGGGAGATTTTGTGGTGTTCAACTTTTTCTTAAAGTTAATCAGTCTGTAGTGAATTTAAGTTTGCCGGATATTTTGCTTTTGGATTGTGTGGTGCAGCCCATTTATACAGCTGTTGAGTAATTGTCATGTATTTTTTTAAGTGCAACTATTGTCAAACCAATAAAAACATCTTGGAAAGTACGATAATGTTTTTTTATGAATAATGTTTATTAGTAATATTCTGTATAGTATGCATTTGCTTTACTATTTTACTTTTCGGAGCAACTTTTTCTCAAGTAGAAACATTTATATTTTCAGTTTGCTTTAGTTTTAAATATATCTTAAAGGCGTAATTTTTTATATGATTATTGCGATCACTTTAAAAAAAATATTCTGTTCTGTTATCAACAATGTAGCATTTGAGAAATAATTTTTAAGTTCATTTTTTAAACTTTCTTAAATAAGATCAATAGTACCTGAAATTATCTCATCTTTGATTTCGCCTCTAAATTAGTTACACAATCAACCCTGCTTGAAGAGTAAAAGAAGAAGAATTTAATTTAAGAATTTCACATTAACATGATTTGGTTGCAGTCTGGCTCAATTAAAATATTGGGAATTGTTCCTGATTTACCCTAACACAAAGGAGTTCATCATCAAGCCTGAAAAAAAGAAGAGAAATTCATCGTGACAATTTAAGTGGCTTGTGTCATTTTGGTTTTAGCCATTACTGTAAAAACCCAAAGGATTCTAGAAAAATCTGTTTTCCGCTACATTTAGGCAGGAGCCAACCTGAGAAATCGGTGTGTGTTTCTCTCTCCTTCAACTCTGTCACGAAACCAAACCTTCAATTTCCATTTCCATATCAATGGGATTATAGTGTTGAGAGCAGGCAAGTAGGAGTAATGTAAGTAACCATACAAATTTAAATATAGGACATCCGAAACATTGTTAAGCACTCATTTATTTTCAAAGCATCTCAGGGTGCTCTCTCTCTCTCTCTCTCTTTGAGAAGATGAGATGAAGACACATGACGTTTTCCATGTTATTTTTCAAACATATCAAAGACAACAGCGCGCATACATACACACACCCACAAGTACAACATGCACATACTATTTTAATATTTATTTATGTCCACAATTAAAAATAATACATATTAGAATACTGCCAGATGTAACAGTTGTCCACGTGCATAGACAAGACTCACACACTCGTGCATGCACTCTCTCTAACACACACACACACACACACACACACACACACACACACACACACACACACACACACACAAGCACATTCATTTCAGATGATACTCTTTTTTTCAATAACTCATCTTTAATTTATTTATCTATTTATTTATCGCATTTATCTACGCAAAAAGTAATATGAGTCTCCAATCTAATAATTGCTTGTTCGGAACCTAAAGAATGATAGTTAAAGGGGTTGTTCAGCATATTTGGTACTATTAATTTGCTGTGTATTGTTTACTTTGATCTCATCTTCGGAGCCATCTCACATCAATAATACAAGAAGATATGAACTGGAAGAAGGAGAGAGAGAGAGAGAGAGAGAGAGAGAGAGAGAGAGAGACTATTTCTATATAAAGATAATTCCATTGCGCACATGCCTGTGCCTTAGGTATGTGCTTAGCTTTGTGTGTTTGTGTGCGTCTTTGAGGTGGTTGCCTCTGTCTCAGGTGTGCGTTTGAAGTGTTTGCTTAATACACGAAAATTAGCCGTGTGACTCATGAAAACGTTTTTCGGAACTTAGTGATCTTGCTAGATGGTAGTTGAGTGGCCACGCCCTGTTGTTCCTCAGCCCTTTATGACTTATTCAAAAAAAATATATACTAAATCTAAGCTAGCCAGGCTTTGTTGTCTTGGGATTTGCCCCTTTTACAAAGCAGCTACAAAACAGGAAAACCAATAGTGGGAATAGACCGCCGAATGTAATTAATTTCGGGGAGGGGGTTTGGTTGGGGATGGGGATGGGGGTGGGGATGGGGATGGGGATGGGGGGCGAGGGGGGTGGGGGTGGGGGACTATTATTGCAGGAGGAAGAATTCTAATCAGTTGCAGATTCCTTCCTGTTTGGTTAGCGTGACCGTGGCCAATTACCAGTGAACTTTGTGTTACAGTTTCACTTCCTGTGCTACCCATCGAGTGGACCGTGGCAGAGAGAAGGAAAGGGAGAGAGAGAGAGAACGAGAGAGAGAGATAGAGAGAGAGAGAGAGACAGGGTGAGAGTAAATACATTGTTCGGCCGCAGGAGGGGGGCGGGTGGGAAAAAAGATGGAGCAAAAAAAAGGAGGGAGTGAAATGAGAGAAAGAAGGGAAGAGACAATAAAAGGGAGCTAGGGAAAGCAGTAAAGTGCAGTGGGGTAGAAACAGACAGG
The DNA here is from genome assembly GCA_026745465.1 of Lota lota. NCBI lineage: Eukaryota > Metazoa > Chordata > Actinopteri > Gadiformes > Lotidae > Lota > Lota lota. The sequence continues at coordinate 1,598,874 of JACYXH010000068.1, read as the reverse complement.
AGGGAGGGGAAGAATGAGCAGATGAAGAAGACGACTTCAAGGTGTTTGAAAGTGGGAAGCACATACGTTCCCTTATCCATTCAATATACCATGTGGTTTACCGAGGAAATGAAAGGATTTCTGCACAGGTCTCTCCTCTGCGCGGTTTCCCCCAATTCTCAGGTAGAGAGGCAAAAGGAAAACTTGCAGTGCAACGGAGCGAATCAGGCCTGAAATGTGGTAACGCATAACTCAATCACGGCAACGATATTATCCAAAGGAAAACAATTTGGCAATACTGTTTCCCCCTAAATTGAATAAAGCCACTGGACTAAACAACCGCGCAACCATTTCTGAGGAGTACTTGTGCATTTGCATAAAGTCGGCTCGTAAAAGTAACTCAATAGGCCCCAGTACTTCCTGACAAATTCTCCACGCTGTGTAGGCCGAATTCTATTTTTACTGAGGGCTTGTAAAGCCAGAACATTAGGCCGTATTACCCGAACATGCTGAAAACGTCAATCACTCTTTTCATATTGACGTTTCTCATTAGTTGTTTGTTGTCTGTAAACGCTGTGGTTGCGGTGGAACTTTTCAGGCGACACAAAGATGAACGCCGGCACTGTCATTCTTCTACGGAGCGATTGACTGTAAATCGCTCCCCCTTAGAAATCCCCCCCTCCCCGGTACTTCCTCTAGAGGCCTATGTTCCCATACTTTCCAGTCTGTAATGTTTTGGTCCTGATGAATCCGTACATTCTCTTTCACTCAAGAGGTCTTTTTCATAATTTACTTTTTGGTATCATTGTTTAGATGTTAGAGTTAAGAGCTCACGGGTAGCTATGGATCGCGATTGGCAACAGGACATTATTTAATTTTGGTCTAATCTTATTGGGCCCTCTTATCAAATAATTTAGTGAGCAATTATTGCAATTTAATGTTTTATAATATATAAAATTTTTAAAAATAATTATGCAAAGGTTTCCATGAAACAAGCATGCACATTTGTTTTTCGTTTATGTATTCTCAACTCAAAACTATCAAAAATAATTATCATGCTATCCTTTACAAAATATATTGCATAAAAATATTTAACAATATTTAAAAAAATTATATTCCAGTTTTAAGTAGAAGGAATTGCATTAGATTATCCCTATGTGTATAACGACATTGATATTGACTCACACACACACACACAAACACACACACACATACACACATACTCACAGAACAACATGATGAACTGGGCCCCATGCCATAGTATCGTGTGTGTGTGTGTGTATGTGTGTGTGCGTGTACAGGAGGGTCCAAGTCTCTAAACTAATCCAGGGTACCACGGTATCTTCTTCTCCCCGCCGCCGCAACCCCCTCCCGGGATCATCTCGCAGACGCAAGATATTCCAGGAAGAATTGATTCTGTTAGCGACTACATTGATCACACACATGGCCCGCGGACAGAAGATGGCTTTACAAGCAATAAGGCGGGAGACAATTATATTATTTTAGCGGAATAAGACGGAGTACACGGCGACGAGTGCCAATAGTCCGGGAGGGGAGGGGGGAAGGAGTAGAGGGGTGGAGGTGGTGGTTGTGAGAGGAGAAGGGTGGTGAGAGGGTGGGGAGGGTTACAGGATCGCCAACCCCCCCCCATCGTTGCCACCGTGGTCGGTCTTTGCGTGTCTGTGCTCCATCCTCAATTGACACGGTAATCCACTAAACTTTCCTCTCTCTCTCTCTCTCTCTCTCTCTCTCTCTCTCTCTCTCTCGCTCTCCCCCAAACGGCTGGGCTTCCTTGCGATGCAATCAGGATGCGAGGGCTCACCAGTGATTGCGTTCATTTGTAAAAGCATCCAAGCCAAAATTGAACCCCGAGGCTGATAAACTATAAAGATGCTGATCAGATCGCAGAGGCAGAGGAGTCCACACTCGGGGGCACGTGGTGTCAGGGCCACCGCCAAAAGACCAATGACTCCTGGTTCCTCTCTCGCAGCCAGGCGCCCGCCACGGAATACCAAACAAGCAGAGAGCCAGAGAGAGAGAGAGAGAGAGAGAGAGAGAGAGACAGAGAGAGGGAAGGGAAAGAGAGAAAAGGGGAAAGGGAAAGGGAAAGGGAGAGAGACAGGGAAAGGGAGAGAGAAAAAGAAGACGACAAACAGCAGGAGGAACGGTTTATTCATTCTTTTCTACACGGCGGGTCCTCTTCGGAGGATGAAGCCATTTTCTCTTGGGTAGATTACTCGATTTCTGCTGCTTCTTTACCGAGCGTGATTGGGGCGACGTCATTCCGCCGTGTATTGTTTTTCTCTTTTTATTGATGAGCATCGGGTGGATTTCCTAGTGCATTTCAAGGAGGAAACCAGATGAGTCTCAGAGTGTGTCTTGGTGTGTTTTCGTGGGATGCAACCAAATATTACAGATCTGTCAAAATGAAAGCCATGCGCAAACTGAACTGTGAATAGCTTTGAGCGTTAGGCAATGTGATCTCAGGGATACCCCCCCCCCCCCCCCCCCCTCACCCCAGTACTCCCCTTATCATTGTTGCTCCTTACGAGTTTCTACAACTCTTTTTCACAGTTACCCCCTCCTCACAGCTATGGCAACATCTCACGTCAAACAAACGCTGTCATTACCTTTTCAGACGCGCATATACCCCCCCACCCCCACCCTACACTTCAAGCTCCAAAAACTGAGGACAGACAGACATGGAAAGATAGTGAGAAGATCTGAGAGCCTGTGTTTTCTTATTTTCATCTCTCTCTCTCTCTCTCTCTCTCTCTCTCTCTCTCCCATTATCCATCCTTGTGGCCCCAGCATGGTAACATGTCAAAGAGCAGTCAGCGGGGGTTGTGTGGATGTGTGTGTGTGTGTGTGTGTGGGGGGGGGGTGTCCATGTGAATGGGACGATTGAGGACCCCCTCCTCTTTTGATTGACAGTTCTTCCCTCTTTCGCTGCTGCCCCGGGGGTGATTGACAATGTGGTTCGTCTCACATTTTGTGCGTGAGCTAATCCAGTAAATTCCTACCAGACGCTGCGCCACAACTCAACAGAGACCCCTCGCTACTCCTTCCCCAGGTGGAGGCCCCCCCCCTGCCCCAGCCCCAGCCCCCATCCAAATAAATATGTTTTCTTCCATACGCAGCACTGAAAACAAATCAAGAGGGGGGTTAAGGTGGTGATGGTGGTGGAGGACGGGAGGGGCACTATAATTAAGTGTAAGTACATAATTAACCAAGTTTAGAAAAGTGTGAGTTTTTTCCTATGAATTAAAATGTAGACTAATTACATGTGGGAATTATCCTGCTGTTGTGGTAGTGATTAATATTGTCATAGGTTACTGTCTCAAAGCACTGCCAGTCAGAAATTGGATTGCCCCGTCCTTTGCGGCAACGGTGGCGGTGCAGCAAGCGATTGATCCCTTGCCAGGTTCAATAATGAATTGACGCAACAATCACTGTCACGCAACCTGTCACCCACTTCAGCCCCCACGCGCCCACAAGGTGCGAGGGCTTGTTCTCCCGACCGTGCACCTGTATTTTGATGTGCATTCTATTTCCCAGCACCACTGCTCAACCACATTACAGCTGGCTGTTCAAAGAGGGATGTCAAAGAGATAGGCAAAAAAGAAAAAAAAGAAATGATGGTAATGTTAACCCCTTGCATGTCTCACAAGATTAGCAGTTGGGTAGTGGCAGCAGGTAATTCTTTTTTTGCTTTTAGGTTTTCTCACTTTTGGTTGCGAACGACACATGAAATGTATGGCCCAATAAAAATGTGAAACGGTACTGGTTCGTGTTTATGGATTCATCATTGATTGCAGAGTGAACCCAGTCAAACAGTGAATTACCAACACAGTGACTGCGGTTGTGTCACAGAAATCATGAGCCGGTGAAAGATAAGTTAATATACAAGTCACAATATGAGCCACAAAAAGCTAATTACTTTTAAAGTTTCACATAAATACATAGTAAATACATAACACAAGCAGAAATACAAGCTCAGACTTAACAAAACACCTTTCTTAATTAGTCCAAAATGTTTCCACCTCGATGCAGACCCTTTCTAAAAGTGTTTTCATTGTGCAGCATAGTAACTCCTCTCTATGCGCTGTTGTTTTAAGCATGTCATGCTGGACAGCCCCCACTAGACCAGACAATACTCCAGTGTGCATCAGGATCAGGTGTTAATGCTGGCATAGAACTGGGATGAAAGCCTTCCTCCAACCAGTTGTGACAATGGAAAATGGAGATAATAGCCCACCGAGATGTTTCGCTGATGACTTGCACCAGCGCGGAGCCGGTACGTTGGATTGCACAGTCCGAATGGTATGCCTTTGAAGCTGCAGGGCACCCATAGATGTGTGTGGTAAGCCTCGTCTATTTCACCACAATCTGCCCTCTTGCTCTGCATCTTGTATACATGTCGGAATCTGTAATGAAGATGTCTGGCATAGTATCTCCCTTGTGTTTGAATATTCACCATCTTCAACTAAAGGAATGGTTTACGAAGACCGAACAAATGTTGGGACAAATTAAACTGTAATTTTTGTACGTAAATATAACAATGCAGTTGGTATACATTGCTGCTTTCTTGACTCCTGTTTCACAGCCGATACTCATTAGGGAACAATTATCGTGTTCACGTAAACAAATGGGTCTGCATAATCGCGGGGATTTTATGCACAATTCAAATTCAAATCATTCCTCCTTGACACCGCCGGTACATCTGTCACGACGGCTCCGCGCTTTTCTTTTGTTGAATAATTAAAAAAAGGACTAGAGAAACATACTAATGAGAGAACCTTACTTGAGGGGGGCTTCGTTGCTTCGCTGACTATCATATTAATGTATTCCTGTGTGGATTAAACGCACCATCAAACACCTAAGTTCCCTCTGTATCTTCCCGTGAAGACGGGCTGGACACTGCCGTCTGTCCTGCCCTCTCTGGAGGAATGAAGGCCGCTCGTCATTACGAGGGCTTCTCTCGTGGTTACCTGCTAATAGCCTACGCTCTCGGTCTCTCCTCTAGGTCTGTCTCCCTCTGTCTCTCTCTCCAAAATGACATGTACATATTGGGAATTTAGCTGATTTGATCGGTGAAATGAAAAAAAGCAATTAGGGTATGTCAAGTGTATTAAAAATGACATAACGACTTATCACCATCACACCTAACGGGTGAGTTTCTCGAGTCTTGCAACACACTATGCGCTTGTTAACATACCAACCCATGTGTTTAAAACGTAATATATGATCCCAACAAAACAGCTCTTGTGTGAGCAAGGGCATGTCTTCCCATCCACGTCTGCAGAGTAATCCTATTGAGACCCAGCCGTGAGATCCACGTCAAAAGGGAACCAGAGCTGTTTTGACTGATGCACACTTAAGACCAAACATCTCAAGGGTTCAGGCAAACTCTTCCTCTCTCTCTCCCTCAGCCCCTCTCTCAACCTTCCTCACCCATTCCTGAAGCGCTGCATGGTGAGTGCTGGTGGAATCTTTGTGCATGACCTTTCTTCGCTGCTGTCACTCCAGCACCCACACACCCCTCCACCCCCTCCGCCTTTCCACACCTCCACCAACTTCTGTTGCACTCAATCCATCCATCCACTCCTTCACTCATCCACTCGTTACACACAGACACACACACACACACACACACATACTCACACACACACATAAATGCATACACACATGCATGCAAGCACACGCACACACACACACACACACACACACACACACACACACACACACACACACACACACACACACACACACACACACACACAAAGGGATTGACAGTCATCACAATTGCCTCAGCCTGGCCCGGTTGACAACTTGAACCTGCTCATTATTGTAAATTGGGAAATGGGAGAGTCAAGTGAGCATGCAGAGTTCTCCTTTTAAAGGCCGCCGACGTGCCGGATCATGCCTGCCGCGTAATGGGCCCTTTCTGCAGGTTCAGGGAATATGTCGGATTTAATTTGTATAATAGACTATTAGCGCTTAGGCGGTAAACAGATAAGGCGAAAAAGGAATGTAGTGCGGAAGATTGCGTTCCCACCCACTGAAGCAGGCCTACTTTAAATATGAAAACATACATAAATCAGATTCATTCTTAAAAAAAAAAGAACCGGAACGAAAGCCCACCAACACAGCGTTTATTTCTGTGAATCAATGGCTAACGACAGACACAAAGCAAAACAATAAAAAAATAAAAAAGTCCAGACATGAACCCCCCCCCCCCCCCCCCCCCCCCACAAGTACACCACAGTGGAAGTGACACCGAAAATGTTAGCTGCCTTGATTGTTTTGAGCAGATTCGCCCGTAGCGGTGGGGGGAACGCTTGAACGCAGGCCGCACGTCTGACTGATCACGTCCCACAGGCTGCGACAGCCACCGCGCTGCCATTTATACACGACAAACGGCGGCGTGTGGGCTGCGCTAAAACCAAAGCTCACACAACCTATGCAGATAACACACTCTTTCATTTTTTAAACATGCACACGCTCAACCTGGCTGATAAACGATTTGCCTAGCAGCACTTCCGTCCATATTTCATCACGGCAGACAACGCTCGGTGGCGTTGCCAGACTTGGTGTGTGTATCCAGTATTCCAGCAAGAAAAAACAGCTTCTCCTCAACCCCTCAACAGCTTGGCTCCTGTAATTAACTTTCCCGCGACTGATGAGGGCTTTTTTGTCTGTCAGAGGTAACAACGGAAATAGGACGTAATATAATAAAATTCACTATGTCACCGCAGCCTCCCTGTGAATGATATGCGCCGCACTGGCGTTTTTTCATATTCCATCGACACCCTTTGGTTTTCACGTGCTTCGCCTGAGGCCTTAGGCCCTCATTGTTATGCTAGCTGATGTGAGTTCTGCGTCACGGTTCCCTTTCATCCTTTATTACGCAGCGACTCTATCCACATGTGTGTTGTCTTTTACTCCATCCTAATTCGTCATACCTAAGGTTAACCTCGACGTAACTTAATAGGAACCTACCCAAACCTAATTTTACACCCTCCAATGCTATATCGTGTTGGACAGTAATAGTATATTTATGTATGAGTACATATGTATTATGTGTGTTGTGTGTTTTGGAAAGTTGACTATTACTCCAATATATTTCAACTCAACACATCCTTCTTTTGACACCACTTTCTTATTTATGTCATAAAAGCTGCCGTTTCTTGTTACTTTGAAGCCAACAGCTCACACTACAAAAATACAGTTGGCCATTCACAGCTCTAACCCATGATGTCAGCTAGGTTGTTGGACTTTTGGTCAGCAAACCTTTGGTTACGTTTATCATAGCAAAGAAGTGGAAAACTGGCTGAAGCCAAGCTCCGCTGAAGGTAAACCCATGGTTAGTTCTTCTGACAGAACACAGAAGCAATGGGGCGTATCGGCTGATTAGGTCTTTGTAAACTGACTGGTGCTTTGCGGCCTTCCATGCCAACAGCCTACACATTAACTACTTGGCTGCAGCATTCCTACATTCTCATTCCTTCTGTATAATGTCATTTTACGATGCGAGTGTTCTCGTTGGGCAATTTGTACGATGTATCGGTGCTTGAGCATGCAAGTCAGTTCCTGCATATATATTCACTGTTTTATGATAATTGGTATCCTACTTTGATTTAAGAGGTTGTAGGGTTAGAGTCGTATACTTTAAGCACCTCTGCGCATCCCACAACCAAACTATAGAATGTTCAACTACAGCCCAAATCTAACATTGACCTCTACCTCTCACAATACAACATTTCAAAATAACGTTATGTATACTGCAATTGTGTAGATATATGGGTACATTCTGGGAATGTACATTTAAATCATAATATGTTGTTAAAAAAATTAGCAAGGTAACGATGTAACTATTCAATAATTAAATTAGCTGCTGTTATGATTATATTTAATTGTATTTTAATTTAAGTATAATAAAATGAATATAATTATACTAATTATCATCAATATCATACATTCAAACAATTACTTTCATAAACTGTATGTAAAATGTGAAAAGTAAGGCATGAGGAAGCTAAACATATGCACACACACAAATCCTATGCACTGGATAGCGTCACAGATTCAACTAGTCACCACAAAGACATCCAGACACAAACGCCTCACTGACTGCATACATCCACACACCTTGACAGGCAGTTTACTGACCTGCTCCATGTAAGTGCAATCTGCACAGACAGCTTCAAACACACGCACCCATGCACATTGATGTACACACAGGCACATTCGCACGCACACACACACACACACACTAGCTATGCACACAGACAACAAAAAGCAGACATGCACACTCAAGCACGCATCCGCACAACAACAAAGGGGCAGCAACAGAGAGCTGCCTCTGCTCTTCCTCACTCTAACCCTTACCAGACAAACTGGATCTTCTTCTCTAGGCCCCAGGTGACTTCCTGCCTCTCCCTGATTGGACAGATCCTGTGTACCGCCTTTTGTTAAAAGGGATCATTAATAGCCTGAGTGCGACCTCTGACCGTCCCTTTAAATCATTAGCCAGCCAACTGATGGTTTCTATTTAACATCCCCACAGGACATCTTAAAGGCTGCGCTGGAATATTATTGCAAGGGAGCGCAGGAGTCGGGCCGCTGTCCTTACGGATGTGGTGTGAGTAGAGGTGATGCGTCATACTTAGTCGCTACACACTTCTGGATTGAATACAGTCATATGGATATAATGCACTTAGATTGAGTTCATATTCTCGTAAAGAGTTCTTGCTTTTAAGGAGAAGACATGCTTTTTATTTATGTTTTCTAGATTGATTATGGATAGCCACTAATGCTGCAACTTAGTCAGCCAATATTAGTTTTTCATATGCTGTATTTCATGTTTCTTTATGTTTATGTTACAACTTAAAACAATTGTCAATTGTCTTCTACTGTTTATTGAATAACACATCGATACATACAATATATTATGCAATATTGTTAACAGTGCCAGCGGTTAGTGTGTTAGAAATAAAACGAGCAAACATGAGGTAAGACTAAAAACAGATGTTAATCGTTTGGTCACTTTTAGTAAAATATATAGTGTAAATATTCTTGATATAGTATGATGTAAATTTGAGTAGAATGTAATATCACTTTAGAAGAAGGCATCAATGAACGACAGTGACTTTTTATAATCTACACATTATATAAACACTTTATTTGTAAGTGCCCGCATCTGCTCACTCTCAAACACACACGCGCAAGCACACATACACACACACACACACTTTGTTATCTGTGTGTCTTGGCGAGTGTGAGCGTGCCCGTACGTGCGCGAGCGTCCATTTGGTTGTATTAGGTGTACATAAATGAGACAGGAGGTGAGCGTGCTCCCATTCAGTAACCTATCACTTAAATCTGCCCACGGGGCAGAAAGCCCATTTGTCACGTCTCGCATGGCTCTTCTGAGAGAAAACAAACAACAAAAGTGTACAGAAGACCTCAGAAGAAAAAAACTGCTGCCTCGTCCAATCACAGAGTTGCATTACCCACACGATGGGGAAGAGAGAAGAGAGGAGAGGAATGGACGGAGGGAAAAGACGAAGAATATAAAGTGCTTGTTGTGCAATAGAATTATGAATACATGCACAACCTGCCTTCCAATGCAATTGCCGTGACTGCTTGCATTGTGTTTGTGTGTGTGTGCTTGTTTGTGGGGGTTGCCGTTGAGTTTCCATGGAGAAGATGGCGTGTATTTGTTGTGTTGGTGTAAGAAGGGGATGGTAGCGTTGGTGTGTGTGTGTTTGTGTGAATGGAGCGTGTGTGTGTAGGTAGCCGATGGTAGCGTTGATGTGTGTATTTGTGTGTGTGTGTACAGAGAGTGTTTGTGTTGGTGGGGATGGTGGTGCTAGTGTGTGAGGGGAGGCTGTGTGTGTGTGTGTGTGTGTGTGTGTGTTTGTGTATGTGTAGGGGGGAAGTTCAGTTTGATGGGCGGGTTCTCAAGGGGTCCTTGTTGCCCCGCCCCGCCCCATCTCCCGCCAGGCCCCCCTCCCCTCCATGCTTAAATCATGTGTACAAGCTGTTTCCAATAAAGTGTTAAATTTGATAAAGAGGCCTGGCATTATATTACAAAGCCCAGAGGCTCCTCGCTTGGACCCTCAGCTCCCATGAATACATTCTATCTGATAATAAAGCTGCAACATCAGATTGTACCACGAGAGGTAAACAAGCTCAAAAACACAAAAGACACAACAAAAACAACTCCGTTGGGAGGTGTTAAGGGACTCCGATGAGCGAAGAGGTGCGACACAAGAGCCACGGGGTTGTCTTCCCGCTCACCTCGCAGTAAAGAAGACGCTGTGTTTACTAGACAGAAATAAGACAAAACAGCACAACCGGTGTCATAACTCATCAGATCGCACCTAGATATATCAGCCTATTAATTTTGCATTGTTTATCTCTCTCGTATATTTTAGTGCCCTGCTTGGGGTAAACATTGTTTGATGGATTGGAATCTGTGATTTTACCACATAAGAAGCCCGAAAACACATAGACACGCGCACAAACACACATCGACAAAGACACACACACACACAGATACATACACAGACACACATACGTGCGCGTGCACACACAAAAATAAGTAATCCTTTGAACATTTTAAAAGATAAAAATAAAGACAGTTGCCATTCTGCAGCACAAAACTACTCAACACACACACACACATACGCAATAGACACAAACATGCACACATAACTCAACACACACACACACAATAGACACAAACACGCAGACACAACTAAACACACACACACACACATACGCAATAGACACAAACACGCAGACACAAGCGCAAGATACTTAAAGACCTCACAGGGCAGGGCGTCCTAATGCTAGAAACGATGTAACGAGATGTTCCTCCCCAACATTTTCTTATAAACCTGGCCATTCGTACGCTACGTTTGGTAGCTAGCTAAATAGGCAGGCAAGTGACAAATGTTCAGTAATTGGAAGAGTTCAGTGGTAAGAAAGATTGAAATCCATGACAGTGAGTAATGACACGAGGCCCTGGGGGAGACATTTCAGGCTGTGAAGAAGTGCATCCAACCTGTCTACATAACAGATCGCACCTCAGCTCACTCACTCGCTCGCAACACACGCTGATATTTAGAAGTGGGGGCCATTATCACAGATGAACGGAATACGCCATCATTTTTTGGTGTGTGAAAGCATTGTTTTAAAATGTTAGCACAACATGCTTTTGTATGTTTTGTTTAAGTATCAACACTCTTTGCCTATTAGATGTTCCATTTCATATTGCAACACATTTAATTTTTTTTATAATTGATGCGTCCATAAATAACAAGGGAGGAGTGGGATTATTTCAAAATAAAACTCTCAGCATGGCGCGCAGTCTTCCAAAACCTGCTTTCACCTACCTAGCTCCGTTATTTACTCATCGTCAATAAAGGCTTTATGTGAATCACTTCGAATTGGATCTGACTCCACAGCGTAAAAGTCAGAACATACAACCAATGTGCAAGGAATGCAAGGAATTGAGGTCATTACTCAGGACTTTGATTCTAGTGGGAACTTTCACTATGTAACTTAGTCAAGGCAGACATTATTTTGTTAGATCTTCTTTTACTCCATAGACTAAATATCCCTGGGTAGCTTGAGTCATGAGTGGCTGTGGTTTTATATACTCACAATTATAATAATTTGTAGTCAAAATGTTACGTAATCCATAATGCAGGTTTACGGTTTACCATTCAGAGTTGTGTACAATGCCACCATCTTGTTCTGACATGGCTATGCTCTCTGTGGCAGTTCTTTTGATATCTGCAGGTCCTTATGATACATCCTAATTCCATTCAGCCTCTGCATGACACTGCAGCGTTTACCACCAGACAACTTTCAATCATGCACCTCAACATGCCTTATCCTATCCACGTGGAATGTCAGCTAGCAGTTTACAATCTCACCAAAGATTACTGTTCCGTGCAAATGTTCCCTCATCAAATCAGTAGTTAGGAAGTTGACATCACTTTATTAAGTTGAATTAAATAGTGCAAATGTCATGAAGGCTTAATATCATAGGTCAACCCCCCCCCCCCCCCCCCCCCCCCCCCCCACACACACACACACACACACACACACCCCACCCCTTCTCCATCCGAGGCTAAGCCATATACCGGATGACTGGTATTAGGAGGGCCATTGGGGCCATTGCTTTATTAATGACATCATTAACCCTAAATACAGAGAGGAGAGAGAGAGAGAGAGAGAGAGAGAGAAAGAGAGAGAGAGAGAGAGAGAGAGAGAGAAACAAGAAAAGAGATGAATAGCAAGAGAGAAAAATAAAGTCACAAAAGCTGATACAGTCATAGGAAGATGTACACCTCAGGATGACAAATACAGTGAAGAGGCCGGTGAGAGAGCAAGAGAGTACATGGGGAGATTGAGTGATTCAGAAAAGAAGGAGCTGGATTGAAATTCCCCTTTGGGTGCCAGCGGAGAGGGAGAGGACATTCTCTCTCTATTTTTGGGTGGCTGGACCCCCCATTCCTACCCCCCACCCAACACCACCATTGTTAATTGGAGTCCTCGGCTGTATCCCACACCGTCCCTCTTTCTCTCTCTGTCTCTCTCTCTGTCTCTCTCTCTCTCTCTCTCTCTCTCTCTCTCTCTCTCTCATGGCGGCGTCCCCCAAGGTGCAGGGAATTACCGCCGCGTCCTCCCCACTCTCTCTCTCTGTCTCTTGCTCTCTATCTCTCTCGCTCTCTCTCTCTTTATGTAGGCCATTAAAGGTTGCGTGGTTTTAAAAAAGGGAAAGTCAAAAGATGCCATTCTTTATGAATGTCTGAGGATATGAATAGGTTCCTCAGCTCTGCTCCCTCTGCACCACCGCCACCGCCAGCACCACCCCCACCCCCACCCCCCCACCACCACTCCCACCTCACCTCCAACCCCCCCACCCTCCAGGAGCTCACCTTTTCAAATATAACAAATGCCTCAATTAAAATCCCTTTCAAACACCCCGCTTATTTTTCGATAACAATCACCGGCCGCTCCTTTTTATTCCCCTCTACCTCTGCACTCTCTCTCACTCTCTCTTTCTCTCTCTCTCTCTCTCTACCTTCCTATGAGTAAGAGAAATAGAAGGACATCAAAATCAGACACTGCTCCTGTGCAAAGGGAAATTAAATTAAGGAGAGGGAGAATGAAAGAGAGAAATAAGTAGCGTGAGGAAGAGAGGGGGAGGGAGAGATAGCAGAAAGAAGGAAAAAGAGAGGAACAGGCACCGCAAATGTAAAGGATGATAAGCAAGAGGTAGGAAACAGAAGGCGGAGAGTGTGTGTGAGAGAGACACAGAGAGAGAGAGAGAGAGAGAGAGAGAGAGAGAGAGAGAAGACAGAAATAGGTAGGGGGGTTTGTTTAGATGGCGGTATGGCTGCTGCGTCTAGAATGATGAGCCAGTAGATGGCAGGGTAAGAACAGTAAAACAATGAGAACGCCTCTCTCCTCTGTCTGAAACCCCCCACGGCAGGTCAGTGGGGAGTCTTTTAGAAACACACACACACACACACACACACACACACACACACAGACACACACACACACACAGACACACACACACATACACTCACACAGACACAACATGTATATGTCTAACACACTTGCATGCTCATGGGTGAGGAACGACAGATGTACACAGTGTATTGTCAAGATGACCTACACCAATGGGCTCCCGTTAGCACAGAGAACCACATGAGAATGCTAGTATTCAAAAAGCACACATACATGAAATGCAAACTGAAAATGTATATTTAATTAGAATTTTTAGGAGGGGGTTATTTAATCTGTCTTCAATAATAGGACTAGGAACATAAATTCACCGTACGTGCAAAATGCCATTTTGTGGTTTGTGATTTCACACCAGGAGTTGATTTGTTTTTTTTGGCAACTGTTTGCCCCTGACAACTTCAGTCTGAACACATCCCTCGATATCTATGCGGCTTCGTTATAAATGGGTTAGCGGGTGGCGTGTCTTACGCAACTCAAAACTACTACAGGGCTACAACTCAGTTTGTTGCCATTTGAGGCTTAAAGGGGAATGACGCTAATGCTAAGTAGAGCCTTCTTTGGCTGTCATTAGCACTGGAACCGAGCGATGCAGTGGGGCTCAATGGAAGATGGCTGGCTTTAATAGAGGGTCAGTTAAAGACGGCAAACAACAGCACACAAGAAGATTTAAAAAACGTGCGGGCTCACTCGCTTCGCCCCAAGACCCAACGACATTATCAGCATCTGAACTGTATGGCAGCAGAGATTAGCTGCCTGTTCTTGTTTATCTTTGCTGCGTCCGATTAAGCTCAGAGAGAAGGAAACCAAAGACAGACTTTTTCCATTCAGTAATATCGACTAATTCATAATTATGTCAATGTTTCTGTGCCAGCTTTCGGTTTACACGCTGATTTGCGGAAAGGGTAACGAATGCGACTTTATTTGTTTTTTTTAAGGAATGTAGACAACACATTGCACGGTGGCTCGGTTTATTGTGTTGTCCATGATGTGAATAAAACCCAAATTAATTTGAATGGAGTAAATTATGGTTTATGTGTGTTCCACACGGGCTGGAAGCAACAACAACAGAGGATATCCAGTCTAATCAGTACCAAACAAGCTAGCTGGTTCGCAGGCTGCTCCTTCCTTAAGGCTGCTTGCTCCTAAAGGGAGCTGACTCACAAAACTCCACCAACAAGCAAGCCGGTTTGTGTGAGTTAAACGTGTCTGGCTCCACTGACAGGACCTTGATCGCCTGAAAAGCTATCGGCGTGATTGCAAAGGCTGCTTGCCTGTATCAGAGACATCTCTGTCTCTGTCATCTTTCTTTCTCTCTCTCTCTCTCTCTCTCTCTCTCTCTCTCTCTCTCTCTCTCTCTCTCTCTCTCTCTCTCTCTCTCTCTCTCTCTCTCTCTCTCTCTGTGTTGTCGTCCCTCTAGTTTCTCTCGATGCCAGTCTAAACCAATAACGTATGATATCTTTATCTTGAGGGCCACAGTAATGTCGTGTAGCGCATAGACCATCCCCACCCCCCTCTTGCCTCTTGGCCTTTTTTCCTCTCTTCCTTCTCCACTCGGAGCCGATTGTCGCCGTCTACGACGCGCGACTCCCATGACAATTTCCAAAATGCGATGTAATGGTTTGTTTATGATTATTTTCTTTTGAATTTGTTCCATTTTAACTGACTGATGTTTGAAGAAGAGTACACAAATTGGATGATAAAAACCCCCGGTGACTGTACTCCTGTACATCCTTAGCGACACCAGTATATAAATCTTTCAGATTCCAATAATAAAAAAGGGCTGTTCGTTCCCTGTGCATCGTAAAAGACGGCAACGCTTCATTTCTGACCGTGCCGTGCTAGCTGCAGGCTCCAAATCTTTTCAGAGGGGATCGAGTCGAGATATAAGCAAATACACAGTTGCTTTTTCTGGAGGCCAAAATGTTCAATACTTTTCTCACAAAACAATACGGGCTCTACCACCTACTGCCAAAGCCTAACTAATACATGTTGCTGCTGCTTTTTGGCCTTAAGTCTTTTGTTTTAATTTCCCCCTAAATCATTTATTTGACCTTCACCAAAGCCCTCCTTGTATAACTTGGGTTTTAAGGAGGCAACACAACTAAAATACACTTATTTTTACTTGTTAAACACATACCTGACCTTCCTAAGCATTAGGAACAACCATCCCTCACAGATTCTTGTGAACATTACAAAATACAATAATCCACATACTCAATTCTCCAAGTATAAAGATAGGTTGTGAAATAAATTGTTCAGATAGCAAACAGAGTTCACCAATAAAAGGTTTTACACATTTCTTCTCACATAGATTTCTCCATCACTGGGACTAGACAGCGATTTGACATGGCTTGGTGTTTCTGTCAGTGTTTGTATTCAGTTTGTAAAAAAAAAGAAAAAAGAAATCCTGCGCTTTTATTTTCTATTGCTTCCTCACCATTCATCGAGTTGCACATCCTCGTCTCTGAGGCAATGTTAAAATATACCATCATTCCTGTCACTGTGTTGTATCCCCCCCATTTGAGCCCAGATAGCATGTTCCCATGCCCGTGTTTCACCTTGCCGGGTCACACAACAGTGTGGGCATGTTGAGACACACTGCTGTCTAAAGATGGTGAAAATGTTTGGCTGGCTCAACCCTTTCAAATTAAATGGATGGCATCCCAGTGAGGCCTATCAAAAATGATTAAAAAGAGGGTGGAAGACAGCGTGTGTGTGAAGTGTCAAGACGAGTCGGCACAGGCTGGCCGACCTGTGCTGAAAGCCAGGGAGCTTATTAGCATTTCAACGCATAGCAACCTGCCTAGCCCCGAGCACTGATCTTAACACGGTCTGTCCAAAAGAAACCACACCACTCTCTTTCTTGCTCTCTCTTAGTTTTTCTTCACTCCCTTCTTCTCCCCCCCTCCCCTTCTGTCACAGACCCACACACACACACACACACACACACACACACACACACACACACACACACACACACACACACCTACCCACTCCCGTCACTTCCTTTCATTCAGCCACCGGTTGGTGGATCACAGAGGAGGATGTTTGTGTGGATGAATGGCAAGTGGGAGTTGCGTTCTGACAGAATGTTTGTGTACTGTACTGTCGGGGAAGACTGTATCAGTTTAAATTCCCGACAACTGTTGGGTAAGGTTAGATACTTAAATCATGAAGGGATCTGATTCCTTTGACTGGTGGGGTTGGATGCACAGACGCTGGTGGAGCCTTTAAATCATCGCCAACTTCAGTTGTGTAAATTCTGTCTCTGTGTGAACCCACTTAATAAAACATGATCTTTGCATTGTTGCCTGAAAAATTGTGGACGGGTAATAACTCAAGGTTCTTCTCTATAAACATTTATAAATATAATACCATGATAAATACAAGAAAAGTTAGAAAGATAAACATTATTTATGTTCCCTCGTGTTTTTCACAACAACTTCTGACTTACGACTTACGTCTAAAATACAGAGTATATTTGAGTCACAGCTGAGAGTTTGATCAAAAACGTACTTCAGTTGGAACAGTCCACACAGGTGCCGCAGGCTAAATCCACTATCAGGACAAAAAAGAAAAGTGGCACTGTCTTTCATTTTTAATCTCTGTCATTCCCCTCCCTCCTCATCTCACCATCTTTGTCTGAGTCTGTATCGACTTCTCTGGTGGAAAAGATGGCCCTGCGACTAAAGGTTCCTCACTACTCTCTCAGACAGAAGAACAAATCAGCTATCTGAACAAATTGAACACATTATCTCTCAAGAAAGAAAGAGTTAAATGTTGATGATGATGTAAAATGTGAAAAATATAGGGTGTCATTTATATAATTAGTTCTACCACTAACTTCAATGTTTAAACATGTAATTGGATATATAACAGTACACAATATGCCCCCTTGCTTTATGTATAAAAAAAACTGAAAGCAGAACCAGCAGGCGAGGCGACACACTAAGAAATATACACAAACATAAAACCACCTGTCTCACCAACCTTCCAAAACACTTTTTCTTCGCAGAGTTTTAGGAGAATTTTCACCCGGACCCGAACACTTAATCAGTCACCGGGACGCGCCGCGTTTGCGATATCGCACATTTCACATGACTTTATTGACTGAGTTTTTATGCTCTTCTTCATCCTGACAGCATAACAAATGGACCTAGCTTGCACTTCTGAGAGCAGAGGCCATTTTGTGGCTGAGTTCCGTGCTCAACCTTGTGACTAATGGGAAGCCCTCCAGGACATTTGGAGGTATCACTCAAAAGCAGAAAGTTTGGAAATAGATACAGAGAAAATAAATTCAGAAGCAAGAGATGAGAGAGTGCAACACATGCATTCAAACAAAAAAAGAGTATACAATGATGCCATTTACATTTGCAAAAGGAAACCAACAACCATTATTTACCATAATATAAAAAGAAAAAGGAAGAAAATAACAGTTTCACATAAAAGCAATCAATAGCACACTGAAAAATAATATTCAAATAAGCTAACAGAAGACACTGCAGGTATCCCTCATCCCCAGACTACCGTGTCTCAGTGAAGCGACCTTGGGAGTGGGAGTCTTACCTTATAGCTTGCAGCATTCAACAAGCCCCCACAGAGCGTCTCATTGTCTGAAATTAAAGATGAGGTGTGCCTATTCTGCGCATGGTAGCTACCCTACCTTTGGCATGTGGTCGTTGCTAATTACTTTGAGCTGTTAAGGGAGACATATCTGGGGAGATTAGTAGGAGGGAGAGACCTACAAACCCAGTTTAAAAGAAGAATCTGATTCTCTCGTTGCTCTCCGTGGCTTTGTCCGACCTGTTGGATGCACATTGTTCTCTTATCTGGCAGGATTTCGACATTGATGACTGCGGTTCTTCAATTCCAGAAGTAAGCAAATTAGTTTGTGTTTGTCATCAGTTGCAAAACAAATAAATAAATAAGCCAATAAACATCACACAAAAAAAATAACAGGAAGTTGTGGCTGCCACTGGGGAGCTGGGAAACCTTTTTTCCAACACACTAAGTTTGAGTATGTGGTCTTGTAACACCTGGTGGTCAACGCTCATAAACAGCTTCATTTAACAAACCCCCCCCAAAAAAACATGGAGCTAAAACTCAAAGTGAGCATACTCGGGTTTGTGTTCAGCTTACACCAACAAATACAAACGAAAATACAGAAATGATATTCAATAGAAAATATATTTATAAGTATTACAACACGCAAGCTGTTGTGAGAAAACCCAACCATAAGCAGCCCTAATGTTTTTTAACCATAAATGAAGCATTATAAATCACGGCCCAAGCTGCAAGCTAGTGTCTGGGAATCTGGATTAGAGTGCACACACTGCCTGGTAAACTGCTCCATTTAACTCCCCTCTGACTCCCACTGGCTCATTGCTAAATAAGGATATCAATTAGGCTAAAGCACTCGGCAAAGGCTCCCAAGTTAACCATCAGCCGAGTCGTGAATGGATCTTTGGGGATATTGACTGCTGCGGCAATAGGTTTGTAAGTGGGCTGACCAAAGGGTAATTAAAGCAGCATTATCATGTTACACGGTTTATGGTGCTGCAGCGGCACCGTATGCTTTCCACGTAAGCAGGGATGCTAGCGGTGTTTAGCAGCAACGAGTACACCAAACAAGGGAGGGGGGAACCATACTGTAGGCCTCGCATGCACAGAAGGTGATCACGTTTTCTTGCTTGTTTTTGCTATCACCTGATGGAAAACATCTTGATTTTGAGTAGATGGAACACCGATAACCAAAGTAGGAGGTTTCATGTTTTATTTGTTTGTGTTTATTTATATTTTTTGCTACATGAAAGATTAACTCAACAAACCCAAAAATGCACAGACTGTAGCAGCACATAACAAACACAAAAAGCGCCATTTAAATATGTATTCATTCCAGTTATGTGCGATAGAGTACTGCCTGTTCGCTGCACGAGCAAAAGGAACTCATCAGGACTGATCCTGCGCCTGCCTGCTATACGAGGTATCCTTGATGTATGTGCAATTACAGCATAATTACAGAGATAATTACTGTATGGGCAAGATTAATAACTTTATTAGCTAAAATGGTTCACTTTTAAAGGAGGGGAATGTATACGTTGGTTGTGCAGATCTAAATTTGCTGAAAGTCAATTAACGGGCTGGATTTGTATCTCATTACTCACTTATTTCACCTTGGAAAGGCACCTTGAGAAGCTAAATTTAAAATGTGGAAAAAAAGGTCAGGAAGTCCCTCGCACAATTAAGCCAGCAGTTGGTGAAGAGAATTCCATCATTATTGAGCAAATGACAGTGTCTATTTGACAAGGAGGACCTACTTGAGAATTAAACGTGCGAGCCAGCCTCTTCAGCATATCTCAATTACCAGAGGAACAGAGTTAACTACAGACCGCCCTTACCGGCTGTTACCGGCTAGCTTCTCGCGTTGAGAATTTTAACAGTTCTTCTGAGCGTGTCACAGCACACACGTGTCCATATTGTCGAGCGAGCGACAATGAGCCCCTAAAGCTCCTTTGAAACAATAATAACTTCTCCTCTTTAATTTAACCAACCTAGCCATGCTGTAAAGGTTGACAGGGCTAAATTTGTCTTATGAGGACCTATTAACCATTTCCACTTTCTTATTAAAAGCAAGCTATAATTTGTGATTTTTCCCAACGTGATGTAATTATGATGTATCATTTCTTTCAAATAAAGGCCTCGTCCTCTCTTGGTGTTAATTTGAGCGTGTGAACTTTATACTTTGAACTAATTGGTTGCAGTCGAATTCCCCTGAATGTGAGTAATTCGATCAGGTATTCCATAACCATTGTACAATTTAATTTGAGTAATTTAATTGGATTTGACTGTTCATTTCTGGGCCACTATCCACTCAATATTCAAGAACTGCAGTGTTGCTGCAGTGTTATCCCGAGGCCAACGCATACACATCCAAACACACGCGCATGTGCATAAACACACACACACACACACACACACACACACACAGCCAACACACACACACACACACACTCACACAATAGTGCGTATATGCATAAGTCACTGAGTTGAATATAGCTGTTGCATGCATTTAGAAACATTTAGAAAACGGAGACAATCAAATATGACTTGCTGGAGAAAGTCAAATTCTCCATCAGTCACAAATCTTTTTTGGGTTCCTTTCAAAGGAAATGAATGAGAGGGGCGGCCATCTTGATAGCACTGTTTTCATACCTGAATCAGAATACGAGGAATTTCACATACCATGTCAAATTCCTCGTATGTGAAAGCTGACCTGCTTGACCCGCCTAATTCTGAAACAATCTGATTTGGTGGCAGAGAGTGTGAGAACAACTGGCCATCATCCTAATGTGTTGGGAATACTGGGCGAGAGACAGAGAGAGAAATGAAAATGAGAGGGATTTGTGATGCTTGTTTAAAGGTGCTCAGGCAGATATATTAAACTATATGTAATTGTACACTAACTCTGTGCTGTAGGCTGAGGCTGAGGCGGACACACAGGAGGAGGCCCTGGTCAGGATGCAGATGGAGTGGTGTAATCAATTTGACTCAGACATCAGCATTCACCGCAGCGGGCGAGATATATATATGTATAATGGGAAAGAGAGGATAGAGAGAGAGAGAGAGAAAGAGAGAGAGAGAGAGAGAGAGAGAGAGAGAGAGAGAGAGAGAGAGAGAGAGAGAGAGAGAGAGAGAGAGAGAGAGAGAGAGAGAGAGGAGAGAGAGAGAGAGAGAGAGAGAGAGAGAGAGAGAGAGAGAGAGAGAGAGAGCAAAGTGAATTTACCCATAGGCATATAGAGAGAGCCATAGTGGTGTTGGCCCGGCACTCATCCCTGTTCCAGAGACCGGTTGGACACATCCACTCTGCATCCACCCTGTGTAGTATTCATAGCTGCAAGTTCCTCCTAACACAATATGTGACCTCCACCCCCAGCCAGTGGAATATTGCAGTCTAACAATGGTGCATCTCTGCTGGGAGTGCATGTTGTCGAGGGCCAGCCAAACCACCGACCAACTCGTCTATTATTTTTCCCTTTTCATATATTGTATGGAACATGTCTTTTCTGGGAATTCCACAATAAAATGACTGTTATTTATCATTACTAGCCTCTTTATCATTTAGTCAATAAAAGGCCCTCTCACTCTCTCTCTCTACCGCTCTTTCTTGCTCTCCCCTGTTCCCTCCATCGTGGTCTGGGAGTCAGATATCTGTATTAGTCCCCAGCTGCCTGGGGGCAAGCTGTGTCAAAAGCTAAATCATGATCAGCCCTGACTTTCTGGCTAAATTGTGTATGAAGGCCTCCGGCAGAAAAGGTGCACATGCTCATTATTGGAGACACAGAGAGAAAAGAGAGTGAAGTTTGCAATGCACACGCACCAGCGCCCGCACACACACACACACACACACACACACACACACACACACACACACACACACACACACACACACACACACACACACACACACACAAATATAGACAGCTAAACACACTCATGCCCAAATACACAAAAGCAAACATGCACAAATGCACACACTCACAGATGCATGCATGTCAACAAGGACCACCAACTCAACCGACAAACAAAGTTCTACCCGTCAATCTTTGTGCCAGTCAAACAGCTCGAGTTGCCTTCAAATTTAGCTTTTTCGTTTGAATGCAAAGCCCTTAGATATTTGATTAGTGTCAGATTGTTCTCTTCTGACCAAAACAATTAAAATAATAATGCATTGGAGTCAGTGAGTCTACTGAGCTGCTGTCGGAGCAAATTGTGACCCCGCCCTAACACCGTGGAGCGCAC
This sequence comes from Lota lota, assembly GCA_026745465.1. Lineage (NCBI taxonomy): Eukaryota > Metazoa > Chordata > Actinopteri > Gadiformes > Lotidae > Lota > Lota lota. Next base: position 1,576,542 of record JACYXH010000068.1, on the reverse strand, counting down.
CTTCCATTCAACACCTGCAATTATCACATGCAGACCCATTTAATTACAAGCTGCGGTGAGCCATGCCATAATGTAATCTTACACCACGCATATTGTTATCTCAGAGTTACCTAGAACAAACACCATGCAGGGTGTTAGTTACATGGACAGGCCAACTAAATAGCCTACCTGAAGACACTCCACCCCCTTACCCACCAATGCCTCCCCTCCTACCAACAGGGTTGTAAAATTATTTGCATGTGTAATAAAGAACTCCTGCCTGTATAAAATCCACATTAATAACCACAGTTCATATTTCACACACATACATACTTTTTTTTGCTGAGACCAACAATTCACAGACTCCTTTGATAATAATAATAATGATGTGCACGCACGTAATGGAGAACTCACAGCAATGTCTACGAAGGGACAATTTATATGGTGTATGGCTGCGTCCGCAAGCTAGCTAGCCAAGCATACAGGACTTGGGACATGATCACCTTGGCCAGGTCCTCTGGAGGGCCCTTCTCCCCCCCCCCCCCCCCCATGAGCCAGAGCTTCCTGCTAGCACTAATTAATTAAGGGGGCAGGCCGGCCGCAGCGGAGAGCGGGCCCAAAGCCTTTTCATCTACTACAAGACAGGATGCCTGGAGACTTATTGCTCTCTCCCGCCGGATAACGCTGTCGCCCATTGCGAAAAAGAACAAACTCGAGAGAGAGATTCAGCCCGACATTACACCCACCTGGAATTAGTTGTCACCCACAAAGTGTGCTAAGATCCTTCCCGAAAGCCTCAAACAATAACGTATTTCATTCCTGAGTGGGCAAAAAAGGGGCTTTGTTTGAAAGTGAGCAAAAACTACTTGGACTGAATTAGCATTTTCAAGGGAATGCAGGGTACCTCATGGCTATCTTTTGTAGTCTTTTGTTTGAAAACTAAGTCACTGGTTAGGACAGGACATGTCCATCCATTACACCAAGTTTTCAGTGAGTCGTCTGACAAATTCTTTACAATTACGCAGTCTGAGAGAGAAACTTCACGGCAGCAACTTTTGAGGGCAGCATAGTAAGTCACAGTTTATTACAATTTACAATTCACCAGTTAAATCCAATTGAGTTCGCTTAATCATGACATTTACACATGCACACTGCGTAAAACAAATATATGAACACAAAATAGAGCTGGGAAATTAAGTGGCGGGAAAAAAACACGAGCACATTTAATGAAAGGTTAAATTTTCATTTACTCACTATTGACTGAGATGAAAGGGTCATTATTTATTGTATTGGCATGATGTGGCCCATTAGTGTTGTATTGGAATTGCTTTGAGTTTTCCTTTTTCATTGTATCTCTCTCACTGACTCCTTCTCCCTTGTTCAGTGTTGTGAGATAGCTGCGAGCTAAAGAGTGAGAGCAGACCCCAATGTTTACGTGTGCAATCTGTGTGTGTGTGTGTGTGTGTGTGTGTGTGTGTGTGTGTGTGTGTGTGTGCATGCATGCATGTATGTGTGTGTTCAGGTGTGTGTATGTATATATGTTTGTATGGTTGTTTATATGGTTTATACCTGGTTGAAGGCAGAGTGTGTGTGTGTGTGTGTGTGTGTGTGTGTGTGCATGTGTCTGTGCATATATGTGTTTGTTCAGGTGTGTGTATACATGTTTGTATGGATGTTTGTATGGTTTATACTTGGTTGAAAGCTGTGTGGGTATGTGTGCATGTGTGTGTGTGTGTGTGTGTTTAGGTGTCTGTATGTATATATGTTTGTATGGTGGTTTGTATGGTTTGTACCTGGTTGTAAGGCTGTGTGTGTTTGTTTGCATATTTATGCACGTGTGTGTCTACTGTATGTATATATCTATGAATGCAAATATGTATGCATGGTTGTCTGCATGGCACCACAACATGGCTGTGAGGTGTGTACATAAATACTTTATAAGTGTCTGAGAGAAATCTCCGCTACAACCCGCTTCTCACCACCTCCACATTCCCTGCAGTGCGCTCCTCTCGTCGTCGACAGCGTCTCCCCACATATATCGTTTGGCATGCCGCTCATCGATCTGTTGTTCCCGCGATCGCGCTGACACATCAATGACAATCTAATTCCCTGCGACGAGTCTTCTCGGCGCTTGTCTCCGCAAAGTGACAAGACACATTGCGGGCCGCGCCTAACCCAATAACCTGCCGCTCTGCTCCAATCCAGATTAAAGTCCTGAGCAAAACACACCTCCATTTAGAGGAGGCCCTTCTAATTGGGCCTGGTGGAGGATATGGCCACGTTTTAATCCACACAAAAGAGACACTCTTTATTTGGGTCCTGTTTATACAAACATAATTACAATAATGAAGCAACATCAATGTGATTTCCTGTTGAACAACAGGGCCATACCTTCTGACCCTTGGGCCATTTTTGCATAAGTACCCCAAAACACATGAGGTCCGGTCAATAGCATTGAGATCAATAGCTGCAAGGCCCAATACCCAATACGTCTATCCTTGCAAGTGCGTGCTTAGAGAGGGTGAGTGAATACATAAGTGACTCTTTTCCCCGATTTCTCAGTCAATAACATTCAGACCATTTTGGGTCACAACATTTTCTCTTAATACCCTACCAACAATGCACCTCCAAATGAAAGTATTTGCATTCGCATGATGGATTTCCGAGTTTTCTAATGAGATAAAAAGTTTATGAAGCCCTTGGGCGAAGATGGGATGATGTCTAAATCTGCACCGAGATTGATTTTTGTTTAGTCATCCAAATGGTTTAAAGGGGGAGTGTTGATGTGTAGTGGATGGTTCTTAAGTGCATTCATCTGCAGTCTGAAGTCTTTGGATGTATGTAAAATAGCAAGATTCTGTATGTAAAATAGCAAGATTCTGTATGTAAAATAGCAACATTTTTCCTATCAAATTAGAAAATAATTCATCCTTACCAATCCATGCGTGAGTTCCCCCTAAGGTTCTTCACACTCTTAGGAACTATAGGTGGGGAGTGCAATGGGAACGTGTTGCTAGGCGTCTACCTATGCGTGCACACACAAACACACCCCATTTATTTGCAACAAAAAAACAACACCACATAAATGTATACACACAGACCCACATATGCATCTACGAAAACAAAACACATACACGCACGCACACACGCACACCCACCCACCCACCCACCCACCCCCACACACACACACACACGTACACACACACACACACACACAGATAAACATGCACTCGCAATTGACAAATTGACCCTCCTCCCCCCAAAAAAGAACAGCACACATAAAGGAAACAAACAAGCAAACACCCACAGACACATTCACACACACTCACACAACTCCATTCCACCACCGCTGCAATTTACTCCTCAACACTGCCATCCTTCCTTCTCAGAGCTTCCTTAAACCTCATGCTCCCATAAACAGCGTGTGGCTTTACCGCGTCCGTCCGCGCGCTGTGCCGGCATCCTCCACCACCAGTACCCTGCCACTTTCACAGGCCGTAAACATCTGGGCCGGCCCTTTCATCTGGTCAATGTGGCGAGGGGACCCAGGGGCCCAGGATTAGTTATACAGTGGAAATGAAATACGAAAAAAACTTTATCGAGTTTTAAGTGCCACTGTGACAAACTGTAAAACAGACAGAAAAAAATAACAACAGAAATGCCTTACAGGCCGATAGCGCATGTTGGTAGCACCCTGCTGAGGGCTAATTTGCTCCAGAGTTGGCTAATTGAGTATTAAAGAGAACTCTTTCACATCACATGCCTATGTTTCCTTATAGCCAGGGCCAGGACACATACATGTGTAACACACGCATATACACGCACGCACGTGCGCACACACACACACACACACACACACACACATACATATAAAGAGTCAGCCACCTCAAAACCTCACAGAGACACAGAGACACAGAGACACACACACACGCACACACACACACACACACACACACACACACACACACACACACACACACACACACACACACACACACACACACACACATATAAAGAACCAGCCACCTCAAAACAACAACCAGACACATAGACACACATACACACACACAAACCACCTCCTCATTAGCTTCAACTCATCTTTTCCCCACCTGACCTCCATGACACCCTCCTCAACACACTCCAGACCCCAACCCCCTGGCACGGCTTTCCACCACCACCTACGTCACCACGGAGCAAAATAAGTATGGCCCCCCAGCAGTTATGCACTGGTCGTGCCACATTCTATCCCCATACGGGGCCTGTTGAGGGAGGCTGTAAAGAACTCAGTGGCCATGGTGAAACATGCTTCTACTGCTTATGTGCCCTGGTGTTGCTGCTGTTGTTGTTGCCGTCTGCCGGGGCGCACGCATCGCTCATACATCAAGCGGCGGGCCAAGTCGCTGGTGTTTATTGAGCGGGAAAACAAAGAGTTAAGTCGGTTGGAGTCATTATTTCTAGGGACGATTTTTCAAAACTGCCCCAATACCTTTTTTTCTCCTTTTATTTGGCAGGAGTGCAGGGCCTGGGTGGAGAAGGGCCAGATGGGTGATAAAATGCAACACATTGCAAATGGACTGATTTTACTCGTTGTCGTTTAGAGAAAAAAAAAGTGCGCATATGTTTGGATGAGTTTGGGGAAGTTACGTCACATCAATGTCTAAATGCAATCAAAAACCAGGAATAAGTGCCAATATTTATGTTATTCAAAATAATACAAATCTAAATACAAACTGAATATTAACATCTTGATTTTGTACTATGCAGCATTCTTTTATTATTCCTTTTATTAGTTATTATTTTATTATTCCTATTCTGTAATCATACAATAAGTGACATGCATTGTAACATCCAGTTTGAAACATTCTGTCTAACCGAATAGATCATTAAGTAAGGGGAATGTTTTTTGCAGGAATATTTGCATTTTAAAGCAACACCCATTGATCAAAGAATTTCCATTTTTCACCCTTGCTTTCTTTTCCTCAGTCAATAAGGAAAAGTTCCTCAGTCACCTTAATAATGGCCTATTAAACAATGTTTTAAGTAGATTGATCTGTGAAAACACATACAATCACCTACAACTACTAATGAGTCCCCATTTATCTACGACACCAGGGAGAGCACATCTCTCTCTCTCGCTCTCTCTCTCTCTGCTTCTTTCTTTTAACCCATTCATTTATCTCTTTCTCTTTTTTCTCTCTCGCTTGTGAGTTTGTACACATCTCAAGTCCTTCCACGCTTTCAGACAACATCAGACGCCTCTCTTCACCCGTCTCTACATATCTTTCTCTATCTCTCCCTCAATCACTCCACTTCATCGAAAGCTGTACTCCATCTTTCCATCATCCCATATCATTCACCTTCTCTCTTACCCTCGTCCACTTCCTGCCTCTCTCTTTTCACGACACTTTACACTATTGCCTGTTTCTCCTCGCTCTCGTTTTGCGAATCTCCCTCTCTCTATATATCTCTCTATATGTCCCTCTGCCCCCCCCCCCCCCCCCCCCCCCGCTAAAGGACACAGGTGACTGAGCCTATGACTTTCCCAGCGTCAGAGGATGATGCATCGGGCCGCTGACCCAGATGACAAATCCAGCAGACACCGTGGCCAAGAGAAGACATATTGATTTTTCAATGATTAATAAGTGGAAAATAATTGTGTTTCATTAAGATGGATGGAGTTTCATTTAGTGCTGTCTCCTCATCTTCACTTCAGTGCCGGGCAGGCAATCAAATCTGCAGCCAAACCCTGGACCCTGTTAGCTCGCTATGGCAACAAGGCCGGCCAAGTGTGTGTGTGTGAGCGTGTGTGTGTGTGTGTGTGTGTGTACGTTGTATTACAGCTAGAGCATGGGAAGACGGCTGGTGTGATGGGAGAGCAATGCAAAGAGAAGGCGAGCCAGCGAGGGGGGGGGGGGAGGGTATAGGGGCATCACTAGTAGCTATGGAGCTACACAGATCCCCTGCAGAGATCCTTCAGAGAGCACAAGAACGCTCAACGCTAGACGCTTCTAACGTTCTTACAACACAGAGGACTTGAACAAATACGCTGCCTTCGTAGAAAAATGTATACAGTTTGTATGTTCTCAAATTCTAAAGTCAATTACGCTACAAAACTTTGGGATTCATTCACAGTACTTTAACACAATACAGGACTTCAGTATCATATACCGAAAGAAACACCGAAATATATACCGAAAAAAAAGGATATGTTTGAGGGATTATTATGTGGTGAGGGAGAGATACACCAGCGGTTTCTCCGGGTGTTAGATGAAGACGTCAGAAGAGGAAGAGTGGGGTGGGGGGCTTGGGGGAGGGGGACAGTGGAATGAGCAGAATAACCCTGGTTCTCTATCTCCGCATCCCCGTGTATCACTTTAATGTTCCTATAATGACATCCCCTCCACGTTTGTGTCATGGGCCATCAGCAGTCATAATTGTAAAGTGATTCATTGACTGATGTCGTCAACATCAGCCTCCGTCAAAGGAAACTGATAGAGAGAGAGAGAGAGATAGAGAGAGGGAGGGAGGAGGAGAGAGAAACGGGGAGAATAGGTCCCTAATGAATGTATCAATAACCACTGACAGGTGAAAGAGTAGCAGGGACGAGATTTCAAATAAGCACTAACACGTCTCGTAGACACAGTCATTCATTTCTACTACATCACACTCAAGCCAAAGGAGGAGAGGAGGGTGTGTGTGTGGGGGGAGGGGAGGGGGGTTAAACACTAACATAACTCAATGCTTTGGACGTGGTTAAATTGGTAACATTTTGAAAACTGGACAACATTAAATTATACCTAATCTTCCGTGCCATTCTAGGCATTTGTCTTTCTCTCTTGCCTAAGTTTCTATTGGCTTCATTTTAAAACGGCCGCCACGTATTACATTGCGTTCATTCTTTATTAGCGTGGAAATTAAGTTGTCAGCTTAAACTTGAATGTAAAAAAGCTAACTATAGCACTGCTAACGCCTCAACAATCAAAGAGCCATTTTGTATTTCACATATCAAGGTCCCCCGCAATAAACGAGAAGCCCAAACGGGGGAGAGCACATTTGTTGTGTTTGGGGGCTCAGTGCGACTGTTTGTGTGTTTGTCTTTGTGTCGGCGTATAATCACCTGCACACTTCACAAGGGAACTCCGACGATATATCACCCAAATGAGGTCCAGCCGGGGCCATGATCCATCACCCGGTGTCTAGTCTAACAGCCAAGGTAATGAGAAAGGAACCTATGCAACATTGATGGCGGGAGCCCGGGCCTCCAACAACGCATGGACAATAGTATTGATGGCTGACCAGGGAGACTGACCGCTGCTATTACCGGCCATTTCAATTGAAGATGAAAAACGGAAGGAATTTGTGCCACAAAAGGATGTGCTTTACGTTGCTTGTTGATCAAGTGTCGCGTCATCCAAGCAGTGTGGAGTTTGCAAGTTGAAATAAAAACAATCTTTTTTTTAATGGCTATAGTAATGATCTTGAGTGAGTCTTAATGTGTCTGCATAGGTGCACAAACCCCTGTTCATGTCCCACAGCGTGTGTGAAACCCATATGGGTGTGCCTCAACTCAACAGAGACAAAGATGGAGTGACATGAAGGGGGCCCTCATCATCCTCCCCCTTACAGCCGTCATTGCCTCCCCTCCACCCCCCCCCCCCCCCCCCCCCACCCACCAGTCTGGGGATTAAAAACCTGGCCGAAATGCAATTAAAGGGGCACTGTGGTCCTCCATTGTCACATCACACTGGGCCTGCCTCTCCCAGTCTGACGCATTAATAGGGCTTCAATTGCCCGCGCCCGCCTCTTAATGGCTGATTTATTTCGTTTTAATACCCTTGTCAGGAGGTAAGGCCTCACATGAGGGTCACATAATAGGAAGTACCAACCCCTACAACCTCCCCCACCCCCCTCACCACCGCCACCAACCATCCCTCTTTAGGGTGGAAATCTCCACCTGATATGGGGCCACGGGTTCCACCTTCCTCCTGACTAACTTTACACACTAATGAGCGTAACCGAAGCACCATCATAGACAAATCGAATTATGGTATTTCAGTAGCATATGTGCCAATCTTTCAATATAAAAAAGGTTTGGTGTTGATTGACCTTGTCGGTGAAATACATCAACAAGCTTACAAACTAACACACTGGGGTGTATAATATATTCTGTTGTCAAGGACACGGAAATGTCATCTGCATTGTTTTTCTTTTCGAAGGCATCCTTATCTTTGTCTCTGCCTCCATTTCACTTTGCCTAGAATTGTGGGACAATGGCATCTCTATTCCCAAGAGAAACTCAATTGACTGGAACCTCTGTCATTTAACACACTATTAATTGACTAATGTGCATCACATTGCTATGCAGCATAGGTAGATGAAGACCATGGGGCCTTATCAGAGAGGATTATGGGAAATTAACCGAAGCTCGGAACAAAGACAGAGATGTGCTTTTATTAGCTTCACAGCCAAACACAATCAAGTGTGGCGGAGCGGATGTTGCCTTTCTAGATTATTTGCGCAAAGACGATTATTCTAATCGCTTAAACCCGGGCATTATAAGACATCTGCTCAGTTAAGCTATATATTCCTATTTCCCCAGACAACTGTGTACAGACGAGACTTCATCAATATCATTACTCACCGTATTGTTCCACTCAAACAATGCTCGCGTGATTAATGAATAGGCAACAGAAACAGTACAACCATAATTCTCTCAAATCAATTACTCATGGTAAGCGGGCCTATGCATCTGCACAACCACCGTTGTGCGGTTAGTCATATTATTTCAATGGGATGCATGCAGACAAACATTGCATACAGTGCAGTGTGTGGGTGTGATAATCAACGTTAATGCATAAAGTATTTACTGTATGCAGCCCCACTCCATTCCATTCACTGATGCATTCCATTATTTAAGTACACAAGCATACCGTGTGATACATCCTACAATGATCGTTTGATGAATGCGCCCATGTAATTGCATCATGTACAGTCACATGTATCTTTTTTTGGATATCAAACAATAAATTCACGAAAAGAAAAAAATGAATAAATATTGAATATACATCCTTTCTAACACCATGCTGTGAGGTAGAGTTGTACATGCTCCCAATTAGCATAAGAAGCTTTGACTGCAAATATCAGTCTTGGCATGAACAACAAAGAATAGTTCATAATGTAATCCCTGTTGATTTGAAAAGTTCTCTAAATGTAAACAAACGCCAATAAAAGACTCATTGGCATCTCCACACATCTTCTCTCGCAAACAAATAGACAAGGGAAACGTCAATAAAATCATTATTTCAATTATGTTCCTCAAGGGTGTCAAATGAAGTATATCCTGATTATGGCAGTGGGATCCATCCATTCGTGCTCCCTCTTCATTCTGGCCTAACGGCCCTAATTAGCTTTCTGTCTCTAGACTAATCCTTCATTCATCAATCGATTGATTTCCCTGTCTTCATTACTACAAAGCGGAGATTGTGTCGCAGAGTGGAGAGCAAAGACGGCCGATGCACTGCGAAAGGTTAAACGCGTTAAGAGTGGCAACTAGCGGCAGGTAAGGCATTGTTCTGGACAGGTTTATATATGAAGCTGTCATGGCCAGTTTTCCCTTTTGTTACCAACGGAGAGACATTTATAATTACATGCAGCAGAGGCAGCAAACCCACATGGGGACTTAAACAGAGTTCATTAAATTGTTTTGTTATTCTGTTGAAATTGAAATAACTGATTGCAATAAAAATAAAGTTTGTGAAGGCTTTTTAGCGTTATATATTTAAACCATTTTGGAATCTGTGGAAATAAGTTATAGCCAAACATAAGTAAAAAGAAAAAACGGTTGCAGTGTCAATTCAAACTGATTCTGAAATAGTAAATATTCACTTTGGTTTCATGTAAAATAACCCTACATTTTGTCTACCATAGGGCCCATGGTTCCCAAGGGCCGGTGAAAGCACAGAGGGGATGAGACCGGACCACGCAACAGGAACAGGGGCTGGGTGGTGGCCATGTTTACTTGTATGCCCGCTATTCCAACCACTCAATCTCTGAAAACCCTGATTATTTTTTCTCTTCCATTTTCCAAAAGCTCGTTGGCGGTCCCCACCAACGCTCCACCCGATGCCGCAGCAGTACACTGTGACGCCAGTCACGGTTCGGAGCGGAGATTACTTTGGTCCTATTTTGAAAAATGTAAGTACATCATTTTTTTTTTATGCACAGGCCCTACATGAAAATTAACAGATGTGCATTTGTTGTTTATAACAGGCCACAAATGATGGATTGCAGAGCACAGATAGGGGTAGTTATCGGAAAACCATTAACATTCTGACACTATCCATACCCTCACAGGCGTATGCATCGTATGCAGGGTTATGGGATTTAGGGTACAGCTTGTACTGTATATAGAAGCCATGCTGATTAGAATAAACGCTTGCCTAAATCCTGTCGCTTTGCCCGTAGGTATCTTTATTCTATATTTAGTTAATTCTGCTTTTCCCTTATTCCCTATTCCTTTTTTCCCCTTCTCCACACCGAGGTGTATGGGAAATGGCAATGGCAAGCATTGTCTCAATTCTGACAGAGTCTGAATAGATAATCTCTGAGTGTGTTGGATTTTGTTCAATCTATTAACTATAATGGTGTATATTTAGTTCCTTACGAACTACGCCTTAGGGTTTCTGTCACCCCTAACGCAACATATTGAAAATGGCAGCATGCAACAACAAAAAAGATGCAATAGCACGTTATCGAGTTACAAATGAAATTTGAAAAGCATTTTGTTTGCACATTTTGGAGACAAGACACGTTTTATTTGTAATTCTCTGCAATTCACTGCTTAAGCTTTTGTGACCGGTTTAACTGGAATCGTTGTTGTGTTGTGATGATGATTATTGGAAGACAGTACACACATGTTGCGGGTTGTTGCACTGTAAAGGAAAGGACACAAATGCAATAGCGATTTTTCCTGAAACTCATCGTTAGTTCAGTAGTCTATCATACTGATACAATTCAATTTAACTTTATTATTCATTTATCTATATACAAACAATGTGTATTTATATATCTTCTTATATTTTACACTACTATAACTCCCTTGAGTCCTTGCAATATGGTGGAGTTCAGCCAACAAAATATCCCATGATGCAATCTGATGTACAAGCCTTATTTCTTTTTGAATCAATGCAACACCTCAGATCTTGCATCAAATGACTAAAGTCACGGCTTCCAAAGCCTCACAACTAAATTCAACATCATAAGGTGTCGTATTGATGCGAAAGTGTTGCCACTTTTGAAGCATAAAGCCCAAGGAAACCACCGGGCAGATATGCATTTGATATAGGCCTACCCACCAACACTCCCGCATCATCTGTACCATGCGATTGTACCACTCTACCACCAGCTATTGAATATTTTCCAAGGCTGGTGAAATGTGTGCCTGAAAAGAGGCCGGCTTAAACCGAGTAAAGTGGAACAAATGATATTCCTCAATAAAAAATACTTGCAAAAAGATATGTTTTATATATAAATATATATCAGGAACTGATAATGGATTATGTTGGAATTAGTAGGTTAGACATGCAACATCTTGCATGAGCAAAACATCAGCCATGTTTTATAGGTTAGTGTTATTCAAGTCTATCTGCTACAAGTAAATGTTAAAGTGGTGAGATCATTTTTTTATCCACTGCATATCTTCAGAAATCTGTGTCAGTATTTCTGTGTCTTCACATTTCTCTGAATAACAGCTTACTTTTCCAAAGGTTTCATGACCCATTTTCATTAAACTGATGCATTTGTTTGTTTCATCACTTATCTTGTTTCTTATGAGCTCTATTTTTGTAAATCAATGCTGATGATTTGACCGGAATATTAAACTGTGTAGAGGCAACTAGTAGGAAGCATGAATAAAAGAATGGTTTGAACCATATGAACTTTGCATTTAATTTCATAATCATCTTTTAATTCATTTTAACCAAAGAATATAACAATGACTCCAAGCACCATTTGCCGATGCCTTTCCGGGAGCATCATGCCGGTAATATCAAGACATCTTCCTTTTATTGAATATTTAATCCAAATTACATTGTGGGAACTGTAGAACAACAATCCATAAATGTAAGCCATAGTTTTTCCTGCCCTCAGTTTTACCTTTCTACTAAAGCAAATAGCAATTTACTTACTATATTAGTGGCAACTATTTACAGTAGAAAAGCTTGCCAATCAACATTCACTCATAGAGTTCAACTGTTTTGCAGATCTGGGAGCAATTATGTCATCTCGCGCGCACACACACACACCCACACAAACACACACATATTTACAGCATGTGTGTGCACACAGAAAACGACATGCACCCCCCCCCCCCCCCCCCCCCCCCCCCCCCCCCCCACACCCCACACACACACACTCAAGCCCACGCAGTTAGGAACACATCAATTACAAGGGCTAGCTTTTTACATTTAATCTTCTTATTGGGACCTTGTTAATGTTAACCACTTCCTTCCCCTGGAGTTTATTTTGCTTTGGTGCTTGTGGCCCCCCTGCTCTCAGTGAGTGTTTGGCAGGTCAGCCCATCCATAACCACTACGACAGACCCACCGACAGATAGACAGGGAAACGCCATAGAACTAAAATAAGGCACTGATAGGCTTTCTAGTAGTATCTCAATATTTGAAAAGATAATTACGAACGTTACATTTAGCAGTGAATTCCTATTAAGTATTTACTTACAAACTGCATTTAATTTGTATCTTTAACTGTATCTTAATAACCATAACAACCATAGTAACTCAAACAAAACCAAAAAGTGATGACAATATTAATTTACTAAAATACTAGTGAAGCACATGGATTTTTCGAATGGTAATATTAGCTGCAGTAAAACCTGCACGAACATAATGTGATGTTGTGAACGATTAGGTTTCTGGAAAGCAACTAGCTTAGAGCACTTTCTTTTCGTAATGAGCCGGTGTATTCACACACCAAAAAAATACAGCTGTTGGCTGTAAAGCCGTAGTGTAAAATTTGTATGAGTTGCTTTTCGTATTGACCCCCAAGAAATCGACTGCGTGTTATTCACAAGGCTACTCCTAAACTTCAGAGGGCCCCTTAAACTTCCACAAAGCTCCGCTGACTTCTTTCTTTTGAACTTCTTCTGAGTTCTACTCCACCCTCCCCCCACCATACCCCACCACCCAACAACACTCTCACCACTCAAAGAAGTTGCCACCCCAAAATGTTCCCACACAAGCCCATCAATGCACCGACCCACTCCAACCCCAACCCCCTTTTTTATTCTTTGTCTTCCTCGACCAGTTTTCCCTTTCTAATGATGTAATCAATGGCCTCTTAAGGGCACCGCGCTGCAGCAAAATCACCATCAGGACGCAAACGACTGACCCTCTCCAGCAACTTTGGAGGCTTAGGAAAACTAGATTTGTACCAATCAGTGGGAGCTGATGCTTGACTTAGAGCCTCGGACATGGAGTCAGGACCCCTAATTAGGATGGCTAACCCCGCGCTGACAGACGGATTTGTTTTCGCCCTTGCCGGGTGTTTGGTTTAGCTCTCGGCGGGACCCGTAGATCGGCAGATATACATTAGCACTACCAGCATCGGGCGATCCTAGCGTTCATTAGCTGACTTGTTCAAACAAAACACAATCAAAACGCAGCGTCACTCGACCTCCGTTCTCTAATCTAAATAACACGAATAATAGGCCCCCGCTCAAGACCCCCGGAATGCAGCTCATATTGAAGGAATTATCACACGTAATTATGATCAAAATGTTGTGTGTGTGTGTGTGTGTATACATGTCTGTGTGTGCAATTGGACATGTGTGAATAAGTTTGTAGCTTTGATTAAATATGTCATGAGGGTGAGCAAGCGAGAGAGAGAAAGAGAGAGAGAGAGAGAGAGAGAGAGAGAGAGAGAGAGAGAGAGAGAGAGAGAGAGAGAGAATAACAGAATAATGTCTCCCACTGCAATCAGATGAAAAACATATTTACATACAACATATAAGAAGTCCGTAATAATGGACTTTTAGCGTAAAGGTGGACCCGGAGAATCAGAACTTCAGTACAGTGATATCAACAGTGAGAAGACCTCTACCATGTTCACTACCAAAAGTATCACAGTCACCAATAAAATACATAATATATAATTAACTATAACTAGATTTCCTGCTTCTAGTTTGGACAGGTAGGACCCTGATAAAGTCATCCGGGACATCAATGGCACCGATGAGATATTTGCGGTGTTTTCTAAACAGCTGCCTTGGATTATCAGAGCCAGCCAGGGAGATAGAATCAGCTGCCTCAGATAGGATGGTTTGGCTGGGGATAGGGAGCAAGGACACGGTGCACACACATACTCACACAGAATCACAAATACTGTCTCTCTCTCTCGCTCGCTCGCTCACTCACACTCACACACACACACACACACACACACACACACACACACACACACACACAAACACAGATATACATGTGCACACATGCATGTGCACGCACACACAAACACACACACATTCACCCACACGCACACACCCACAAACACACACATTCACACGTTCACACACACACACACACACATGCTCTAATATGTATGGGCACACACACACACACACACACACACACACACATATACTGACACACACACACTATATTCTACATTTATAATGAGATGGCGTAAGAAAGGTATTTAATCTGTTACTTGTACTTTGGAAAGGTGATATTTTCTGAACGTGTTATTACTAAGTAACATTTTACCATTTTGCCTTCATGAGAATATTTGAATGCATTAAGTGTTGCAATGACTACAATGAATCTATTAAAAGTTATCCACACATCGCAGTAGGGTGTACATTTAGGAAAGTGTTTTCAAGCTACACCACCATTCCTCTAAGGCAATAAACCGTCCTACTCTACAGGTTGCAGAGGCCCATGTGCCAATGTGAAGGGTTGCATCAAGCAAGCACGCTGTCAATCCGTGCTTCTAAATTGCTGTTTGAGTTTGAGCGAAGGGAGTGACAGCGGGTATTTGGGCTCCTGAGGTGGATGTCGTTTGCATCGTGTTTTCCTCATTTCAAACCGAAGCCCACGTGAACGCTCCCCCCCCCCCCCCCGTGCTTGTTTTTGTTCACTTCTTTTCTGTTTTCCTTTTCTTTTCCTCCAGCAGGTGCTCCATAGCTTTATGCGGCGCTAAAGCGGGCGTCTTTATACCTGCTGACATTTACCAGACACGGCGGTTTTGTAGCTCCCCCGCCGCCGCCACAGCGCTGCCAAATATTGAAGGAGCAATGAGCAGCATGAAGAGCAGGTATTTACTTAACGCTCTGCCGTGACACTGCACACGGGGCTGAATAGAGGGAGGGAGAGGGAGGGAGGGAGGGAGGGAGGGGGAGGGAGGGAGGGAGGGAGGGAGGGAGGGAGGGAGGGAGGGAGGGAGGGAGGGAGGGAGGGAGGGAGGGAGGGAGAGTCAAAAAGACGGATCTTCAAGAGAGCCATCCGCATCTTGTACCATAGTGGTGCTACAAGATGTGGTTTATGAAGACAAAAAGACAAAAACAATCCAAGTTCACAGAACCCTTGACAAGCATTTCAACACAGGCCTCCACACCAACAAAAACGTTCCAGCCCAGAGTCTCTGGGTTCGCAAGGGCCATTTGACAAATAATCAGTTTGTTATTGGTCTTAAATAGTCCCCAATTAACCCGGTGACCTCAGCCCGGCACCTTCTTCCTAAGGACACCTATTATAAACAGGAAAACTGTTTAATTGAGGCTGAGGAAAAAACGACTTGTGTGTCTTTTTTGGGCTGGGGGGTGGGGGAGGGAGACAAGGGAGGGTGAGGTAGGGTATGTTGTGAGGGATGATGGCGAGAGGCAATAGGACGGCGGCGAGACCAATGAACCCCCAGGGAATCCTTACTCAAATGGATGTTTAAATGCAAACAGTAGTCCAGCCACTCAGAGAGAGAGAGAGAGAGAGAGAGAGAGAGAGAGAGAGAGAGAGAGAGAGAGAGAGAGAGAGAGAGAGAGAGAGAGAGAGAGAGAGAGAGAGAGAGAGAGAGAGCGAGAGAGCGAGAGAGAGAGAGAGAGAGAGAGAGAGAGAGAGAGAGAGAGAGAGAGAACGGGGGGCCCTGAAACAAGAGAGTCGTGGTCCGTTGGTCTCCCCCATCACTTTGGAAAAAATCCCTTAAAATCAAATCAAGAATTTGACATTTTTACTAACCAGAGGCCCGGGCTTTGGCAGCACTACAAAAACAAATGGAATTGTAGGACAAATTGAAACGGAGGTTATAAATGAAGCTTAAGGTGTAATGCTTCGGATTTTCAACAGGAGAAGACAAAAGGGAGGTAGAAGAGAGAGAGAGAGATAGAGAGAGAGGGAAAGAGAGAGAAAGAGAGAGAGAGAGAGAGAGAGATTTGTAGCTAGGTAAGGATATCATTTTATTTTACCCACTTCTAAGTTTTCCCAGCTCGGTTTGTGTGTTTAAGACCAACGGAGCATGTGATGAACATGCTGTTCCATGCTGCTAGTACATTGTGTGAACAGTCCTCTGCAGAAAACACTCTCCCGGAACTTGCTCTGGAGCAACTGACTGCGGTTTGAATGGTACTAGTACAGCTGAAAGTAAAACTGAAACATTCTCAGCCCCCTGTCTCACCTTTGCCGACCCACGGTATATCATCAAAAAGCAAAAATAAACCTGTGCAGCTTTAATACAATATTTTTAAACAAAAATAACTATTACATCTTTTCCTGTAATTACCTTCTGACCTTAATGTTAAATATATGTTAAATAAAATCCACACTGCATGGGAGAGAAGTGCAACACACAACATGCATCAAGGTGCAGGAATTAACCTCACCACTCTGTCTCCAATGTCGTCTACAGAGCACCTTAGAAACATCTATTCGCACAGCTCATTAAATAAATATAAATCCTGATGTATGGATCTTGATGGGCCAGTTGGTGTGGTGTGGATGAAACTCAGCGATCTGAGCCACCATTCTCGCCCTCTCTGCGCAAATGATCATTTCGAACACCAAGAGATGGCAGTATTTCACAGAATATGTGACAGCAGAGTGCATCGAGAGGGGGTGGAGAGGTTACCACTGCAATAGGCCTACTGGCATACAGCTGCCTCTTGTTTGAGTTATAATAATAATAATAATAATAATAATAATAATAAGAAGAAGAAGAAGAAGAAGAAGAAGAAGAAGAAGAAGAAGAAGAAGAAGAAGAAGAAGAAGAAGAAGAAGAAGAAGAAGAAGAAGAAGAAGAAGAAGAAGAAGAAGAAGATTAATAGTAATAGTAATAATAGTAATATAATTTTAAATAAAAGACCAGATGAAAAGTTGATGAGGAAATATCTGAGGAGCATATTGTCAACCTATTCCTTGCCATGTCTCTCTCTCTGTCTCTTTTCTTTCTAGATATTTACATCTCCCCCGTGGATTGAATAATGCCACTGGCCCACCAATCCATTGTGTGTTTAAACATGCGAGGATGAGTGGTAAATGTTGATGAAGTAATATACTGCACTGGAGTGGCTTTATTTGCTCAAAGCAGATGGAATTGTTTCCTGTGAACTGGGTTTAACTGTCATGAGCAGTAAAGGCGACTGCCAAGCACTTAATTTCATTCTATTGCTGTTTTCTGCCACATAAACCAGATGAGAAATTCAAAGAAATTAAATTTTAGGGATTTTAATTTAAAAGAAAATGTTTAAACCAGGTATACCCAGGTCTAACTAAATAAACAGTATATTGTGATTTATTTTTTATTAATATATGTTTTCCGAATAAACCCTCAACCTTTTACTGATAACATTAGAATGTGCACGGCATGCAACATTGGCCAATTAGGAGCGCAGCAACGCCATGTTTGATTTATGGTGTCTTTATAATACAATCTGGCAACCCATCTCTTCTGCCCTTGGATGTGACATTTGCAAACCTTTAATTCAGAGGCAGCTGCTCAAATGCTATGGAGGGGGAAATCAAATCTTAATAAACAAGTTGCACCAAATGCTTCCTCAGCTGTTGCTGTATGATGATGGAATAAACACACAATCTAAAACGACTTAAAAAAGTCATTTTTGCTTGAGTCTTTTGAAACTTTGCCACTTTTCTGAACCTGTATTACATATTACATTTTTTATACATAATTTAGTACAAAATAAGCAAGCCTCACAATTATGTAATTGTATTATATTCTACTATTTTAACACATCCCATTCATTTTTGTAAATTATTTTAAGAGATTGTGGTTTTAACATTTATGCAGTGTTCTGTAATCAATGGCAGTATTAAACACAACATAATTGAGTTAAAATGGAAAATGTATCTCAAGCAAATTAAATTCCACACAAAAAACTGTACTGTACAGTCCAAATCCCCCTGCCATGGGAACCAAAGCTTCACCTCACGGGCTTCACCACAGTGGAAATCAAAGTTACCCTGTCAGGGTTTTTAAGATGTGTGTGTATAACTTTACATGCTTTATATCGGGTGTGTGTGTGTCTGTGTGTGTGTGTGTGTGTGTGTGTGTCTCTGTGTCTGTGTGCGCATGCATTCATGCCTTCACCCACACACACGTGTGTGTGTGTGTGTGCGTGTGTATGTGTCTGTTCATCTGTGTGTGTCTGTTCATGTGTGTGTGTGTGTGTGTGTATGTGTGTGCATGCGTGTGTGTGTGTATGTCTGTGTGCGTGTCTGTTCATGTGTGTGTGTGTGTGTGTCTGTCTGTTGTGTGTGTGTGTGTGTGTGTGCATGTGTGTGTGAGTGCGTGTGTGTGCGTGTGTCTGTTCGTCTGTGTGTGTGAGGGTAGGAGTCAGTCCTAGGCCTTTGTAATCAGCAGCCTGGGTTGTTTCTGGTTCAGCTGCTCCTCTCCTTTATTTCACGCTGCACTGCCCTCCCGACTCCACTGGCCCAGTGGTGGAGCTCTCTCTCTCTCCCCCTCTCGCTCTCTCTTTCTTGCGAGAGCAAGAAAGCTTTCTCCCTATCTCTCTCTCTCGCTGTATGTGTGTGTTTGTGTCTTTTACTCACCTTATCTACCTCTTCTCTCGCTCCCAATCCTATTTTTAGAAAGAGAGTGAGAAAGAGAGAAAGAGAGAGTGAGAGAGAGAGTAAGAGTGAGAGACAGAGAGAGAGAGAGATAGAGAAAGAGTACTAGTAAATGGCAAAGAGAGGTTAGGGAGAGAAAGAGAAAGAAAGTGCAGAGGGTGAGTGTGTATCTGTGAGTGTGTGATTGTGTGTGAGTATCATGCATGACTGGCTGCACTACAACTCCATACCATTCATTCCAGAGAGGGTGGGGATCTGATCTGCCTCTCTCTCTCTCTCTCTCTCTCTCTCTCTCTCTCTCTCTCTCTCTCTCTCTCTCTCTCTCTCTGTCCTCACCCTGCCTGAACGTCCACTACCACCCCACCCCTCCCTACACCCCACCCTCCATTACCCTGTCCTGAAGCCACTTCCTTCCCTTCCAACTCTCTTTTGAACGTTGCTATTTTGGGACATTCTCTCTCTCTCTCTCTCTCTCTCTCTCTCTCTCTCTCTCTCTCCCTCTCTATCTCTCTTTCTCTCTCCCTCTCCCTCTTTCTTTCTCTCTCTCTATTGCTTTCTCTCCCTCTCTTTCTCTCTCTGCCCCTCTCTCTCTCTCCCTCTCTATCTCTCTTTCTCTCCCTCTTTCTCTCTCTCTCTATCGCTTTCTCTCCCTCTCTTTCTCTCTCTGCCTCTCTCTCTCTTTCCCTCTCTTTCTCTCTCTCTCCCTCTCTTTCTCACTCTCACTCAATCTCCCTCTCTCCCTATCTATCTGTACTCTGTAGTTTACTTTTTTTGTGGGCTGGCGTGACCTTTCATCTATCCATCCATAATTCTACCCATCCATCCATCCATCCATCCATTATCGGTACATACACCAATGCAATTTGAAGAGAATAAAGAGTTCTAAAGTTCTACGTGTAGATACACATTATGTGTGTGTGTGTGTGTGTGTGTGTGTGTGTGTGTCTTTACTAAAAGGTCAATTAATTCCAGTAAAGAAAGAAAATTGTTAATTTCAAAGCCATCATGTAGTCGCTTCATCTGCCATGTCGGATGAGCAGTCAAAAGAAACAAAAGGCCTAATTTGTTAAGAAAAACCTTCCAACTTCGCTCCCACAGTGCTTCCCAGCGATGTGAACGGAACGTATCCATTCACACCTGGCCGTGGATTTCAAAACAGGTGATAAATATCACCATCCCTGTCCATCACCTTTCCGCACAAGTATCAGTGTCACCATTTTGGGTGACACTGTCACCTTTATCAGGGCCTTCACCAGTTGACAGACACCATTATCCAGAGGGGGAGGTAAAATGAATACAATTAGCACTCCTCCCGCACACTCCTCGCACATCTCTGCCCTGGGTCAACACCATACAACCACTTCCCCCATACTCTCACCACCCAGCAGGGGGTTTGGGGGGTGACCGTCTTAGCCAACACATACACACACCAACGTTGGTGTGTGTATGATAGTACTATTAGTGCATGATTTGAAATGTGTATGTGTGTGTGTCTTTGTGTGTGTGTGTGTGTGTGTTAGTAGGTGGCTGCATGTGGCCACCTAATGCATATGACTGTGTGTGCAGTTCCCAGTGTCCGCATTTTCAAATATGTGTGACTTTGTGTGTGTTACAGAGAGATCGAGATAGCTTGTTCATGTGCACACGTGTGTGTGTGTGTGTATGTGTGTGTGTGTGTGTGTGCATGTGTGTCTGTTGAAAGGGTTGAGCAAAGAGGAACCTCGGTTCACGGACTTGACATACATTTTTATTGCAACAGGAAATACTTAGGCCAAATGCTCCCATGTTCCAAGGTGACTTGCGGTTTCTGAAGCTGGACATTCCTTCACTGGGCAATCTCTGCAAGCAAGCAAGTGAATAAGGAAAAGAGAGAGAGAGAGAGAGAGAGAGAGAGAGAGAGAGAGAGAGAGAGAGAGAGAGAGAGAGAGAGAGAGAGAGAGAGAGCGAGAGAGAGTTAAATGAGGTCATAATTGTTTCCTGACTCCTTCCCCATCTCACCCTCCCCACCACCAACCCTTACACCCCCCCCCCACACACACACACACACACACACCCCACCCACCTCTCAACCCCGGTCCCCTGCATTGTATATCCTGTCGACGGCCGCAACAACCAGACAGTCTTTATTTACCCCACTGCTCATTTCCCTTAATGAAAACCCTTCAGCCCACATCCATGGCACGGGCTCTCGTTCTCTGAACCTAATAAAAGTTTAGCGAAATGCTCTGCAATTTGTTCCCTCAGAAGAGCCGTGAATCGAGGACACGATGCGAGCCGCATGGCGGCTTGGTAGGCGAGCTGTGGTGTCGCTAGCCGCCAGGGTTGTCCGACCGCTCGCGGCAATGTAAGGAGTGTGTAAGAGGAAAAATAAAGGGAGGATTTGTCGAACATTGATTGAGGAGGCACGGCGTTACAAACCATTGTGTTGGTGGTCAAAATCTGGGCAAGCGTTTTGTTGTGTAAACAGTTAAATCACTGATTGATTTTGTGTGTTACTCGTGTGTGTATGTGTGTGTGTGTGTGTGTGTGTGTGTGTATGTGTGTGTATGTGTGTGTGAGAGTGTGTGTCTGCGGGGCACTTTTCCGAGAAACATTTTTTCTTATTCTGTGATTTATCCTGGCGTGTGTCTCTTTGTGTATATGTGTGTGTGTGTGTGTGTGTGTGTGTGTGTGTGTGTGTGTGTGTGTGTATGTGTGTACAGGTGAGTATATTTGTGTGGGTGTGGGTATGTGTGTGTGTGTGTGTGTGTGTGTGTGTCTTCCGCTGTGTGCTGGTGTGTGTGTGCATGGGGATCTTTATTCACATTATTGAGCATCATTATGTGTAATCCAATAATGGAATATATCAGCGGTAATTCGCAGGGATTCTGGAGTGGATGGATGTGTTTTACCTTGTCATTTGCGGTACCAGCAGTGGCACACAATGCACCCACCGCAGAGGAATACTTGAGGTACATAAAAAAGAAGAGTCTCACGTTACCAGATTGCTAAAACAGCGGCATAGATGCAGCCCTATAGGACAGAACCTATAGGAAAACAAAATACAGTCAAGCAATGTGGAACAAAGACCACGACGTAGAGAGAGAGACAGAGAGAGAGAGGAAGATAGAGGGAGAGAGAGAGAGAGAGATAGAGCGTGAGTGAGTGAGTTAGTGAGTAAGAAAGAGAGAGCGAGAGAGAGAGAGAGAGGCAGCGAGAGCGAGAGAGAAAGAGAGAGAGAGACAGACAGAGGTTTTTGGATGAGTGGCATAGGATACCCAGGAAGAGAAAAAATAATTGTGGTGCGAATCATGACTTTTATTGAATTAGACCGCGGTTCTTTACACTTGCATTCTTCGATGATTGACTTTGCTCGTTTAATGTTTTTCTGTATTTCCATCCCTTCTCTCTCTTTCTCCCTCTTCTTGTTTTGTGCTCTACCCCTCTGAGACATTCATCCTCGGACACAAGAGTAACAGAAAACAACAAAATAAAGAGTTCCTCAAAGCGATCAGCCTTAGGGTGCCTCGGCTATGCTTCGGTTCTACCAAAAAATGCTTCTCCACTAATTGTGTATAAAAATGCACTTTGATCTCTGTAGGGAACTCTAACTTCGCCCAAACACTCGCACACCCAAGTTATGATATTTTTTGAGGCAGTGTTTTTTCTGTAATGTACTGTGCATTATTTTTATTCAGATTAATTTTGTGTCCCCCTACAAAAGTATTTTAATCAAATGCGACTACAGTGTGGTGCAATCTCCGAGGGCGATGCCTTTGCTTGGGAAGTTAAAAGTGTGAATGTAATAGATTTAATTCACAATGCAGTTTTTGAAATTGTGCCCATGTGGCATGGAAACACATAATGAACAGCTCGCATGCACACACGCACAAAATGCACGTACACGGTACACACACACCACACACATACACACAAACACACACAAACACATGCGCCCACACACAAACACACACACATGTACACACACACACACGTACATGCCCCCCCCCCCACACACACACACACATACACACAAACAAACACACACACACACACACACACGTACATACAAAAAGCACAAATGCATGACACCAAATTACAAGACACATAGAGGTATCACAATGCCACACGTCTTGTGGTGGTTCCATAGTCTTGACTACCCCCCCCCCCCCCCCCCCCCCCCCCATACACACACACACACACACACACACACACACACACCACATACACACAAGCACACGTCAGAGTCCCTAAACCATGACTTCCAGGACCACTGCTATAATTACAAGCCAGATGAACAAATGGAGACCCACTGCTCTAGGGAGAAGAGAGGAGAGGAACAGAAAGGAGCAGCGAGGAGAGGAGAGAGGAACAGAGAGGAGAGGAGAGGAGAGGAAATGAGAGGAGAGGAGAGGAACAGAGAGGAGAGGAACAGAGAGGAACAGAGAGGAGAGGAGAGGAGGAGAGCATATGAGAGGAGAGGATAGGAGCAGAGAGGAACAGAGAGGAGAGGAGAGCGTAGGAGAGGAGAGGAGCAGTGAGAAGAGGAGCGAGCATGGAGGAGAGGAGCAGAGAGCAGAGGAGCAAAGAGGAGAGGAGCAGAGAGGAGAGAAGAGAAGAGGAACAGAGAGGAGCAGAGAGGAGAGGAGAGGAGAGGAGAGGAGAGGAGAGGAGAGGAGAGGAGAGGAGAGGAGAGGAGAGGAGAGGAGAGGAGAGGAGAGGAGAGGAGAGGAGAGGACATAATGTTATGTCTCCCGCTATATGTGATGTGCATGTGTGTGGGTGTCTTTGTACAAGCATGTTTATGTATACTTACAGGTTTGTGCATTAAATACCTTTGGGTCAAGTGTGTGTGTGTGTGTGTGTGTGTGTGTGTGTGTACTGTGTGTGTTTTTGCACGTGTGTGTATGTGTTTTTGGCCAATATATGCCATTGTGTTGCACACTTGGATGCAAAAATATACGTTCAAGGGTGTTATTGTGTCAGTGTGTGCATGTGTGTGTGTGTGTGTGTGTCAGGATGTGTTCGAGCGCGAGTTGCGTTCAAAGACAGACATGTCCTCGGGGGAGGAAAACCCTAGAAATTGGTTATTGTATCGGCGGGGCTATTTACCTATTTTGGGGATTAACATATTTAATTCCCCCTTCTTAATCCCGTCGGAGTTAATGCCCTCGCATTTCCAATTATCTGACTAAGTGTAACGGAGGGGGGAGACAGGGCTGCCTGCGCTGCCTGTAACTGCTTCCTACATGGCAGGTCTCTGTGTTCTGGTGACTGTCTGTGTGGCTTCAAAGACAAGCATGTTTCTCCAAAGCCGTATTTATGACATACATGGATTTATATTTATGACTAACTTTGTAATAAAAAATAAAAAATGTATATAAAAAAATTATATATATATATATATAAATATTGAGAGAGAGAGAGAGAGAGAGAGAGAGAGAGAGAGAGAGAGAGAGAGAGAGAGAGAGAGAGAGAGAGAGAGAGAGAGAGAGAGAGAGAGAGAGAGAGAGAGAGAGAGAGAGAGAGAGAGATATTGTGTAAACAACTTTCATATAATTGATTTTTGGGGGGCGGAAAAAAGAAACACACAGTATATATAGATGTATATATATATATCTATAGATATATTACCATATATATATAGTACCATATATATTTCAGCTGTCTCAAGCCTTGTTCCTTTTTGTATTTCGTGTGGTTTGTTTTATAGACACCTCACCGCACACGTCATCCTCATCCATTCATATACCCATGACACCACTGACTAACTGACTAAGTTAGTCCAAATTACAAAGCCACTAGATTTGTGTGTCCATACTGACATTTTTACTAATTTCTAGACAAATCAGCAGTAGAGGATGCATGCCCAGCATCATGTTGGAATGAAGTGTCTCCTGGGTATGTTCACCCCAGTCGCTCCAAAATGAGATTTCAATGAGATCCACCTGGTGTGGCTGGTTCCCATGAACACACACACACACACACACACACACATACACACACACACACACACACATACACACACACAAACACACACACACACACACACAGACAATCAAACACACGCACTGTCGACTCGTTGGGTGTAATGGTGGGGGCCTGTCAGTCTGTTCGATGTCAAAAGTAGACTGGCAAGAAGACAGAAGATGCTGGGACTGAGTCAAATGGACCCCCCACCACCCACACCCACACCCCCAATCCCCCATTAAACCTCCTCTATCACTGTTTCAATCTCACTGTTTGTCCGCATGTGTGTGTGTGTGTGTGCGTGTGTGTCTGTGTGTGTAGTTGTGTGTGTAGTATTGTGTGATTGCCTGCAAATGTGTGTATGTGCGAGTAAAGGTGCTGTGGGCATTTGTATGTCAACATGGCAGGGCTGTGTAGTGAATACGGAAAATATAAATATCTACAGCACAGGAATATTTGCAGGAAATTGTTGCAATCTGTTTGTAACTGAATGCATGTGTGCATGTGTGCATGTGTGCGTGTGTGTGTGTGTGTTTGTGTGTGTGTATGAGAGCTTGTATGCGTGTGATTGTGTGTGGGAGTTGGGTGAGCTTGTGTGTGTGTATGTGTGTGTAGTACCATTTGTTGTGTGCAAACTCTCCTCCCATTGGATAATTAGCCGGAGACATGTAAACTACTTCCAAAAGGTACATGTAGGTACACAACGGCAGCAAAAAAA
This sequence comes from Lota lota, assembly GCA_026745465.1. NCBI lineage: Eukaryota > Metazoa > Chordata > Actinopteri > Gadiformes > Lotidae > Lota > Lota lota. Next base: position 1,550,814 of record JACYXH010000068.1, on the reverse strand, counting down.
CACCACCTATTATGATTCATTAAAATAGCTACACAAATAATTTAGAGGGCAAAGCAGTGAACCCTAAGATGTTTTTTGCCATTCTTGATCATTCCTGGTTGCTGTTGTTTTGCTGTTCCCTGAATGCCAGGCAAACACCGGCCACTGTGGACACTAAACTCCCTCAACTCCACTTTACAATCCAAAAACACCACGCAATCACGTAACATCCGCTTTGTTTAAAATATCTCCAAAAAGAAGAGACAAGAAATACGAAGAAAAGGAGATCTGAATGTCAAGCTTCATCTGACACATTGTTCATTTTTCATCGAGCGTTTGAAAGAGCGACAGGGGGAATTTTGAGACAGTTTGTCTCTACTGATGATATCAAAAGCCCATTGAGTATCCTAGCCGTTACCCAATGACATCCATTGTGGATCAAGGCTCATCTTGTCACAAGGCCGGGTCCACTGGCACCATGTAACCGAACCGCAGATCCTGCTCACAAAGTGTTGATGAATGCGCCAGATTCATGAACGTAAAATCAAATGCTGTGACATACCAGCTCATGGAATTTTTGTGTGCTTTTTGTGCACAAGTGTGTGACTATGTCGAGGACCGTTACCGATTAGCATAGAAAATAGTAAGGGTGCCAATTTCTCTGGGTGGAATGTGAACGCTTTCCAAAAAAACACAATGCTGGGTTTACTGTACAAAATGGCAAATCAAATATTAAATATTGTATTGCAGCTGTAGTGTGGCGGGGGTGTGGCATTTAGCAGTATGAGTAACGATATCTGTTCTTCCTCATGTCGTGGGATGTTTTGTAAACATTGTCGTGTTCTCTGCATCATCTGCATCCAACACACGCTTCTGTCTGTATTCCTGACTTCTGATTTATCTATTATGTGTGTCTCAAATATAATACATTTAAATGTACAAACTTATTTTTTAACACTATTAGAACAGCTTAGAGAAAACAGTTTCAAAGGCCATGATAAAGAATGCTGCTCAGTTGTTTAAGTTTTTGAGTTACCTGTGTTTTAAACATTCAATTTGTGTTCATGTTGATTATAATTGGCTTCAGGAAACATGATGGATAAACTTGTAGATTCATGTTTATCCATTAATATAACTTAAAGTCATATAAAGACTTATTTATGGAAAAGCAATCACCACTAAATCTGGCTTCTGTTAGTTAAGTTCCAGTTGGTTGCTTTGATTTGTTTTTAGTTTTATGGGATTTCATCCAGAAATGTCTTAGCGATAGACTGCTTACTATAACAAAACAGAGGAAACTGAATGGGTTAAATGGCCACGTCACTCCAGACAGATCCTTCTGCACTCCTAACAACATAAAGATCTCTTTATCAGCCCTCGCTAATGACCAGGCCAGCCCCTTGAAAAAAATCCTCATGGCCACTTGTTGTACCACTCCTGACAAGCCAAGAGACCCCATCTTTCACTGAGCCATTTCTCCTCATCCTGCCTTTACCCTGTCCCCCAGCCCCCACCCAAAAACCTCTTATCCAGGGTGACAATTCAACTATTGTAGTGACCCCCCCCCCCCCCCCCCCCCAAACACCCACCCCTGTCCCGACTCCTCGTAAGCCCCTCCCTCCCTTTCACCCTGAGCTGCAAGGGAGCTATATTACTTTGACCCCTGCCCATCAATCTGCTGCAATTGGATAATGATCAGCAATCACGTTCTTTCAGGGGAGTCCATAAAAAATCTGGGCCCCCAGTTGCCTCAGTTGGGGGGGGGGGGGAAATCCTTCTGTTCGTTAACTCCTGCCGCCGCCCCCCACCCCACCCACTCCTACACCCATTTGATCCAGCAGGCACTTTTCTTTTCAGCTTACAGGCCTTGCTCCCCCACCCCGCCCAGGCTAAATACCCTCGCACATGGGCTTCCCCCAATGCATGCGTAGGCAGCATTGTGTGCGTGTGTGTGTGTGTGTGTGTGTGTGTGTGTGTGTGTGTGTGGACCGGCGTCTCTGCTGTTGATCCTCCGCGGCCCTCGCTCTCCTCGTGCAGATGGGGAAGGGGGACGGGGGCTAAGAGGGACAAGGTGGAGCCCCAGCAGGGTGTAGAGAGAGAGAAAAAGAAGAGGGGTGGGGGGCACCCACGTCTCTTTCTTCACCTTCTACTAAGACAGCAACCCCCCCCCCCACCCCGCCTCACATTAAAGCTGACCCTCCATTAGGTCGTTTTGTACGACAGGCTTGTAATCGATAGAGCCCCTTCAACTGAACAGGAGGAGTGTGTGTGTGTGTGTGTGTGTGTGTGTGAGGGGGGAGCGAGAGGGCCCATCAGAGCATGGCGTTATGGGGTGTGTGAGAGAACGAGTGGGAGGAGAGGGCTAAATAGAGAGATTAGGATAGGGTTGATGGGCAGGGATAAAGACGCCATGAATGCATGAGCGAGTGAATGAGTGAAAGACTGAATTAATGAACTAACTCTGGGGTTGTGCTATATTCATATCGCACTCTCACGGAACGACATGCTCTCACGGGGCTGCTTTCAAACTCTTTTTCCCAAGGTTTGACATCTTTTAAGACCTCCACATCCTTTTAATTTCAAGCCCATTCGTCCCACAAAAAAGAAGTGAAAACAAGAGCGGGCTGATAGAGATCAAAAGCAAACAACGTGTCTAATAACGATCGCAGGAGGAAACGAAAATCTCCTTCACTTTTTCTTTTGGTAACATTTTTTGCCTTCCCGTCTGTTTGTTTGGAGATGGAAATGACTTAATGTGGGTTACTGTAGGAGTTCTTAAGTGGTGTTACTCCATGTGGCGATAGCATCGGACGACGGGGGACGGGGAGGGGGCGGGGGGGGGGGGGGGGGGGGTGGGTGGAGGGGGTGAAGCAACACAAGGGGCTGTTTTCACAGCATATTGCACATTTCCATGTCAAAACTGACCCGGGCGCGCTACCTCAGTTAACAGTTAACAATCGTACCTCGGGGCTGTGGGGGTGGTGGTGGTGGTGGTGGTCGGGGTACCCCTATTGTACCCCTATTGTTGGTCACTGCTGGGCAAGCTGCGTCATTGCATCGTGAGTGTAAAACACACACACACACACACGTGCAACATCTGAGCGTTGAAAGTTCACGAGGCGAGCGGAGCAGCTTGGCGGCAATTTAAAACGCCATCAGTCTGGCGCGGGGGGCTTTTGTGTGATCTCCTGAATATACATAAAGAAAGACTTTGGATTTGTAAGCGCCATACACTAGATTGATGAATGGTGTGGGTCTGCGTGTATGTGTGTGCGTGTGTCTGTTCGAATGCTTCTTTTTTCTCTCCCCTTCTCTCTCTGTCGTTTCCTTCAGTC
>JACYXH010000068.1:1472500-1537500 GCA_026745465.1 Lota lota | reverse complement strand
TGTGTTTTACAATGCACAGTATCAGTCTGTTTGCGATTTTGCCTGTACATCTCTGATGTTGAATTGCTGAAGTGCTGAATTTCCATGTTGGATTACAATAACTCACTTTCTGTTTAAATACAGCTAGGAGCATGATCAATGTTCAGCAATCACCTCTAGGCCGAGTTCCATGGTAAGCTCAGACTCCAGATCCCTCCAACATGATAACATCATTATCTGTGTTTCATGATCAATCAAAATATTTAGCTTTTTTTCCCTATCCTTTCTGATATTTTCGAACGCAATGTTTATAAAAATCATTGAGATGGCCCGACCAACCACTCTAAGAAGTTTAAGCCAGCAAGTATTTGTTCATTTTCAACACAAAATAAAGTTGTACAGTTTTTTGTTTTGGCTTTCCGATGGTCAGATTTACATGGTGTATCTAAATTCACAAAATGACTACTAATAATTGACCAATTATCGTTTATTTATAAGAGGAAGATGTCAATTTCAGTATTCCAGCTGCATAGGAGCGGATGCATGCAGCCACTCAGATGAACCATTGATGCACACACATTGCACACACACTAGCTGTCCTCACAATGCATCATCCTCCTCTTCGTCTTCATCACTGTATTTCTTAATCAAAGGAGACTGTGTCACATTCTGCACTGGTGTGGGTGTATTAGCCGAGGAATGAGGAATGTTCCTCAAGTTGCGTGCGCAGAGAAAATGTTGAATGAAAAGTTTGCTGATGAAAGAAACACAGCCGACATCTTACCATAATATAAGCTCAATACATTAAACAAATTAGTTTTTTATTGAAAAATAAATGACATAAATCATATGATCAAAGAGAGCAGAGCATCATGAACTCCAGACTTGAAATAGAAGGCTCGTGTTACGACATGAATAACCTGGAGATCACTGTGGCGATGACACTGTGTCAGTATTTCTCGTTTGATAATTCCCGGTATCTGCGATATCCGTCATGGTTGTGTTTGACAGGACCTGCTGTGGTGTACAGCACGAGCCCGCCCAGCATCTTAATCTCTCAAACTAAACCTGTACACACACCACACTGCCCTCACGCTAAGAAGGTGACTGTCAATCCATTCCACATGCAGCTGACACACAAACGCGCACACACACATACACACGCACACACAAACAGACAAACATTTGCAGATATACACACAGACACATGCTATGGCACACACACAAACACACACACACACACGAAGGCAAATTCACACACACACACACACATACACATACACACACACACAAACACACACACACACGCAAGGGATCAAGCACACACCAAGCACACACACTCACACACGCGCGTAAACACAGCCTGCGAGGCATGCAATGTGCATAGACGTTCGGCATCATGCTAATTTCCATTGTTGTGATAAAAATAAACAGGTTTGGGGAGCACAGATCCCAAGGCCTGCGGGGGTCACTGCACGCTCCACTGACAGCAGGGGTGCTGGGGGAGGAGGGAGGGGGGGGGGGTACGTTGACGGGGTGGAGGGGGGTGGTGGTAGTGGGTGGATGTGATGTTTGTGTGTCTATGTGTGTCTATGTGTGTGTGTGTGTGTGTGTGTGTGGGGGGGGGGGGGGGGGGGGGGGGGGGTTGGTTGCGCTGGGCTGGGTCGTATCAGACAGAATTACCTTGATTCGCCTCGACAGCCCCGCATCACTGTCATCACAGTTTGGAGGAGAAGAAGAAGAGGAAGGAGAAGAAAAAGGAGAAGAAGAGAGAAAAAAAAGAAAGCTGAAGCCCTGATGGGTCTGCGGCGCTAACTCGGAGCGAAAAGCAAACGGGGATGGGATGTGTGTTGACATGTGTGTGTGCGGTATTATTCAAGGGCACATTGGATACGAGCGGATGGGATAGAGTTGGGTGGGTGGGGTGGTGGGGTGGTGGGGCGTGGTGGTGGTGGGTAGGGGTGGGTGGGTGGTGGCGGTGTTGGATGGTAAGCCATGTGTGGCGTAATTATCAGAAGGCGATCCCAGTGCCTCTTTATCTGGTGGCTTCTGGCTGGTGGTGTCTGTCAAGCGACTGAGCGATCCGCTCTGACAAAACCTTCATTCCAGCAGTGTCACGTGTGTGTGTGTGTGTGTCTGATTGTGGTGGTGTATAAACCCATTTTTGCGGTGGCTATGATGCATGTTTTAAAGTGTGAGACGTTGGTTGGACCTGTGCAGCATGAGCAGATCCTAACATCAATTCTGAACCTTTTTTCGGTTGTTTGCCTCCAAACTCCTAGATATTCCAGTGTTAACATTTCCAGAAGTAACATCTACAGATGCAAGCGGATACATGATCAGTGAATAATCAAACATCAGTGCTATAGTACTCGTTTTATTTCCGCTTGAATGTATTGCTTGTTCACACACAGACACACATACTTACACGCACACGCACACGCACACACACACACACACACACACATACACACACACACACACACACACACATGCTGTGACAGGTGATGTGCCTCAGTTGAGCACTAGGTGGTGCTTGAACACAGCCCACACACCACACCCACCCATACACACACAAACACACTTCACCCCTCCCCCCAACCCCACACACACAAACACATGCGCACATAGACACAGATACACCAGCATGTACTCGCCCACACACACACACACACCGCCGCACGCACACAAACATACATACATGCACGTGCACACATGCACATGCACACACACACACGCACATGTGTGCACACATGCACATGCACACACACACGCACATGTACACACACGTACCCACGCACACAGACACAGACACACACATGCACAAACCAAACAGCAGTTTGTAAGGCCTTTTTATGGCATTCCCAGGATATTGCCTATGAATATCTGTTACTTCATCACAGTGTACAACAAACAAAAGAAAACCTACAAACATATCCGATGAATGATTTTAAAAGGATAGTAAATGGCGGCCAAACACACTAATGAGAGTTATATTAAGCAAATGTATGTCAATGTTTGGCTTAACCTAATAAAGTAAAACACAAACACGGCCAGGGCGAAACTGAAATATGAGCTGCATTGAGCTCAGCCTGTTATACGGTTCCCTCCAGGGCTTCAGCTACCACTGTTTAGGCACTCGTTGGCCAAAGCGCCATTTTTCCACGATCTAAATGTTGCTCTTGTAATTGGTAATCATAATAATGTTGTATTTGTAAACCAATTTTCAAACAGATGTTACAAGGTCTCTGGTTACTTTCCTGATTTTTTGGGGGATATTAGGCGTTGGGTTAGATTTGGGTTAGATTTTATAGAACGGCAGATGCAGAACTTGCCATAATTTGTAGCTCAACAAAAAGAGTCCACATACAATACAGCATGATTCTTTATTCTGTTCTACAATATAGAGGGTTGCTGTTGGACAATGCCAATGCATGGTGGATAGTTTCCTGTGAACTATACAGCCTGTTCCATGCTACTCATTACCCCACATACCTCTGGAATGACATGCTCTCTCGCTACCGAAGCTAGCTGTCGTTCTCACGATCTATAATGTACGTAGGCCTACAGATGACTCATTAAACATGCATGACAATGTGCAGGTTGAACATTTTCAGCAAAAAAAACGAACAAAAAGAAATCGGTTAAAAGTCAAGCATGGGGCACTTTTTAGCAATCTTTGCAAAAAGTTTGATGGAACTCTTAGTTCAGCATCACATGGTCCCTCTGTGATTGCATACAACATATATCACTTCTCCCCCAAGTCCCCACAAGTCCCAAAGTCCCAACAAAGCTACTATTAAATCTAATGGCAACGTCACTATCACATTTCTACAGGGAGATGGTGTCCCCTGGCACCCCATTCCCCTTCAAACTGACCCCAGCATACAGTACACAAACACATGTGCACACACATACACACACACATACACACATATACACACACACACGGACACACACACACACAAACACACGTGCACACACATACACACACACACATACACACATACATACACACACAGAGACGCACACCCACACACACACGCAAACACACGCCGAGAAGATGCTAGGTTTAGGTTACAGACATCGTCTCTGATCATTTGATATTCACTAACGTCTGTGGGCCCCTTCCAGTTTTCCTTACAAAACACACACACACACACACACACACACACACACAAACACACATCCTTCTTTTCTAGTTCACAAAATGTTAGTTACACGTGTCAGAAGCCATGCTATCCTATTGATCATCTGATCTTCGGTGCTCGGGTTCCTTGAGGAAGGGAACCAGTGTCAGGCCGGTGCCATGCTCAACGTGTCAGAGGCAGCCGTCCAGGTGCAACAATATACCTGCTAGATTACGCACATGTTCACACATACTCTCTCACACACACACACACACACACAAGCAGCACACACACGTTCACAAATACTCTCACACACACACAAGCAGCACACACTTTCACAAATACTCTCAAACACACACACAAGCAGCACACACATTCGTAAATACTCTCAAAGACACAAACAAGGAGCACACACACGCAAGACACAGCAAGCACTGTGTCTCTTTGTGTGTCCATAGTCAAATTAAAATGTTCCTTTTTCCTCATGCACATTTATGGGTCTGTTGGTGTTCCTGTAGCAGCAGTACATCCTCATAACTCTTTGAATCTACCAGCGGGAGAGAACGTTGGAGCCATGTATGTGATTGCTGCAAAAATGTGAGGTTGGAGAGAAATACAAATCGGACATGTAATCATTATTCCTCAGACAAATCTGCAAATAACGTTAAGTAATTTCCCTTAATTAAATCAAAAGATTAAATCAAAGATTCTACAAACTTCTCCAATTAAACATGAATTTCCTTAAATTGGTTTTTGAGCGAATACATCTCCAGCTCCAACTGAATTGGCTCTGTGCGGAAAATGCCATGAGCTCATCCCATTGGCCTAGCTTTTCACTCATTAAGACCAGTAACGGGATAGCAGGCCTGCTTATGAGAAAGAAGCGGTATGCTGAAGTTGACTTGTTGCATTGCCTTTTCTGTTCTTTTTCTTTTTTTCCCCCATGTTGCAGTGCATGGGTCTCCGGGCAGCTGTGTGAGCATTCCTGTTGACGTTAAGCAGCTAAACAGTACCATCTTGCAAGGATCTTAACCTCCTCTCTTAGAGAGTGGAAGGGCCTTAATGAAGTCCTGAAAGGCTTCCTGACTCTCTCATCTGGCTTTGTTTAGGGCTTGATCTCCCCTCCCTTTCCCTCCCTTGCTGCATGAGGAAAACCATTAGCCCATTGAGAAGACAGCTATGCAGAAACCTGAAAGACTACGCAGTGAAATCCAATTTTGTTACAAAATATGCTGCACTTTTGAATTGCTCGGGAAAGTATGTGTACGGTCTTAGCGATTACATAAAGCATAGACCGGGATTGTAATGTTACGTAAGCGTCAATTTAATGAGCTTTATGGAACATTATGAAACTATGTGACTATCCTTTAAAAGTAGGGAATTCATCTACCAAGTAGATAGTATACTGTGTATCTTCAACATCCACTTAATCGCGTGGATTGTAAACGTGAATGTGTTATGTTATTTTGTGTATTTTTATGTTATTTGACAGATAATTCATGAGGTATTTTCTTCTAATGCGTCTGAGAAAGACTTTAGTAGTGGCAACGCAGTGCACTGTGAGGTGCTATGTGTTTAGATGGTTTATTAGCACGCTAAACATGGCTGTGAAATATTAAAAAGCAAATGTCTTGTCATGATCATAATTGCTGGCATGGTTGTTAGTAGTGTCAGTTGTGTTTGATGATGCTATTTGTATTAGTAACAGGCCACATAATATTCAGTATTGCCATAATGGCACAACTAACAACTGTGCCAGTTGTTTTGATAATGCTATTTGTATGTTTGCTAATTAATAACAGGCTACATTTTCAGGATTGACTTTATGGCGTGTATCATCATCTTTTGAAATTACTCACAGCAGCCTTAGGCAGATGTTTTACATTTGTTTTACATTGTGTATTTTTTACATTTGAAGTGCCCCTAATGATTCATACGTGCTTTTAACAGCGGAGCTAAAGGTGAAGGCATATCCATTTACAAATGGAAGCCCAAGTTAAACCAATAAGTAGGGAACAAAATAAAACCCTCATCTACCACCGAAGAGGGTATCAAGACAGAAAGATGGATAGAAGATATGACAGGTCTCTCCCACACACATGTAACGGCACTTACTATTAATTTTCATGGTGTGTATGTATGTGTGTGTGTGTGTGTGTGTGTGTGTGTGTGTGTGTGTGTGTGTGTGTGTGTGTGTGTGTGTGTGTGTGTGTGTGTGTGTGTGTGTGTGTGTGTGTGTGTGTGTGTGCGTGTGTCTTCTCAATTGAGGGGAATCGTCTCTATATGGTTACACCACCCCTATATCCAGAATGGGTAAGGGATACGGGAAGGTGGAGAGAAGTGGTGGGGTGGTGTTGGGTGGATGTAAGGGGGGTTTAAATGGCAAATAACATTGTGGCAGTTACAATTGAATTTGTATTCAGCAGGAAGTGGGTTAATGCAGTTAAAGAAATGGCAGAATCCAATAGCGCCGGCTAAAATGTGGCGTTGAGACAAGCTCCTCGACGCCACTCCAAGGGGTGTGTGTGTGTGTGTGTGGGGGGGGGGGGGGGTTTGGCTCACGCACAGCTTCTCGCTGGCTCATGCCGTGTTCTCAGGTAATAATGATAATACATCACGTGGCGTAATGGCATATTCATGGAGGAACGCGGCGATGTACGGCGCAGCCACACCGCCTCCGTATTGTTCTTTGAAACCAGATTCCTCAGATGCACACATGTTGCTTGTTGTCATGTTTTCTCTTCCTTATCAGTTTTGCCGAGGTGGAGAATTCTATTACGTAGCGTATTTGGTTTGTCACGGTCGGATAGCTTCTCTTTAGGTATTCTTATTTATTTATTTTGGAAACATTTCTTCCTTTTTGTGTCATGCATTGATGCCTATTAATGGTGTGTGTGAGTGTGTGTGTGTGAGAGAATATGAATGTGTGTGAAAGGCATGACTTTATGAGAAGAAAAATGGCAGAAAGTGGAAAAACGACACATTTGCCAGCCTTTGTTATTGTAATAGACTGACTGCCCATGGTTCATTGACTTTTTATTACAGGAGGTAGCCGTACTGTCAGCAAACATGAGGGAATTTGTTTCAGCCATTTGCTTTGCCACATTTGAAGCTGATAATTTTTGAACTCCCTGTGTGTACAGTGTTTAATATGTTTTTTATTTCTTAGTATGTGTCAGCAACAAACACGTTATTTTCCAAACACTATATGCCTGGTCAGGCGCTTCTGTATATTTGTGAATGTGTGTGGAAGAAGTGCAACTGCTGTATGAGCAGTAACGGTAACTAGGGTTGACTTAAAAAATAGAAGGAGTTGGAGCCAAAATAGGCAGGGCCGGAGTAAGAGGATAATCTCATGTAGAGAGAAAGAGAAAGAGAGAGAGATAGAGATTGAGAGAGAGATCGAGAGAGAGAGAGAGAGAGAGAGAGAGAGAGAGAGAGAGAGAGAGAGAGAGCTAGACATAAAGGTGGTCTCGGTCCGTCAGGAACGCACAGTTTTAGCCGCCAGCCGCCAGTAGGAGGTGCCCCCCCCCCCCCCCCCCCCCCCCCCCCCCCCCCCCCTCCCCCCAACTTGTCCAGTCTGGTCCAACATCTGCCAGTAAGGCAGTGGGCTACAGGCTCAGATCTGGCCCTGCCTCCTCCACTGCCCTCCCTCCCTCCGTCTCAGTACCCACTCCTCCCTCCCCCCCACACACACAAACACAGGCCTTCCTCCTCCTCCCCCTTTTACACCACCCCTATGTCAGGGCCTCCAAGACCCCATCCTCACTTCTAGCTCACAGCCTGTGGAGAACACCATCATCATTTCTGCCCACTCCAGACTGTGGAGTCCAGACTATTTCAGGACCATCAGCTTCATTCATCTAAAACGGATCCAACAGCGCCTCTTCCACCTGATAACACACCTTCCAACGTCCCAGTCGCATGGAAACAAAAAAACAACCTGCGTTTATATATTTGCGGTCTCCTTAAGCCACTTTTATCCCATTTAGCCACGTGCATTTTAACAATTATATGTTAGCCTTTGTGTATAAACTAAAACTGTTTGCATAAATAGTCAGCTCATAAGTAAATAAGCGCCTTGGTGATTCTGCATGTGAACTCCTCTCTTCCCCGTCAGATACTGTAATTCTCATGTAGTTGTCATTGTGCATAGGTTCCACCACCCATCTCTAACCTAAAACACCTGTGAGCGTTTCTTAATGTACAATGACCAACAAAGCAAAATCTTCTTCAACCCAAATCCCATACACAACCAACTGCAGGCAATGCCCCCCAGCCCTGCATGTAAAACCCCCAGTCTATCCTGACTTTCATAACCCACCGTTGAACCATAGCACCAGTGCACCATTCCATATTTACTTCCACATACCGGCTCAACCCGTTTCCTCCACAGCCACTTACTACATCCCTCCATGCCCTGGAAGTTTCTCTTGCCCTGCTGGGGCTGGAGTGAGGCCCGAGCAACAGAACTCCCCCCTCCGTTAGCCAGGAGCCAGAGATGCCATCTGATACAAGTCTATCATAATGAAGGTCCAGCATGGGGCTAAATGAGTTTCCACCTCCGCCGCGCGAGGGGCTAATGACAAAACCGCCTCCCCCTGCTCCTTGGCCTGCCGCTAGCTTTAATCAGGGCATATGGCACTTGCCTAAACTGCTTGGCTAGGAGGACTGGGGGGAGAAACGGGGAGAGGAACAGGGGGGAGAGACGAGAGGACGGAGGAAACAAGAGGAGATAAGGACGACAAGTACACAAGGAACGAGTAGAAGTGGGGAGGCAGGTGAACGGAAGGGAATAAAAGCGAGGCAACTGAAAAGATACAAGAGATGAGAGGATCATCTGCAAAGACACAGCAAAGAGGGTGTTTTAAAGTAATATTCACCGTCAACATCACATTCGCAGTCCACCACACAACATTACTCTTCGAGTGTGTGCGTTATTAATGTACAATGGTTGAGGATTTTGCCTTTTATTAGTGCACTAATTATTCAGGGCCTACGCAATGCCTCAGTTGGGGGCCTGTGTGGGTGCCTGATTCAGAGCGGAAATCACTAATAGCTTTCATAGATTTATATTAATTTGCAGGGTTTAATGTGTCTTAAATAGCAGATGATCAACATGGGAAAACAAAAGTGCATTAGTGCCCCAGTGGCGTTAAAAGAGTGTGGAAAGAGCTGGGAGCTTAGCAAATAGGCTACTTCATTTTCATAGACTACTTTATGGTACCCCAAGTTATCCAAATTAGCTTAAAGGATTGATAATTCTTCACCAAAATTAACACTGTTACTGAGCCCTTAAAGTGTGACTTGATCTTTTTTCAGGTTTTGTCAAGTACTAAATAGAAGGCTCGGCTGTGGAAATTAAACTGAAATCGCATAACAAGGCCTCATTTTAATTTGATTAATTCTCTGTTGTTGTTTTAGATCCCCAGCGAAGACAGCCATGACGTTGCAAGGTTATTTGTTCCACTGTCTAATGATAATTTTCTCACAATAACACCACTTAAAATGACGCCTCAGAGCAAGTTTTTTTTTAAATACAGTCAAGGCTAAGCCAAAGGGTGTGGGGTGGGTGGGGGGACTAATAAACATTGCCTTTATTTCCAGTGTGGAGCCACGGTGAGCGAATTCCCCATCGCTGCCACAACCGGTCTCCGATCGGAATGGAGACGGAGAATCCTAACCTCATTAGGCCTTATTTGTTCTGTCTCAAGGATCTTAACCAATGGTGACTTTATGGAAATCTTTCTCAAAATAGTAGATCAGAGACTGCATTGGACCACACGGCCCATTAGCTCGTAGTTTTCAATCTAAAGACTATTAATGGTGACAGATGTAATGGATGTTGCTGTAGATGGAACCCTGCCAGGACTGTACCTTCTATTATTTTAAATAATGGTTCATTTTGAATATGATAAAGTGATGCATTCAGCCACAGTAGCCAGACCTTAGCCCGTTTTGATGACATTCATCTGGGCTATTGTTCTCTCTCTCTTATGTATTCAAAAGGTTTTCTGTTCCGTTGTAGTACAGGGCCAATGCTGGCATCGACATGGTTAGAGTGCACCAGGTTGTGCGCAGCATGGAGAAAAAGTATCAGAAACCCTTGGTGGTAGTTTTGGTTCCCACTGTTCCTGATTTTACCAGCACTTTAACCGGTTTTGGCAACCCACGAGGCCCTAGTACAAATTAGCCAGCATCAGTGGGGTGCAGGTTCACTTCTCCATGGCAGTCACGGATACAGACACTCTCTCTCTCTGTCTCTCTCCGTCTCTCTCTCTTCCTCTCTGTGATTTTTTACTTCTACCAAAGGCCTTTGAAGGCGGCGGTTTGGACATCCTAACAAATGTCTTCAATTGAATAATTTCATGGGATTCTTTCTCTTGTCAAACCATTTATTTTCTTCTTGTCCGTAATATTGATCTCTCTCTCTCTCTCTCTCTCTCTCTCTCTCCAGCATTCCCCCTTGGAGCAGGGTGATTGCTTGCAGCTGGGGCGCATTGAGAACATTTTAATATTATGCAGAAGATTAGAGCAAACTAACTACATTATTCTCCAATTACGCTCATTTCATCCAACTGATGTCTTTATATCCTTACCCTCGCCACGATTAGCCTACTGTGAAAATGGAAGGGGAGAATGCGCTTAGGACTGTACCAATTGTTCCTTGGCTGCCTATTATTTCACAGCACCATTAAAAGGGGAGGCGTCTTTCATAGTGACTGTAAATAAAACGATTAGGGGGAAGACCCAGCCGGGTGCGCTGGAAGATTTGCTTTGCTGGGATCTGCTTATCAACATTCATGGAAGGTTTTTTGCAAAGGATTGCAAACGCCTACCACAGATGAAGAGCTATCCATCCCTTGTCCCCCTCCTACCCATCCCCCGACCTCTTTCATGAAGTGGAATTACGGCGGCAAATCACACATTTCGTTGGATAAATAATTAAATTACTGTCTCCTCAACATACATGTGCGTTCTACCGCAACGCAAATTCAAATCACTCTGCCTCGCAAGCCAGTAAGCTGGCTTAAAGTGTCTCCTAGCATGTCAAATATATTAAGGGACTGTTTTTAGCCGAATTAGCTTGAATCCTCCTCACACAGGGCACCATAATTAAATCTTTGTGGAGGAGGAAAAGTAAACCCTTAACCTTTAAACTTCTCAAGTAAATAAGATAAAAAAAAAGATAAATTAGTGTGTAATAATAATTTATAATAATGGTGTTAGCAGTTAGTAATAGTATTGTTCATGTATCCATTCTGATATAATCTACAAAACTGTGGCATTCAATCAGGTCAAATATATTGAGTCAGGTACATCTTATGATAAAAGTGAATAGTTAATGTGGGGATGCAAGTGGAACATTTAAAAACTTGCATAGAGGATTTGTGATAGTCTGTGAAAGTGGGCATGTAACGCGGTTACCTATAATTAAGGCACTAACATCTTTACAATTAAAATCCTGGCAGTTACATAGATTACTGAGTTGCTACGATAGATCAGAGATGTGAGCGCCAATGACTATGTACTAAAAAAAACACAAAACACAAAAAATTAATAACATGAACTTGTTATTATTAAATAAACTCATGACATGCTGTGTTCCACACTAAGCACTGCTCTTACATTACATTGAAACCCCTTTGGGCTAAACCAAGGCACATGTACTACAAGAGAGACTTGTATTTCTCATTCACTCACTCACTCTCTCTATTTCCTCGCTCTCTCTCTCTGTCCCCTGGTTTCATGGACTGACTCCTCTTTTGTGTTGACCTCAGTGTTGATTTCAGTTGCGTGGCGGTTGTCTCGTTGCTTGCAGTGTGTTTATCCACGGTGGCATTCCTCTCATCCAGCCAACACAAGAGGTTCCCCGGGGCCGCTCGTGTCCCAGTCTCCTCTTCTCCCCCAACACCACCACCCCCAGCAGCCCCAGAGATGGGCTGGTCCAACATCCTATCCTTAACCCAAACACACACCGGCGATTAGTGTTCAGCATAGGCCGCGATGGATGAGTGCACAACATGTGAATGCACAGAGAAATGCATACACACACACACACACACACACACACACACACACACACACATACATACAGAGAAACACACGTGGACAAGATGTATGGACACAACAAGATACGCACACATGCATACACACACACACACATACACACATGTACATGCACGCACGCACATGCACTCACAAATGGCACACACACACACACACACACATACACACATGCACAAGCACACACACATACACTCACACATGCACACACACACACACACACACATATGCACCGCAACAACAACCATACCAAATACCAGCTCCTGTATCACATTGCAGTAAATCTTGTTAAGGAGCTCTATAGGGACAGGGGAAAGAGTAGATACAGTTACCGGGTCTGGAATGGTTTGACCTAAGTTGTATCATTACCCACCAATGGCATTGTCTGATGAGCGGTTTCAATAGGACAGATCCCCAATGCCATCAAGTGTGTCGATATCACTTCTTTATTACATTTCTTTGCTTGGACAACTGGGTGGTGAAGACTGGTCTTCAAATAACATGTAACTGATGACACATACACACACACACATATAGATGCATAATGCCTGACCATGTCCATGTATTCTCACTAAATGCTACTTTATTCAGTAGCTTCATCAGCCCTAATCTTGCTAAATCAGTGCAGCATGTAGCCCAATGCTAGGGCAGATAGGTGTTTGTCTTATGTTTGTCTTGTGGGTCGGTCATTGCGATGATACTTTTTATTTCCTACGCGCTATATGTATGTGGATAAGACACAGAGTAGTATGTATGCAGGTAATTTCTTCCGTAAGGTGTGTGTGTGTGTAGAGCTCAGGTCATGTTTCACCTTAAGGAAGATGGGCTCCATAAAGGCTTGACAGATCACAGAGTTGTTTACGAGAAGTAAAACTACTCTGACCTCAATTCCCATCGGAGCCCAAGCTAACTCTGACACTTTGACCTTTGGTAAATGAATGTGATCAAACCTGAGCACTTCAGGTAATTACCCCGCAAACATGCTCTGACAGGGCCTATCTGGACTGAATTACTTAGCGTATGTCAGGGGCAAAACATGGCCGCTTAGACAGTCACATGTACTGTGATCGTCTGTGAGGGGAGAATTTGGAGAAAACGATTTCATTGTAGCATGGCACTAGTCGGTCAGTCATGACAAACACATGCATGGGAGTGGAAGTGTGTGGATGTTTTTTTTCATGTTCACAGGTCATTGAAGCACGTGAGAAAGAACAAAATAATTTAAACAAAAAGAAACAAAGAAGAAGAATCAAAGAAATCCAAATAAGAAACGGGAACGAGGAATAAAAAACAAAGGAAAGAGATGATGAATTTAAGAAATAACAAAAGAACGTAAGAAAACAAACAGAAACAGAAACAAAAAGATCCAAATAAATAAAAAGAGACAGCACGAATAAAAAGGCGATACCGCTTTGAAACACTTTAAGTGAGAGGAGATATCACATCAGGAAAAATGGACATCATCCCGCTATTTTCCATTAAAAGCAGCACAGGTGTCTCAGACCCCTCAGACACAGCCAGATCCACGAGGTTGGACATCAGGGGGAAAACTACAGAGGCCATGTCACGGAACAGGAATCATCCCAGTGTCTGCTCACGGAGCAAGAAGCAGCTCGGTGGATGGGGCTTTAAAACAGCTCATCACTCCTTCAACGAGGTGGTCGCTTGGCTCCGTGCCTCCAGGGCCATTGGGACTGACCAGAAACAACAGGCAGCGTCTGATGATAAGAGGTCACCTGCAAGGAATGCTCTCTTTCTGTCGCTCTCTCATCTGCTGGCCGTCCAGGAAGTCCTGCAATGTGCATCTATCTTACAGCCAGGAGCGTACTGTAGCTCTATGACCTGCCCGTCGTGTAGTCGCTGTTGAAGCTATCATATATAGTTTACACATGTGCTTGTACTTGTCGCTAGCTCTGGAGTTAGAATGTTTTTTATTTTATTTATTCACTTCTTTTTACTTGAATGACAGATGCGTCTGCTCACCATATGTGTTTGGCTATTGTTTTTATTTCCACCATTTAGAATTGGTTGAATAAATCTTTTTTCTTCTTCTTTTTAACTTGAATCTAAGATGAAAAATCTACATATGAACATTTGTCTGCAAAAATATCGAGCATTTGTGTTTGGTGTGTCGATTAGTCTCTTTATTTCCACCATTTCGAGTTGGTTCAATTGGTTTTATGTCAATAGACAATATATTAAATAACAGGGTTTCAGAATACTATCAATCAAATCTAATCAAATCAAATCAAATCTGAAACGGTTCCAGATTGGTATTCTAAGAGACTTCTTTCCGAATGACAACCTAAGCACTTCCTAAAGGAAAACTATGTTCTGTGCATGTTTCTGCAGGCTACACTGTATTTATAGTGGAAACTAAGACTCACCCGGTTGTCTGATCCTCCCCTTTTCCAGGATCTCCTCATCTTGTCTCCACCTCTCTTTTGTTCTCCTCTCCTTCCCTCTGTCGACCTCCCCCTCCTCTCCCCTCCCCTCCTCTCCCCTCCCCTCCTCTCCTCTCCTATCCTCTCCTCTACTGTCCTCTCCATGCCTCCTCTCATCTCCCCCCTCTCCTCTCCTCTCCTCTCCTCTCCTCTCCTCTCCTCTCCTCTCCTCTCCTCTCCTCTCCTCTCCTCTCCTCTCCTCTCCTCTCCTCTCCTCTCCTCTCCTCTCCTCTCCTCTCTTACCTGCTCTCCTGTTGTTGCTCTTTTATTCTCCTCCTCCACCGCTCCATACCTCTGCGATGCACACTTCTCTCCCCTCGTAAAAACAGATCATATTTCCACAGGTGGCTGTGGGAACTCGCGTTGGAATGTTGGGGTGGCATAAATCTCTGTAATTGCACGGTATCGATCAGATAAGTAATGCCATAACTGCTGAGACACACCCTCCTCTTTTTTTTTACTCCAAACCGTTTTTCATGCTTTTATCTGACAAGGTGTGTGTGTGTGTGTGTGTGTGTGTGTGTGTGTGTGTGTGTGAGAGGGGACAACAGTTAATAACTACTATGTACACACAAATACGCATGTGTATTTGCATATACACATGCACGCAGACACACACACACACACACACACACACACACACACACACAAACACACACATGGGCCTGTTGATTGATTTATGTCATGCAGGCACATTTATGACAAAGGTGAGTTTGTGTCTTATACCACTCAGACTTTGATTGATGAGATCAACACTCAACAATGCAACCAAGCCGGCACAAATCTTGAAATTGTGCAGCAGTTGGATATTATCCAGTGGAACCATCTGAAGCCAAAGAGATTTCTCTATAATCCATACTGACATCGATGACATGTGCCTCACTGTCTACACTTTAACTATTGAGACCTACGGTCTAAATGTAGCCACAGCGAGGGATCTTTAACATTCTGTGGCCCTCTGCCTGTGTTCCAGTGTTTACATCCAGGGAGTGCAGTATGTAAACTACATTAAGTGTCTCTATAGGATTTCTACTGCACCTCCAGCCTATTATCTCTTGAAGCCATTATGTCTGGAAGTGGTGGCCTCTGCCAACTTCTCATCTTCTCGAAGATGTTACAAGATGAAACAAAATCAACGGTTTAAGGATGTTGTTGTTGATGTTGATGTTGGTTTAATTTACCCATGGCCTTAACCTCTTCTTATTACTAGCAGTAGTAGCACTAGTGTATGGTACTATAGTATAGCAGCACTAGTAGACTGGTAGTAGCAAAAAAATAAAAGCTGATATGCAGTAGTATTTAGATAGGAAAAGGTTCTGGTAATCAACAGCGACACAAGTGAAAAAAAAGCATGCACCACACAACATTGTCAGCTAATATTGGCCTGCAATTAAAACATATTTTCTACCGACTAAAAACTCACATTGTCAAGTAGGTCTATGCATAATCCACCTGTGTCTATACACCTGGATGTGCATTAACGTGTGTGTGTGTGTGTGTGTGTGTGTGTGTGTGTGTGTGTGCGTGTGTGTGAGATCTCTGAACTTTGAAACCTTGTGGGGGGTGGGCAAAATGTGACATCACCAGCTGCAGATCTATCTCTCCCCTCAGGGCGAGGGGGAGAAGGGCAGGAAAGAAGGGGAGGGGAGGGGAGGAGCAGAGAAAGAGATAGGTGGGTGGGGGGAGACATGAGCGGGGGGGTGGGGTCGGATGGTAGACGGAATGGGGTTATAGGTCTTCTCCACCGCCAGGTGTGCTTTTCTTACACACACACACACACCCGCACACAGACACACACATGCGCGCACACACACACCCTTGTGCACGCACACATGCAAACACATGCATGCACACACATACACACACACATGCACACTCACAGACATGCTCACACACACACACACACACACGCATGCACACTCACTCACTCCTTCCACATGCACAAGCACACCCTTTACACACACAAATACACATGTATGACCACACACACACACACACACACACCCCTTCAACTCACACATCCCACTTTAATGGAGTCTGTGGTGAGGTGAAAAATGGCATGAGCAGAGATCGGAGCCGGAATGATAAGGAGCTGCTGTGGCTGCTCTGAACCGTTCCCACACGTCTAACCATGTTGAGGTGAACACACACTTTCACACAGGCCACAGGGCTGCAAGAACCTGCACAGCCCCACACACAGTACTCCATAAGTACCTACCTGTAACACGCAGGTAACCCAAGTCCCAGGAAGCAGCGTGACACGCAAGCAACATAACAATTGATTTATTAGCGAATAGGATCCTGGGGTTCATTAAATATAGACATATGTACTTGATTTTGGTGATATACTTTTGTTTTTATTAAAATGCTGAGGATTAAATTAAAATCTTGAATCCTGAACATTCATATTTGTAGTAGAAACCATTTTCCCCGGTATGAATAAAGTAGTCTGAATCCAAATTCATATTTTCCACTCACGTAGCAGTTATGTGCAAATGAATACCCGATGACGTGAAATGATCAACAAACCCTCAGCATAACCGCATCTATCACGACCAACCTAAAACTATTTTGTTTGAAAAAAACTATTTTTATTATTTTCTCTCCGTCTTTTGGCTCAGTCTCTCTGTTGAACTGTACTTGTACATATAAATCAGAAGCAGAGTGTTTGTGTGTGTGTGTGTGTGTGAGTGGCCCCCAGCTCGTACTAATGAAACGTCTCTATACTGTACTGTACGGGGCCCAACCTCACAGGGTCAGTATGTCAAAACGTCCCTGCCACTAATTACTGTGTCCACCAGAGCCTATAAACTACTAAAGATTATCTGAGGATACACAAGATTATCTCCGGATGCCAGCTCTTCTGGGGAAACATAAATATTCAACCTTCTTCTTTCCATCTCGTTCTGCCTGCTGGTCTGACTGTGGGACCATAGCTTCTCCCCCACATGGTGTCCATTAGGGTTAAGTAAGAAAATGATCATCGTTTTCTTGGGGGAGACCACCAGAGCGGATTTTGTTTGGTTTTTTAACACTAGAACTGTTTCCTTGTAAGTGTTTGATGGTGGTTGTGATTTCCTTTTCAGTTATTGTTGTTATTAACTTAAAGACAGATTGTATTCTGTTGTCAAAAAACATCAAGGCACTTTTTTGGGGGGTCTGTGTCGATTTGTAATACAACAGCTTTGATCTGACGGTTCTTTGTTTTGAACGTCTCACAGGCTGGCCGTCTTTGTGGCTTCATGATAAAGAAAAGCCGATCAATTCAACCCTTGAAAAAAATCGATATCATTGATTGTTCATGACAGGCTACCCCATGGTGACTCTTTTGTAAAATATGTGCTTTAAAAACCGTGTAATCCTAATCTTAGGTTGGTTTGGTTTAATTTATTTGACGTGGTTCTCAGAGTCATTTGTCATGGGTACAAAACTGAAAGCTTTTGTCTTTTGGTGACCAAATGGTGGGCTGCTTCACATACAAACCTCAGCCTGATGAATGAAAGATGTATAGTGGATTTTGGAGGCCTTGAAGGGTCAGGAGAAGTTACACTCAGGGATATTTATTCTGGAATTTGTATAGTCTATGTGTGTCTATGTTTAATGTACACATTTAATAGGATTTAAAGTACCCTTTTGTTTTATATTAAATACAAAATTAGACTTGTCTACAATACATCTTCATATCATCTTTATTCTTTGCTATTTTCCATTGTTAATAGCTGGTGTTTCTGCTCTAAATAATTAATTGACAAATCATTGCCATACATTTTACTTTACAATTGGACTTTTAAATGTCAGTCATTTTCTATAGCTAGTTGTAGTTTCTGCATTTGAGACAAATTGTATTCCCGCCCTCAAACCTAGTTACAGACAAAATGCAGAGCGCAGCACTTAGAAGATGCTGAGCCAACAATACATATGTATAGCCAATTCAACTAATCAGGCTACTAATCAGTACTAATAATTTCCCTGTATACTCCCTGTATAAAAAAAAATGAATGCCCCTCTCACGATCAATACCAATTTAAGGGTGCAGTTCAACTGCAGCCTTCTAACAACTAATCGGTTGACATTTCAAAAACGAATCTCAGCGTGAGCTCATCAGCTCAACATCCCGCCGAAACACATAAGCAAGACAAGCACCTTCCTGCCTTCTCTACGAACAAAAGGGGTCCGTCTACGGTTACATTTACTTGGTTACAGAAACTTGAAACAGTGTTTTTGGTCAAGCGCTTTCGGCCCGGTTTCCCCAAGCGTCGCTGCACATCAGTAATCTGTCCACAGCGACCAATTTAACTCATTTCTATAAGTCTGTTTGAAAGAATGTGGCAGGAACAAAAGGAGCTGAATTGGCATCACGCTACAGTACGAGAAGTCTCTGGAGGTGTGTAAGACTCATACCCATGATGCATCACTGCGTCAACAATACAGGTGAGGTTGGGTTACGGATGATAATGACAAGTCAATGGCCTCTGCTTGTGTTCAAGGAATTACCCTTTTTTCGGGAGCTATTGTTAAAGCGTAAATACGTAATACAACATGCAGTATCACATTTTAGATACAGTAACTTTAGGTTAGGATATAGTGACTGTGAAACATGAGCTATACCATAAGAAATCAGATAGCATAATGATGCCCCAATATCTCCAATATATTTTGACACATTTTAATGTTTCATTTTGTGTTTAGGTAAAACAAATATATATGTGCTGTTCCTAGTTCCATATGTAAAAAGAAAATCACCGTAAAAACAAAAAACCATGAATTGAATCATCAATGTTACATCAATATAACATTGAATATGTCCGTTTTTTGATTTTTGTTTGCAGAGAGGCAAGGTCCAAATGCACACACTAAGCTATTTCTCTATCCAAGCTATCAACCAGCAGATAGAAACCACCACCGCTTGGCCCACACACTTCCTGTCACCCGTCCCTAACAACCCCTCCTCCTGGTGTCTGTCTGAACGCCCCTATACTTAGAGGCAGACGTACCCACAGAGGCCTACAGAGGAAGGGGACGGGTAAATCCCTGCACCCACCCCTGCACCCCCACAAGGACCCTAATCACTGAGGCAAGGGGGTCATCCATCAAGACCGGGGGGCTCAACGGGGACATTAAGGGAGGAGACGGCAGACTGAGCACAAACAACATGAGGGCAGGGGGAGGGAGGGAGAGAGAGAGCGAGAGAGAGATAGAGAGAGAGAGAGTGTGGGAGGGAGGGAGGGAGAGATAGAGAGGGAGAGATAGAGAGGAAGAGATAGATGAAGTGAGAGAGAGAGAGAGAGAGACAGATAAATGTAAAAAAGGGCAAAAGATGGGTGTATAAGAGAGGGCGGAGACAGATTGAGGTACAATGGAGAGAGCGAGAGAGAGCGAGGGAAAAGAGAGGGAGACAGAGAGAGAGAGAGAGAGAGAGAGAGAGAGAGAGAGAGAGAGAGAGAGAGATGGAGAGAGAGAGGGCAGGGCAGGAGGAGACGGAGGCGGGATTCTCTAGTCTGATGTTTACGGTCCGTGTCGTTGTCATTGTGTGCGGGACGGAGGGGAGGGGTAAGAGCAGTTGTTTTACTGGTGGTGGTGGTGATGGGGCGGGTCCCCTGGACATCGGAGGCTGGCGAGCCACGCTGTCGGCCTCTGCGACGGAGCATATGTCACCGGTCTACCGCGAACGAGTGCGCGGCACCGCCGGGGCCGCACATCATTAGTACCATCTGTGACACTGCCCATGAGGCCCGGTGCGCGCACACACATACACACACACACACACACACACACACACACCAAGGATGCCGTTGTTGTGGTTGTTGTTTTGTTGTCTTTGTTAGTTTTTTTGACTGTAGCTGGATAATCAGAGAGGATGTGTGTGCTTGTGGGTTGCTGTGTGTGTGTGTGTGTGTGTGTGTGTGTGTGTGTGTGTGTGTGTGAGAGGTGTTTATGTGTGTATCTGTGTGAGTGTGTGGGGGCGGGTTGTGCTTGTGTATCTTTGTGTGTGTGTTTGTGTGTGGGGGGGGTGCTTTTGTGTGCGTGCGTGAGGGGGGGTGCTTGTGTGTGTGTGTGTGTGTGTGTGTGTGTGTGTGTGTACAGGAAGGCCCGCTGTCACCCTGTACACTCCAGGTCCATTGATCAACTCGTTCCCATATTAACAGCGAAGTCAGGGAATTAAGTCTTAACACACACGTCGAAGTGTGTGCGTGTGTGTGCGTGTGTGCGCTGATGAATGACCTTTTCATCACATGACGTGCGTATGTGCCCTTACACATGCGTGCATACCTACCAGCGAGTGCCTGGGACCCCACCAGTATGGAAATGATTACAGCCCTCATTGGGGGGTATATGTGTGTTGGTGTACGTGTGTGTGTGTGTGTGTTTGTGTACATGTGTGCGGCGGCGGTGGCGGCCGTGGTGGTGGTGGTGGTTACCGGGGCTCTGAGGTTCACTCGCCGCATGGCCATGTCGGGGTCCAGAAAGAGGAAATGCTGGAGTAATAAGAACAGGAAGGGTAAATGGTCTATCAAACACACCCCTCTCTGACCTCCCCTGAGCCCTGGCCGGCCAGGATGAAAGATCCCGCCACTTTCTTCTCCTTTAATGGTTTCCTCGGTAATCAGCGTAGCGGAAGTGCTCCAGTCCAGGGTGATTAGCCCGGGCTAGGGTTCCTTAATCGCCCCAGCCCGGTTCTCAGGCTTTGAAAAAAAAAAAAGGAGAGAGAGAGAGAAAGAGAGAGAGAGAGAGAAGAGAGAAGAAGAAGAAGAAGAAGAAGAAGAAGAAGAAGAAGAAGAAGAAGAAAAAGAAGAAGAAGAAGAAGAAGAAGAAGAAGAAGAAGAAGAAGAAGAAGAAGAAGAAGAAGAAGAAGAAGAAGAAGAAGAAGAAGAAGACGAAGAAGAAGAAGAAGAAGAAGAAGGAATGGGCAGAGGAGAAGATGAAGTTATGGTGATAACTGGGGGGCTGTGTGCATTTGAAGAGTGAAGAGAGAGAGATGCTTGGTGGATCGGATGGGTTATTTCCTCCCTGGTAGACTTGATGCTGCCCAGGTACCTGAAAGCTGTGACCCACGCACAGTGCACTACAGAGGGGCACGGTGAGGAAGGAGAGAGGTGGAGGAAAAGAGGGAAAAAATAAAGAAAAGCAGAAAATAAATAACAGGAAGAAAGCACAAGTGAAAAAAAGAAAGAAAGAAATTGACAAAAATAGAAGAAAGACAAAGAAGGAAGAAGGAAGACATTAAAGCACCAAATAAAGAAATGTGCACAATGGATGCATGTTGGCAGTAGTGGAAGGTCAGGTTTAATTGGAAGAGATCACACAGAGTGCATTTAGGGCCTAACGTCAACAGCGAAAGCACTAAATCACTGCATAAAACACACACACACAGGCTTTCACAGGGCCCCTGCTAATCTGTCTAGTACAGACTCTCCCAGACAGCAATGACTCACAGTGGAGGCTAGCGCTCGGAAGTTGGAAACAACTGGGATGAATTTGAAGCATATTTACCCAGGATGTTCTGTGTTTGCACGTCTTTCCTCAATCAGCCAACATGGTTTTCAATTAGTCAACAGCCTTTCACGTTCTCCGGCTCTGTTTGGCGGTTCAGGGATTTGTTTCTCACCACTGGGATTTGCCTGTGGCTTCCCAGTCAGCCATAACTATACACCATAAGTCAGGAATAAACCCAGTCATTCGCAAAAAAGCTATGGCGCTCCTAGGCCGTATAAGTGCTGTAAATACATATTGACTGTACATTCAATAATTTCGCCTTGAAATGGGATACATAATTCGGGATGTTGCAATCTATGCCAAAGCCTTTTAATGATAACTCAAAAAACATGTCAAAACGAACCCTTTCTGGTTCTCAGCACTGATATGGGATACAGCAGGCTACATAGAGAGAATGGATGTTCTTGACAATAAGAAAAAAAATCCTAAAATTCCCCATGGATTTGGAACGAGGGGCCTGTCGGTGTGATCGCAGTGACCTGACACCTTCTGAGTGATGACTTAGCGATGACTTAGTGGCGGGAATTAAAAGAGGCGATGTGATGCGACCAGATCGTTTTCAGGGGGGAGGTTTCACTCTCATGAGCAAGACTCTCCTATCTCCCTCGATTCTTCTTTCGCCCAGCTTCACCCCCTCCTCAACCAACCGCTGTCAACAATGACAGTGTACAGTGGCAACATTCTTGAAGCATTCCAAAAACAACAAACACCCAGGCTTCGTGTGACACCGGCCAAGGGATGACTTTCATTCAGGAATTCCCCTCCCTGACTCACGGTGGTGCAGTATTTCCCACCCAGTCAAACCTGATCTATGACACTGCGCGGTGCATTGTCTCCAAAGTATTTTGCGCTGGTCGCGTTACAGTCGTTACTCTTCCAAAACGGCTTGTGTAATGTGAACATGCATGCGAACAGGTATCCAGTGTGTCCACTTATCTGAGGCACAATGAGTGACCCCCACCTGGGCTATTGTCTTTTGGATGCTAGTGAGATTTGAAGTTTCACTGTGGCTCCTATCGATTTTCACTTTTTTTTAAAGTCCCTGGTGTCAGTGCTGCTGGCTCTCCCGCTGTGTCTCGTTTACACACACGCACACACACACACACACACACACATAAACACACACAGGCATGTGAGCGCACACACACACACACACTCACACCTCCCCCTGTACACATACATACACACACACATTTTTTTTTCTCATTTACACATACAGATCCACATACACACACACACGTATACACATATTTCAACACTGCCATGTAAAGGCATTAACATGGAAATATGACCACATACACACATATGCGGACTGGTGTTGAGAGTTCTTAAGGGTGGGGTGGTGGTGGTGGTGGTGAGGGGCGGGTTTACGAGTGTGATTTAACCCCCCCTCCTTTACCATTACCACCAGCTTCGTGGCCCCGGGGCCCGACAGGTGTGTCTCTAAACACATTACTCTCATACCTGCAAACACACCTCTAACTCTTGACCTCAGAACCCACCCCACCCCACCCACCAACCACCAACCACCAGCCTCTCCCCTCTTCCAGCAACCATTACTGGGAGTATTTAACTAACAGAACCCCCCCCCCCCCCCCCCCCCCCCCCCCCCCAAAAAAAAAAGCTTAAATCATCTCCTACGGTGTCAGGCTTAATATTCCAGAGAAACCGTCCGGAGATGCCCTCTAGCAGACAGGTGGGCAGGTGATGAGTGTCAGGAGTGGTTAGAGTAACGAATATAGCAATTAAACCGCTCAGGCTTTTTTTTCGTTGTGTGCAAAGCTTTAACTCCTTTGGTGGCTGCACATATTGGTTTTCACACAGTGTTCCCAGGACCTGCAAGTTTCCCGAAGTCCCCATAGAATGGTGAGCGAGGGTAACGTTTTCCTGCTATGAAATAATACTTTGAAGAAAAAGGAAAGAAAGGAATAATGAGAAGGAAAAGTCCCCTGAGTTGGGAGTATCAGACAATGGAGGTGAAATCTGAAGTTTACATGAGGACAACGCCGAGGTTAATGACAGAGGGATGGAGCCATTGCAAAATAACTGACAAAAAGGGACATATATGAACGAAAGTGAACGAGGACAAAAGGTGACAAAGAGAGAATGACAGATAGAGGGAGTGGGTGAGAAAGACGAAGAGAGAGAGAAACACATTCTCAGTGTCCCATAGTCTCCAATGATGACACTGATCCTTCTTTTCTGTTGAAGACCCTGGAGCTATGGTTTTTCAAGTAGCGGGTATAAATCACCAGTTATATTATGTCACCCACTCAGTGGCATTACCACAATGAATAGAGAAGCCTTTTTTTTGCAGCACATAGTGTATTCGCTACTACACAAATGAATATCCATGTAACTGACCTTGAATGTAGCTTTTGAGAAATACAATTTAATTTCATAGAATCCATGATTGTTATCCATAAAGATTTTGTTCACACTTTCACACTTATTTCATAAGGTTGCCATTGTGTATTTAAGTCGGTAATAAACACTCTTTCTCCTTCCCTCTCCCTCCCTCTCTCCCCCCCCTCCCTCTCTCTCTCCCTCTCGTCCCTCTCCCAAAGAGTTTCCTCTCAGACTTTATTTTTTATTTGATTAACTGGCTTCCTCGCCGTTGGTTCCAGCGCCAGCTCTTCAGTGTATTTCTCTAAATGACAGACAGATGGCAAAGAAGGAATTTCTATCCCTTTCCCCCACCGCTCCGCTGCGTCAGTGTCACCTTCAAAACTTTGTTTCACGCCCATCCCCCTCCATAACCCCCCCACCCCCACCCCCACCCCCACCCCCACCCCCACCCCACCACCCCCCCCCCCCCCCCCCCCCCCCCACCAAACACCTCAGAAACCAATTGTGAGGCGTGGTGGCGAGTGGAGCGTGGTGAGACGTGCGGGGGCAGGGGGTTGACTGTAGCAACCGCACCGCCGCCACGTAATCAGCGGATCTCATCGCCCCATCCCCTGAGAATGATCCCTGGTGTGTGACATGGCTGTCAAAACAGAGAGGGATTGTTTTACCAACACACACACAGAAACACACGCATTTGCAGCAGCACACATAAACACATGCATGCAGACTCACACACGCAGAAAGACACATGCATATGCACCCGCACACATGAAGACATGCATGCAGACTTACACACACACACGCGCACACACGCGCACACACACACACACACAACACACACACACACACACACACACAAAGACCTACACAGAACACATATAGACTCAATAAACACACACCACACAAACACACACTAAACATTCCCTGGCACACACATTAGTAATCTGCAAATGCCCTATGCGACTCACACACAGACACACACACACACTGTTTAAACACACACACACACACATATGACAACATTGGCAGACGGCAGTAGGAACTCTGAGGACGTGAATGACACCTCCTCCCATGGGAGTCCTCCTGGCAGTCTGCCCTGTGTGAGGCACACATGCAAATCTCACTCCATAATAAAGCATAACAACAATATGCTATTCTTGGCTTGATGCTATTAATACTCAAATTGGAGGTAAACGGTTGTCGATGACTTGTTGGATCAACAATTTTGGGAAATCCCAAAGGCAACTTTGTCAATCAGCGGTAACTGGAGAGTGTTGTGCTGTTGCTCGTGAAAGACAGGATTTCAAAACATAGTACAACGGGAGTTATGTGAGATACACACACACACATACATACACACACATACACCTACTAGCTGTCGTAATGGCAGGTAATTGGTCCCAGCAATCTTGCGGCCTGTTGAATTGCATCTGCGGTTCTATTGGCTAAATCACAAGGTTCTGAATATGTCGAAGATCCAGTAAGCTCATTAAACCACACTGACACATGACAGTTGACTCTGTTGCAAAATGTAGACGACATATGTAGATTTTTTTGAATCTCCGTAAAACTAACCACCGGCTCAAATGACCCACAATTTTGTTTACATGCTCTATGGATATGTCTGTATAAATTCAATTTGGTAAATAAAAAACTGTCTGACTTATGCAGAAATCTAAATTGTGCAATATTCAATCCATCACACTTCCACTTCACAATAAACCAGGACCTGACGCTAAATGACGTAGGCAGATAGAGACCATCCCCTTTAAGAAGTGTGCAACGTTTTGGGTCAATATCTCCAAAAATGAAGTCACAGTGTCAATTCTGAATAAATGCTAAGCTAGGCGCAAGTGCTCAAAATTGCATATAAACTGCATTTGCTCTAGAGCCGTGACTCGGGTTCACTCCAAATCTCATTGCCCCCTGCGAACGTGTCCCTGCAAATCTTTGGAAATGGGCGGTCGCAGGGGTAGGGCGGTGCGTGTGGGCGTGAATACCTTTCGTGACTGCTAGCAGTCCTAGTTATTATTATTTATATAAATAATAATATAATAATATTAATAATACAATTATTATTAATAATAATATTTAAAATGACTTAAAACAAATAGATATAATACAATGTTAAATTAAACAGCAATAATTAAAAGTATATCTTTTCTGAAACTACCTTGAGTGAACCTGATACCCCAACACAATACTTAGAAATAGGATTTACAAACACACACACATACACACACACACACACACACACACACACACACACACACACACACACACACACTTAATTAACAAAACAGGCAAGACCCCTGAAGACATTTTCCCAATCCATATTCAAGCTAAAAAAACGAATAATCTTCAAATCAATACATGAAAATAGAAGACTAAAACGTCTTTAATGATGTCCAGCAAAATATTTGACACCTCAGCCTATTGTGTTTTTGAGGTCCATCCTCAGACTTCACTTTTTTGTATAATACATGAAGCCTTAACCCACATATTACATTTAGTGTTCAGGGGAAGATCCTTTCAAATGAGGAAGAGGCGCAAGGTTCTTCTTTTTGATATTGTTTGCTTGTTCTTTTTTTGCCCTGGAAATTCGACACCACAGCATTTGAAAATAAATCGCTGCTGCGGCCGTAAGCTCCGGAGCAATTCATAATTGTGTTCTCTCTCATCTCGTACTCTCTCACTCTCTCTCCCTCTCTCTATAAGCGAGCATATTTACACAAATCCACATGCATGCATGTTTTTGATGATAAGTTGAATCGAATCAAGTAACAATATATCTAAGAGTTAGTGCATGTGCTTGTGACCATCTATGGATGCATGCTCAAAAAAACAATACACAAACTCTATGTTTGTGTGTGTGTGTGTGTATGCGTATGTGTCTTCGTTCATATCGGTTTGTATTTGTGTGTGTGTGTGTGTTTGTGTGTGTGTGTGTGTGTGTCTGTATGTGTGTGTGTGTGTGTGTGTGTTTCTGTGTGTCTGTGTATGAGTTAGTATGTGTTTGTGTAGGGGGGGTAGGTTTCTGTGTGTGTGTGTGTGTGTGTGTGTGTGTGTGTGTGTGTGTGTGTGTGTGTGTGTGTGGATGGAGCCCTCCACCTGTGCTGGTTGGTAGTTAATCCTGTTAGGTGCAGCTCTGCGCAGGCTGAGGGGCTGTGGTTGGAGCGGCTCCACGCCCACGGCCACGCAGGCCAATGCCTCGGCTTAGGAGATGAGGCCGACGCGTTACACAAATTAGGTGGATCAAGGAGTAAGCATACCCAGTTTACACATACCCATATATATGTATATACGTATATACATGCAGATATGTATATACAGAGAGAGAGAGAGAGAGAGAGAGAGAGAGAGAGAGAGAGAGATGTAGAGAAGGCATAAACAATAAAGTCATACAATAAATACATAATTACATTGATATTTAAACGAAACCACAACCTTGTAAGAGTGCATGGTGACAGCCTTTCTAGTGTTTTTGTTTTCTAATGATTTGTTGTTATCACACTTTTAAACATAAATGTGAAAAATGAAAAGCTAGCAGTAAAGATTAAAAGGTACACACACACACACACACACACACACACACACACACACACTTAACAACTGTACACAACCTGCACACAAACACCATTGTGACCAACACGGCTGTAACGATAATGCCATTCCAACGTTGTGCTGGTCTAGTTGGAATGGTTTCAGCTGGTGGCCGGCCAGCCCTGTGCTGGATCCACAGAGGGCAGATGGACGGGTTATTTAGTCCCAGGTAATGTGTCTCACTTTCCCATCAGTGGAGGCCGGCATGCCCCTCGGGATGCTCTGTGCCCTGGGTCTGCGGTGGGCCATGGGGGCTCTGTCAGCACCAGACACCACACTGTAGCCGGACCTCTGCAGAGACATGCCAGGAACCCTATATATACACACACACACACACACACATACACACACACACATACACACACACACACACGCACACACACATACACACGCACATACACACATACAGACACACACACGCACACACGCACACACACACACACACAGACACATGCACACGCACACACACACACACACACACACACACACACACACACACATACACACTCACAGAATACAGCCAGAATGCATTCTCATCATACACTCAGGTTGAAGAGAAACATTACATGGTCACGTCACATATCTCAGTATATCTCTCTTTTCCTCTCGTTCTCTCTTTCTCTCTCTCTCTCTCACTCTCTCTCTCTCTCTCTCTCTCTTTCTGTGTATCTCTCTCTATCTTTCTCCATGCTCGCTAACACACACATTACAGATGTATGCTATGAAACAGAACCCTGCATATTGTAATATTAAGCTAATATTTTTCACAGAGGAAATAATGTTGTTATTGTTGTTGAATTCCAACCCACACTCTTTGACGACGATTTCAGGAACAGACACACACACACACACACACACATACACACAAACACACACACACACACATGCATATATACACACACAGCTCAGATGCAGTAACTGAACGTTTGCTTCCAGAGAAAAACAGACCAATATCTAGATAGATATCGATGGATAGATAGATTGATATCGATGGATAGATAGATAGATATCCAAGATCGATAGAGAGCAGAGAGAATTACAACGAGATAAAGAGAACGAGAGTCAGAAAGGGAGACAGTGTGTGAGGGAAAGAGACAGAGAGAGAGAGAGAGACAGAGAGATAGTGAGACAGAGAGATAGAGAGACAGAGAAAGACAGAGAGACAGAGAGAACGGGAGCAAGCTGAAGGTGCTGGCAGATGGAGATCCCTTCGGCGGTGGCTTCTAAGCTCTGGTCTCCAGAGGCTGATGGGATTTTCATTTCAATGGGTCCTAAATATTCATCACTTTCCCTCTCCCCACCCTACCTTTAAACCCTCACTGCTGGCTGTTTTATGCACACATGGAGGCCATGCAACTGGCAGCCCAGCCATGAGAACTGACAAGCAAACAGGCCTGCATGCACCAGCAAGTGGGTGGATGAAATACACGCATACACAAGGGCGCACACACACACACACATACACCCACACAAACAAACACACACACACACACACACACACATTTGCATACAAAAACACCCAAACATGCACACACACATATACACACACACGCCCCCTACAAACACAACACACAGATGTTAACTAACGTATACGTGTATAATAAAACATGCAGACCTGAATAACATCTCATGGAAAGTGGCTTGATTGAGAAAGACACACCAATATGCGAAAACATAAATACACACAATCTCTCTAACACACCCACACCATATATACATCAACCAACGCTCACGCAATCACACAAACTAAACCAATCTAAACTAAAACACACACACACAATCACGCTTAAACTCACACACACACACACTCACACACACACACACACACACACACACACGAACATCATTAAACACAGCAAAGTGCAGCTCAAGCCGACAATGCGTCTTTGTTTTAGGGCCGGCTCTCTCTTATTAAATCAAATATTGTGACCCTCATTCAAGCCGGCCTTTGTCCGCACGCTGAGCTGTGGGCTCGCCGGCCCCTCAGCCTATAGGCCGCGCAGGAGTGTTAAGAGAGCCCATTGACACGGGTGGATTACCATACATTAAGGGGTTAAATGGAAGCGTCATCGTTGTGGTTGAAGAGTGAAAGCAGCCCGTGGGATATTATGCTTCCCACTTGAAGGCCATGAATGGCTAATGCTAGCAAGTGGTTCATTTAAATGGGGGCGCGCTTTTTTCAATAGCGGTGACCGGCTCGGACAGGAAAAACAAGGTTTGTGAACCCCTTGAAGTTTGAGAATTGGGTTGAGCTGTGCGAAGGACAGACTAAGTATAACTAAAAATGTAAAAATGTATACAATTATAATCAAAGGTTTAGTACATTTATATAAATACAATTGAAAGTCTGCCATGTGATTATGTGTATTTTATAATAATAACAATAAACCAAAATCAAACACTTTTTTTTTATTGCACATGCTCTTCATTCATTTGTTAATAATTTGTCTTGTGTAAATGCTGCGAAATAACTAGGTGTGTATCAGCCACTGTGAATGAGTACAGAAAAGTACAGCAAAGGCTACACAAGGTGATTCAAAACATGAATTCCCATTGTAGGCGTGTGTAGTTTAGTGAAGTCATAGCTACAGGGCTAGGTATCCTATTATACATGGAGTGGTTATACACTTCTGTCTATCACCTTTTCCAGGGGTATCGTCCGGAATTGTGTTTGCTTTTGTATTTATTCGTATTTTATTTTTAAGGCCCCCAGCAATGTAGTGTGAAGAGGAAACAAGTTGTATTCCAGTCATTTACATAACCACATCCTTGTTTTTGTAGGTATGTGTGTTTTAACATGTGTGTGTGTGTGTGTGTGTGTGTGTGTGTGTGTGTGTGTGTGTGTGTGTGTGTGTGTGTGTGTGTGTGTGTGTGTGTGTGTGTGTGTGTGTGAGTGTGTGTGTGTGTTTAAGTGAATGGATTAATATACTCTTGAAAGGTTCCATGGTCAGATAGGACAATGTGCCCACGGCAGACAGAAGAAGACAAAAGCACACACCCCTTTCCCCCAGACATACACAAACACACGTATGCACACACACACACACACACACACACACACACACACACACACACACAACGATCATACAATCAATCATATAGTTGTTGCTGCCAAAGTTTAAAAGTATAACAATTCACCAAATGAGCACCATTTTTACCTGAAAGCATGTTCTTTTAATGTTGAAAGGTCTTAATTATTGATTTTTTCACTGATTTGTTTTCACTGATTGGCTCATTTTTCTTTTTTTAAACACAATAGCATTAACAGCAACACTGTTGACATGCTATCGTTGCTTGATATTTGCTTGATAGTACCTTCAAATTCCAATGTTCTTTTTCCAAAGATTCAATATCCTATTGGACAGTTTCCTAAAACAACCCACATTCTACCCTTAGGGCACATGTGACACAGAGGCCCAGTCATTATCATTGTCGCACTGTTTAAGATGCAAACACAGTTCTGAGTGTTGTGTTCACTTTATTTGCGTTGCTTTCAATGGGAGGTGTCTGCTGCCTAGGTTGTTTGTGACTCCCTAAAGAGACATAAAGGCTTCGGGTGTCTGTGTCTGTAATGTCATGTTAATGTCATAATGTCAATGGTAGAGAGGGCTATAGGGTTTCCATGGCGGGGATTTCCAGAACCTGGGCCTTCCCTATACTGACATGGATCTGATGTTTAGCGTGAAAGGGAGGAACCAGATACTGAATGTTGTGTCATTCAATAAGACTGGTTTCTGGTTACTGGTGCTTCTGTCTCATTGGGGGGAGCAAAATATAAAAAGAAAAATGCAATAGCAAGGAATAAATAAAAGGCTGCTAAAGAAAAATAAGAGATACACATTTTGTTATGTTTATGTATCTCATTGAAAGATGCCTCGGATAAAGTCACCAAAATAAGTACATTATACACTATAATTCACCTTGATAATCCACAATGTTATTTTTTGACTGTGAATAAAGTAAATATATGATTAATAGTGTTGATTGAGGTGTATGAACCCAGCAGCCGGCCTGCCTTCAGATATTCGGCCTTCCCTTGGATATTCAACCACTGAGCTGCAATTCATGCCTTGCACAATGGAACAACAACACTACAAAAAACAACAACAACGTGAAAAATGAATAAATAAATAAATATGAAATTGGCGCCTAACAAGGCCTGAATAGCAGCCTTGAGACTCTACGGAGGGTGGGCTGCCATCACGTTGGTGCGAGGTTGTTATGTGTGTGTGTGTCAACGTGGCAGTGTGTGTGTGCCTGTTCCTATGTGGAAGTGTGTGTGTGTGTGTGTGTGTGTGTGTGTGTGTGTGTGTGTGTGTGTGTGTGTGTGTGTGTGTGTGTGTGTGTGTTTGTGTGAGTGATCGGAGGACACACTGTCTTTGTCAGCAGAGCGTTGATGTTGATGAGAGCAAACTGGATGACAGTGACCGTTCCCCACAACGACCTCATCGTTACCACGGCAATTCTTTCGATCATCCCTGCCGCGTGAGTCTTCTATGGCAACAATCCCTCCATCCATCCATCCATCCATCCCTTCATATATCTATCTATCTCTCAATTGCACTGTGTCTATTCATTTCAGTAAGTCTCTACTGGATCTTTTTGACTGTGTGAAAAAAGAAGAGTGGTTTGCAGTCATGGTGCATGACACATTGCAACGTACACCTCTGTACTTCCTGCTTTTCCAGCTCGCTGACCACTGATTGGCTAAGCTGTCGCTCAGAGCTGTCGTCGTGTGAATGTAGTATAGCCTTGAGAGATGACAAAAAAGGATCAATTAATCAATGCCAACCCAAATGTTATTATTTTATTACTGAGCAAATCTGTGCCACTATGTCATGCAATATGTAAATCTTTCGCATAAAACATTTTATTTTGCTAAAATAATTTTCTTTAAATTATCCATAGTTTATTCTTTGTTATTATTATTGAGTAACTTTACCGGAAAGATTACATTATATGCACATTCACCTATTCAGAAAACAAATTAGAAAGACAATAGCCGTGTTTCGATCTAATTGTCAAGTGTATTTCAAGCAAACTTTTGAAATGTCGCAAATAAGTCAATAAAAGAAAATGTGAATTAGGCATGTTTCCATCAAATGGTTTTGAGTGAATAAACTAGGCTACGTAAAGTGTCGTTTTGCAGAAGTTGGCAGGCTAAGTTATGTATGTAATGAACAGTAGATAAGTGAAGTTGCAAAAATACTTGGGGGGGGGGGGGGGGGGGGGGGGATTTTGCCGTTTGCATCAACCTTTTCTGATGCAAAACCTCGAAATGTGCAAAAAAATACTCTGATGGAAACAAGCCTAACGTTACATAAACAATTGGATAGGATAATTTCCCTTTATTTTATGTATATCGATTGCATGTGTTTCAAACATGTTTTGGGTCTGGGAACCAGAAAGAGAGAGCGAGTGAGTGAGTGAACTTAACCGAGCAGGAAGTTAAACTGCTTAGTGTTGATATGTCTGACACCTGTCAAGCCAGTCCCCGAGGTCAAAGGTGAACTCTACTTTGATTTGCGGGGGCGACGGAGGTATGGGAGAGGCGGAGAGGGTGGGAGAGGGGCGAGGAGGTAATCCGATCAAGGTGAAGTCACAGGTTGAGATTTGGAATTCGGTGTGTGAGCGAGGGCGCGGCAGCGCAACAGAGGAGGCGACGGTGTGGGTTAGTGTGCGTCTGGATCCGTCATGCGTCAAAGTGTCAGCACGGGGTAATTGCCGCTTCGTTTTTCGTTTTTCTTTTTTGGAAACACTTTCACAAGTCAAAGAGTGACAGTCAATTGCGAACGCGGCGTCGGACGACGAAACAAAACAATATTGCAATAAAACTGCAGCCGAGACAAAGACGGGGGGAGGTAATTAAATGAGGTCATGTTGTGGGACTGAATACGTGCATACAAACTCAGTAGTTAGGTGATAAAGGAAACCCGTCCTGTGGCGAGTTGTATAATGCGTTGCAATCATTTCACGTGTTTGGTTTCACCGCAATTGCGTCTTTTGGAACGCTTCTCGGGGTCGCTTTTGTTGCCTATCGCCTTACATAACACTCGTTGGCTAAGTGTTTGTGCAAAATAAACTTTTTAGCTTGAACCTTTTGCCCTTCTGTTGGCACAGGACGCTCTGTTTCTCTCTGCAGAGGAAGAATCCTCTGGTGATTATTCTACTTTGTCACTGGTTCCCATTGCGGAATCCCAGCCACAAAATGCCAGAGCTTCAAGTCCTGATCCTTTGTTATTGAGATGAAACTGGCCCCTGAAGTCTTCTAAGACTGTGTAAACATAGCTAATAGAAAATCATGCCGGCCTGATTAACCTGCCTTATTACATTGTTTGGCTAGAACATCATTAGCATCAACAGCCATTTTCCCCTTGCCAGAGAGCGAACAACGGCCTGTATTTGTTTATAAACACGGGAAAGTAACTATTTCGGAAATATGAGGTCAAGAGGTGAACGAGGCAAGGCCATTTTGTTTTCAGTACTCATGTTGGTTGTTACTGTCAATTCATCCCTTAATGTACATTAAATTATGTAATTGTGTACACAATATGGTTCTTATTCCAAGCTAGAAACCGGTCAATTCTGTAGAAAGAAATTTCAACACCTCCATATATGTGTTTTATCAATCGCAGTGAGTTACATAACGCATCAGAAGTCATTTGTATTAAGAGCCGTATTTTGACTTGATTATAACTTATAAAATACTTTATACAACACAACTTGTTGTTGTGAGTGACGAGACCGGCCTTCGACTGAAGTGAACCAAACAGTTGTCCTATATATTGCAAAATCCAGTTCTTAAGCTCTTTTTTTCCCAGAGTAAGCTGCCAGTATACAGTAGCTTTAAAAAAGAAGGATTTATCCTTCCGGCAGTTTAGCAGGAAGAAGCCAGCCTTGCCGTATGACAGGCCCAGATCATGTGACCGGGAAGATGAGGAATTGTTGACAGAAGGAAGGAAGGTGCACACACACACACACACACACACACACACACACACACACACACACACACACACACACACACACACACACACACACACACACACACACACACTCATGCATTCACACACACGACATCATCTTGTGAAAAGTGATACGTTGTGAAACTCCTTGCAAGGAGAAGGAAAGGGGGCTTAAGCCAAAAAGAATGAACAAAAGACCAAAAGAGAGAGAAAGAGACAGAGAAGGAAAGAGTGCGAGGAGAGGGGGAGAGAGGAAAGGAAAGGAAAAGGAAACATAATGTTTTATTGTGCTCTTTTTTTGTATCCATGGGGTGTCTGTGTGCGTTGCTTGCGGAGCTCTAGATACTCCAGCAGCGTCCCACATGGGTCCCACGGTCCCCGTAGTGGAAGCCCACCCTACAGCCATGCCCCCAGACACAGACTGGGGATGAAGAGCTGCGTCGGGCCATGCCGGCTTACGCTCAAAGCCCAGGGGAACTTACCTCACATACACACACACACACACACACACACACACACACACACACACACACACACACACACACACACACACACACACACACACAAGCACTCACACATGCATGCAGACACACACACACACACACATGGACTCACACACACGCATGCATTGACACTCGAACTCACACGCACATGCATGCACTCACACATGGACACACACAAACACGCGCGCACAAGCACACACACCCAAACAACTTTTTACAGGCAACGACACATTAGACCCAACATGTTTTGATGAGCACACAAAGACAAAAAGATGCAAAAGAAAAATTGTAAACAATTTAACTTACACCAGCTCAACTGAGACACCACAGTCACACAACCTCACTGTACCACTGCTTGAAGATCAATGTCCTTAATCTTTTATCTTAATTATTTTTGTGCTTTTTTCTTCCCACAGTGAACCAGGACATGCTGCTGTTGACAATAGTTTTAAATAAGTTATTGCCAGAAGGGAACATGTTAAAAAGAGACTAATATTGACAAGAAACTGTAACGAACACAAGATGATCATCCTTCTGTTAATACAAAACACAAACACATGACCATGTTTTCTGTGTTTTTATGGACTTCTGATAAACTTTCTTTATATCATTTATAATTTAATAAATAATACATAATAAAAATAAAAGAGCATTAAAGTAAAAAACGTGTTTTGGTATTTATTCAATCCAAAGGTATAATTATAAGTATACATTACATTTAGTCAACTTTATTGAGATGCCCATACTGACGTATTCAGCGAGTAAAAAACAAAACCATTTTCTCCAAAATATCAGTTGAGTACTTATTATTTATAGTTATTTCGGGCAAGGTGCTAGGTGGATTCTACCACTCAAATGTTCTCAATTTGACCCTGAAAAAAAAAGAAAAGGAAAAATAATGAGTTGCCAGCTATTGACACAAAGACTACAATCCTTCCTGTGATTAGCTGGTTGTTCTGTGAAAGCTTGTAGTGGGCTAACTAGCCTTTGCTTCTGCCTGCTGGCCATACACCTGCCCCTGCATCACCTGGAGGTAGAGGTGGGACCCAAGAGAGTAGTAACACACATACATAATTTTACTTTTACGTACACACACATACAGACACACACACATAATTTAACTTTTACACAAACACACACACACACTATAACATGCACACACGCACCACACACTCACATACATAGACACACACTCCAACAGACAACGGCTTCTACAAACATAATACAAAAACGTGCTTGTGCTTAGCTGCACTGTGAGACTGATATTAGCACACAACCTGTATACGTTTACACAAACTAACAAAACTCAACTGACATGAATGGACACACTGCCAAACAGGTGTGAACACACACACACACACACACACACACACACACACACACAACCATGCCAATTAGGGCTAGAAAACACATAATGTAATGTAAAAAAATCTTGAAAAATAAGATTTTATATTAGGAATGTGTGCTCATCATTTGCAGTCAATTTCCTGTTGCTAATGAGATTAAAAACAATGCTGTCAGTCAGGACAAGAAGCAGCAAACCATTTCCATTTTGTCATTTTCTCCACGCAATCAAGCCATTGCTTTTAATAATCAGGAAAATGTGTGCAGCTATGGCAGACTGTTTAATTACATTTTGGGTATCATTGAGTTTTTAGTCACTTAAAATGCCGTTTCATACAATATTGGATTAATATTAATACTAAATTAACTGCGTTGCATGCTAGTGTAATTTTCTACTGATTATAATACAAGGAAAGAAATCATAATAATCACTACACCAACACAAAACACGATGTATGAAACACGATGCTAATTACTTAAGATATAAACAGTTTGATTGGCAGCCTTGCTTCTCATAGTATCCAATAGTATGTTATGCATTTTTAACCTTAGCATGGATCTGTTTATGTTTTGCATCATCTCCCTACCCCACTCTAGCTGTTTCTCTTCCTTTCTCCCTTTTAACCTCCTCTCCTCTCTTGTCCTCTTCTCTCCTTTCCTCAGATTCTATCTCTGTCATCCTGATTTCGTCTCCCCTTCTCCTACCCTCATATCTCCCAGCAAGACCCCCCCCCCCCCTCTCTCTCCTAACCTCCATTTCTGTCAATGTTAAGACTGACAAGTGTGAATGATGGTGGTGGTGGTGGTGACCAGAAGAGGGCAGGCATACTGTATTCAATCTCACATCAGTTCATATCTCCTTCCCCCACCCACCCTCGCTCTCTCTCTCTCTCTCCCGCGCTCTCCTTCTAACTTCCTATGCCTCTTATTGTGATTTTCTTTCTCTGAGAATGTGGAGGGTGCTCAGCTTTTGCCCTCTACTCCATAGTCCCTCCCATCCATCCCATTCATTTTTTTGACATGACACACACACACATGCGCGTGCACACACACACACACACACCACACAAACGTGCACATTCTCACTCACACACCTGTACACACTTAACACATACATGCACGCATACTCTCTCAGCCCACACACACACATGCACGTGAACATGCCCACACATATATATAGAACATATATAGTGGCATATATATAGAGGCATAGTGACATCAATCCTTGGTGCGCACTGTGCTGGGAAGAAC
Source organism: Lota lota (assembly GCA_026745465.1). Lineage (NCBI taxonomy): Eukaryota > Metazoa > Chordata > Actinopteri > Gadiformes > Lotidae > Lota > Lota lota. The sequence goes on along the minus strand of JACYXH010000068.1, from coordinate 1,499,371 downwards.
ATTATGTTATTATTATTATGACACACTATTACTGTACCTTTTATGCATAACCAGGGGCAACACAAAATATGTAGGCCAACTATGCCAGCTCTGTTATTGCACATTGGTAAGGTGTTATATCTACCCTGCTCAGTTTGTGGAATATCACTCTCCATTACACGTTGACCAACGTTTTTTAAAATAGGATATAGCTTAGGTTATGTAAGGCATGTTCAAACTCAATGGACCTCAAACAACCGGTGTCTAATAAGTCCATAACAACACATTTTATTCCAAGTGTTATGTATTGTGTATTTATAGCCCGTAACTTCATGATCTTAGCTCTACAACTTGACCATGGACGCTTTCGTGAAAAATAATAGACGGATTGAACTGTAAAGCGTTAATGAGAAGGTCCTTCTGTAACAGCATACGTTTACGCACGTACGTATGTCTGACTTTCTGATCTCAGACATACTTTAGCAGCGGGGGTTTCGGGGGAGAGGCAAGCAGCAAACCTCACATTCATTTGGAACGTTGATGTGTGTCCAAAACCAGCCTCTGTCTTCTTCCCGTCTAGAAGAGACAGACAAACGCAGACGCGGAGGCAGCGGCGCAAAGCGTTAATAATCAGCTCCTTTGAAACGTAGTGTAAATGTAAGCAAGCCTCCCTCCGCGGACACTCTCATGCCGTCGGTGATTCTCAGCAAAGGGCACGGCCAGATACGCCACCGGCCATTATCACCTATCGATCCGGATCCCGCCCACTCCTCCTCTGTCTCCGTTTCATCTGATCAGACACAAGCACATCAGCTGCTCCCTATCTTTCTCTCTCTCTCTCTCTCTCTCTCTCTCTCTCTCTCTCTCTCTCTCTCTCTCTCTCTCTCTCTCTCTCTCTCTCTCTCTCCTCTCCCCCTCTTTGTCTTTCTTTCTCTCTCTCCCGTGCTCAGCCTCACTCTTTCATCTGTGTTTGTGTCTGTCTGCCTCGCCAGCCTGCCTCTCTATGCTCTTGTTCTGAGACCCCCCCTCCCCTCTGGTGTATTTTGGATCCTGGATGCCTACGGCCTCACCCCCCCCCCCCCCCCCATCCCCCCCCCCCCCCCCCCCCCCCCCCCCCCACACACACACACACACCCAGCACACCTCGTCAGTATTCACTGGTCTACCACCTCCCCCCCCAACCCTCCCTTTCTCCCTCTCAACCCCCACCCCATCGGTGCTAATGAGTCAGTGGTGCTAACAGCGCAACGTCGGCTAGCCTGCTGATGAAATGTAAATGGGCAGTAATGAGCACAGTCCCAGCCACTGGGAGAATGGGGTGGGGGGTGGGTGGCGGGCCCACCTCCTCCATCGATGTCTCCGCCCCTTCCACTCCATCCCTGACGGACCAGGGGCCCGGTCTTTGGGCTTCGTGGGTCCTCCCTCTAAACCAGTACATTAATTACGTCGAACCCTTTGAGAACATTTACAGGGAAATGTAATAATGAGGGGGTGGCTAATGGTTGCGTTTGTGCGGTGTGTGTGTGCATGTGTGTTTGTAAGGATGTGTGTGTGTGTACCAACAGTGGTTCCATATTTTGTATTTCACCACACACTTGATGTGATGGAGGCACTGCATCATGCATATGGAAGGGGTGGATGTGTGTGTGTGTGTGTGTGTGTGTGTGTGTTGTGGTGTTGTGGGAGATGGGGCGACTGAGGGGATTGGGGGAGTGGGTGGGGGGACGGGGGGTGGTCAACGCTTCCAGCTATGAGTCGTCACTGTCACTCGTCAGAAGGGATTTCCTGACACTAAAGGTCAGCGATGGTGGCGGTAACAACAGGTTTCGCCCGGGCAACGTGAGGGCCGCAGTCTGGACGTGTGTGTGTGTGTTAATTAGAAAATTTATTGCGTTTTGAACGCATTTAATAGATTAATTTGGCTGATTCTGTGTTATCATAAATAATACTGCAAAGTTACTTTTTAAATATTAGTTTGCAGTGTCACTTTTCTTACATGTCTTAGCACTAGCATTTGGTGTCACACCACTGTGTAGCTAATTGTGGAATGGTTTGTATAGTGCTTCCTGCGGGGCTGATTGGGCAATGACTCACAGATTTGTGACATCACTTCCTAACGATGTAAGCGGCTGCAGCTGTATAGTTTTTTGGTGAACCCAGACTTCAGTTTCCCCTCTTAGTGTCATTTTAAGAATGGGCCTTGGAGTGAATATTCCATATTTTATAGTTGTTGGTTCATAACCCAGTGGCATTATTTGGGTTAACATATTCTTAGTTATAATGTATTCTTTGTTTATCTACCTTTTGATTGACCTTGTGTGATACTTTCATATTTTAAACTATAGCCAATCCCAAGCTCTAAATTCAGCCTCCAGCCTCCAATAATCATTATGAGCTGATCCAAAATACCTGCTAGGCTTTAACAACAAACATTCTTCAATCAAAGCAAGGCAGTGAAGAGAAGCTGTGAACTAAAGTATGAATACATTTTGAGGGTATTTTATTTTATTTTATATCTACTAGGAGGGCAACCCTTTTTGGGGGGTTCATGTTTTGACTTGGTTATAAACCGCCAATTTGTTTCATGATTAATTAAACATGTTTGGAAAACGAATAAACAGAAGAAAATATGTTTATCACAGTAATTCAATAATTGTCTCATGAATGTAGATGTATGTTGAACGCTTATGCGTCATTGATTGCTTTGGAATTTTAATAAAATATTTGATTCATATTCCATTAGTATTAATAGACAGCCATTTATTTAACTTTGATTATGATGTAAAGCTAAGTCCTGTAATAAATACAGGTCAGGTTTGATCCCTGGACATAAAACGAGATGGCGAGCTACCTGAAGTTGGATCCTGTTGGATCCTCCAGCTGTAAGGAATCCTGTGATACCTTTTGTTCAGAAATAAATGTAACCAAACATGAGTTTAAAATGCTTATGAATAGGTATGTGTAATGATTATGCAATCTGCAATTAACTTTCTGATTTGATTTCTGCAAAAATGTGTTATTTAAAAAAATAAGCCCATCAGACCAAGTGTAAGAAAAGAGTACAAGATTGAATGCTCTACACTTAGCATATAGCAACTCCATATACTTGATGTATTTGAAACATGACATTCACAACAGCAGATTGAAATTTGAGCCTAAAGTAGTTCAAATCCCAAGGAAAAAAGAACGTCATTTAGCTGCTGTGTTTTGTAGAGAGTAGCCTATAGAACGTCCTCAACTGCTATATCACTGATTCCTTTACAAAGTTATGAACGCTACCGTACATCATGATATGGTCATGCGCATCCCGACATGGAATAGTTGCCAAAACCATCACAAACTCATAACGTGTCATAGATATTGTGTATATTTTCATACATGTGAATGTGTGTGTGCACAGGCATTCATGCGGGAACGTGAAGCGTCTGTATGTCAACTTGCATGTGTGATTGCGTGCACGGGTATACACAGTCACAAGCACACACACATACACACACACACACACACACACACACACACACACACACACAAACACACACACGCAATCGCGTATGTGTGCCCATGCAGGGAAGGGGAAGGGGGGAAGGGGAGGGGGAAGGGGGAAGAGTTAAGGCTGGCTATGGCCCACTTCTTCTCCTTCTCCTTCTCCTCTGTCTACTTCCCCTCTACCCCCCCCCCCCCCCCCCCCCCCCACACACACACACACACACTCCTCCCTCTCTCTATCCACGGTGCTTTCTGTCTCCCAAGGGTGGGATCAGCGGCGCTGCGATAGGTAGGCCGAGGCTATCAAAGTATGCGCTTTAACTTTTTAAGACTTTTCAGGTTGGCTTTGTTCTTGCTGCCTCTCTCCTCCGTAGTGCGCCGGCACTCTCCTGGGTGCCGTATCGGGGATTCTCTCTGGGTGCTGGCGAGAGGCTCTGGGCGATATGTGAAAAAAAAAAGAAAAGAAAGAAATATAAATATATAAAGAAATCCAGGTTATCCACTGGGAGAAGTATGGGGTGGTGGTGGGGGGGTGGTGGGGGGGGTGGGGGGGGGTGGGGCGGCGGTTGAGGTAGGGGAGGAGTGGGAAGGGAGGAAGAAGGTTACATTGATGAGGCATACGTGCACATGTGTGCGCGCTTATCCACTTTGGTGTGTCTAAATGTGTGAGCGCGCTGTATGTGTCTGTGGTTTTTCTCGTTGTACTGGTGCGTGTGTGTGCGTGTGTTGGGGGAGGGGAGGGTTATTAAAACAACAGGAACATGGTGGTTCCTGGAATTTAATATTTTACCTCCTTCCGCTGCAATATTTACACCTTGACTCCCACCATAAACAAAATATCCCTTGTTTAATGAGCACACACACACACACACACACACACACACACACACACACACACACACACACACACACACACACACACCCCAACAGCAATGTCTCACCTCCCCCTCTAACACACACACACTCGCACGCAACACACGTTCTGCCTTGGGCACCATCACCACCACCTCCCGATCCGAAAAAAAGAAACCGCGGGCCCAAAGCCTTTGGGATGATTTGATTAGCAATGATATCTGAAAACGGCCTCGTCGCGCTAACAAGATTAAGCTGAGGCCCTGTCTCTTTTCAGTGCTGGAAATGTGCTAGGTGATTAAAACTGGCGCTCTCCTCTAGAACAGGAGTCTATGCGGGCCATGGGACCGTTGCCAGGTAACAAGACATGACTCCTGTTTTCTTTTACGCAAAAAAAAAGAAAGAAAAACCTGCTTAGGGCTAATCTATGAAGAGAACAACACTAGCCCAATGGTGCCCAGGCAGAGTGGAGTAGAATGAAAATGTTCATTCATAGTTGGAGTATGTATGTTTGCAACAATATGATTGTTGAATCAAAGCATGTCACACATTTGCGGAGACCTATGACTTATGTGTGTGTATATAACATACATGAATGAGACACATTATATATATATATATATATATATATATATATATATATATACATTAGATATATTTATTACAAATTATATATATATATATACATACATACATATACTTTGTAATAAATATGTCTAATGTGTCTCTGCTATTGCTCACCACATTCGTCCATTACGGGGAAGTCACTGTCAAACTTTGAGATTACCATAGGAGGGGTATTAATTCTTTATTTCTACACTGTATTTATTCAATTGGATTATATATGCATTGGAGGCCTTATGAAGGCTTAAAAATGCAATTATTGCTTAGGGAAAAAACGTTGACTTTTTTTGATAAATGCTTCCATTAGCTAATAAATGGAGAGTCAACAGACTTAGGAAACGTCTTTATTCAGGGCTGGAAATTAACCCATCAATCATTGGTGCATGCAGAGTTTGTTAACTGTTGCTGCTCGTCTGGATCACACAGAGCTTTGGGAATATATGCAAAAAAAGTATTGTGTACGAAAAAAGAAAGAGAAACAAGAGACAGAGTGAAGGAGTGGGATAGAGGGGGAGAGAACAAAAGATGGTGTATAGAGAGAGAGACAGAGAGAGAGTAAGAGAGAGAATAAATGCACATGAGCATGCAGGCAATACCTAAGGAAAAGGAATTGTGCAGAGATAGAGGAGGAAAAAAGAGAGAAAGATGGAGAGAGTAGTAGAGCGACAGCAAAAGAGAGAGAGAGAGACAGTGAGAGAGAAAGATGGAGAGACAAAGAGAGCAAGTGAGTGAGCAAGCGAGAGAGAGAGAGAGAGAGAGAGAAGAGAGAGAGAGAGAGAGAGAGAGAGAGAGAGAGAGAGAGAGAGAGAGAGAGAGAAAGAGAGATTAGAGAGAAACATGCATAGAATAGTAGGCCTTCTCCCTTAGCACTGGACCATGGAAATGAGGTCCATTCTGTATTTATAATGCCTGAGGTGTATAGTCACAGGTCATGGAGCAGGGTGACCTGGGTCAATCAGAACCAAGAGGGTCATGGAGCAACGTGGGCCGCTCACATTATTCTTTCCCCCTCTCTTTATGAGTACATTGATTATGGTTTCAGAACAATGAACATCACACAGTGGCATATGTGTGTCTTATTGTATTGATCCTCACACATCTGTGGCCTGGGAACCGCAACATTGACCCGGATAAAGGTCAAGGAATACAGCACATAGCAGCCAGTATGGGAAGCTTGGACTTGCAAGCAAGCAAGTATGTTTTCACTAGCATTATGCATTTGTTAATGTTATTTGAATGCAATGAATGAGTCATTAGTGAATGATGAATTTGCTGATCCATCAGGGTTGACCTAATGATACATAAAGGCTTTTAAATGTTATATAGTGCTCATATGCTAGAATTAGCCGTGCACGGATCAGAACAAGCTGGTTGTGCAGGTATACCCAGAGACTCGTTGTATTAATGTTAATAATTATAAATAATTACAATAATAAAACAGTAATAAATAAAGATAAAAGAAAATCATAAATGAAGTATTTTTTAATATTAAAATGCCCTATTAAAATATATACTTATCTTGCAGAAAGAACACACTAACGCTGTTGAATTTTGTATCCACATCCAATTTAAAGGCCGGGAGAGTGGTCCCTCTCAGAGTTGATGTGTTGAAAGTGTTGTGATAGGGGCGATATGGTACGGCATGGGACCATGGGACATGGAACATGCAGACGTACATGGGCATCCAACGCATATCAATTCAAACGCAGAAAAAGAAAAAAATGAATCAAATATATTCATGAAATTATAACTGTTGCGGAGAGGGATCACCTCCGTTCGCTGAAAAGATAAAGTATTTTTCATATTCCTGTGTATTCTCATTCGTTTTCACATTTCTATTTTATTTTTTGTGAAGGAGGAGAGGAAGAGTTTCACCCCAGGCAAGATTAATAAGCATTTAAAACGGTTTCACTGCTAACCGGCAAATCACAGCGCATGTTTCATAGTATTGTTCACTACTGAGTGGCCATGAATGACATAAAGAGATTGTAGTGGTAACCCTTGCTAGCTAGCTAGCCAGCCAGCTATTGAAGAAATTTTATAAAATGAAATAAAACAATAGCAACAATAAATCCCACAAACATACAAAATGTGCGCCTGTAGGTTTGTATGCTTTTTCCCACCACACACATGCCTCCAACACATGCAGATGCGTTAAGACAATCTCACAGCACTTGTATAAAGAAATGTACACACACACACACACACACACACACACAAACACACACACACTCACAAACATACACACACACACATACACACAAACACGCGTCCATGCTGTATACAGCAACACACACATCTCTACTCCCATCTGAGCTATAATTAAATGAAAAGTTGCCTTCCGGTGGCATTCGCTACCCTCAAAAGACACAATTCAAAACACTTAACCCCTATTAGATACCAATTGACAACAGAGCCCAAAATTGCTTGTGCAGCCGTTGGCTAAGACAGAGTCAGTGTCAATAGCTGGCTCTGAGCCTGTGGTCCGGGCAAAGGGCTGTAACCCCTCTATCGCCTCCTCCCAGCAGCACATACACATGTGTGTGTGTATGTGTGCAGTGTGCAAAATGTGCACATATACAGTGTCGAGGCACACACACACACACAACAAATCACACTAACCTAAGACAGAAGGATAACCACATGCATGCACATATGCACACACATGCATGGATGTATATATTCATGCATGTATATATATGCACACGTATGCCTGCACAAATGTGCACATGCACACAGACACACACACACACACACACACACACACAGACACACGCACACATACGCGCACACAGTTAACCAGTAAACCAAACTTGTGGTTACAACCTGTAGTAACCGTGGTGACGCTAAATGCCGATGTTCAAACAAGCAGTCTCAGCCGCCATAATTGGAGCCCTCCCTAAATTGTGTTTTTATTTTGCTCCCCAGTTCTGAAATATAATCAGTTTGCCTAATTTTATTGCATTTCCTAATGATGCTCGCCCTAAGCAATTGTTCTGTGTGTTCCTTAGCAAACAGCGCGTGTCAGCTCACTGAGATTAATCTTGATTACTTTAGCCCTTGATGAAGTAGGCTACAATAATGCTTTAATTGGGGAATATTACCACATAGAAGGGAGAGAGAGAGGGAGAGAGAGAGGGAGAGAAAAAAGCAGTGATAGATAGGCCAAGAGATGGATGTTTGACTACCAACAGCACTAATTGTAATGCTGTTGGGAGTGATTAACTCAGAATGGATCAGTGGTTGTGGCGGAGGGCAGAGCTGAAAACACCAAACAGCCATCCTCTTCTGTGGCTGGGAACAACACACAGTGTACATGATGTATCTGCTATGGATTTGTATTGTTGTCTTATGGCCGCAGTCAGTAATTCAAGACGTTATCAATTCTAGTCATTGGAGGTCAGTATTCCTTTGTATTTTTTTATCACATCATTTAAAAGATGATACTCTTGTAAAAGGATGGCCATTGTTATTATTATGAATTATTTGTATGGCTTGTTTTGTTAAAAGACAAGAAACCCTGGGAATAAATTCTCGTGGTGTGGCTGCTGGACTGGCCAACAACATATCAACGTACTCAAGAGGCGTTGGTGAGCTGGACAACATTTCCTTGTGAATCACAGCAGTAATATATAAAAGCTGAACAGCCAGCCAGTTCTTCAGGCTTAACAACATATCTTTTTAGAGAGCTTCTCATTGCACTATGCAGAGATAGATATTGTGGTATTGTATTGGTAGTACTGGTTCTTATAGTGGTAGAACATCGGCTGTAGTGTTACTCTACAAGGTATTTGAGAACCTATTCAGACATGGGTGTCACACATATTCAAGACACGTTATAATCAAATCCCCCAAAAAACGTATTTGGGGACATTTATGTTCATGTTTTAACCAAAGTCTGAATGCATTTGCAACAAATGAGATAAGACCAAAACTATCCCTAATGTATACAGATAATCTGGTGACAACTTTATATGACATGAGGTCCAAGGCCTGTCCTGTCACTACTTCTGGGGCTTTAAGAGCAGTGTAGCCTGGGGGGCAACACCCAAATGTGCCCATGCAGCTCTCCTGCTAGCCTGGCCTGATGGCCTGCTTGTGCAGGATAGTACATGACATGGGGTAGGGGGTGTGGGGGTGTGGGGGTGTGGGTGTGTGTGTGTGTGTGTGTGTGTGTGGGGGGGGGGGGGTGGGGGGGGGGGAACAGACACACACACAAACGCAAAACAAAACCAGCAATACTAACAAAATGTGTCGTCTGTAAACACATGTACGTACACACATGCACGCACACACACACACATTCATAAGCACGCACGCATGCATGTATGCATGCACACACACATATATAAATATATATATATGAGAGAGTGAGAGGGAAAGACAAAGCGACACACACTCACACAATGCACAGATGCATAATATAGTTAACTGGTTTGGGAGACACTTGTTTGGTGAGGTGTTGTGTGCTGATTGGACATATGCTGACACACTTTATTTTTATTTAGTATTTTGTGCTGACTTCCTTGTTGGTTCTGCTGAGTTTCCATTGTGGATGTGTAGGGGAGTTTAAACAAGTAGCACCCATCTTTTGTTATCAGGTCAATGTTAAACTAAAGTGTGTGTGCCCATGATTTTTCGGGGGGGGGGGGGGGGGGGGGGTGCTTTTGTGTGTGACCAATGGTAAATGTAACAGAGACAGACCGACAGACTGCCAGACCGACAAACAGACACACAGCCTGACACACACACATACACACACACACCACCGTGTCACCTGCTCACGGGAGGCGCTGGTGTAGAGCAGGCGGAGCACGGGAGGGCGTAGCAGTGGACAGGCCGGAGCAGACTTAGCGTAAGGACATTGGAGCTGTCTGAGGAAGGTGTGAACATGTCAAACCTACGACATCAGTGTTTTCCTTCTAAACACACCTGCACACAACACATACTTACCAGCACACGCGTTTATACAATATGTACAAACGCACACACACACACACACACACACACACACACACATTTGTGGGCACATACAGATGCAAGAGCTGGGTGGTCACCCACAGAAAATGCACCCCTGCAAAAAAGTATGACAAGACACGGAAGGATAGCGTTGATAACATGACGGAAATCTGTTATGACATAATGATGAAGAGGTATGTGTGTGTCTATCTGTGTGTGTGTGTGTGTGTGTGTGTGTATGTATGTGGAGGAGGAAGCCATGTTACATAAACGCCACAGTGCCAAAATAAAATAAAATAATCAACAGAGGATGTACAGACAGACAGTGTTCGGTGATATTAACGTATAACGACTACAATTTAAAGTAAATCAGTCCTACGTCTCCGTCTGTCAGGGATGGCTCAGCGTGGCGGTAATGCTATTCAAATGGTGATCAACGACGATGAGGTTTGGCCAATACACGCATGGAGCGGGGTTAAGGAAGATAGCATGTGCCCAGATAGCTAGCTAGCTTCAGGCAGTTTACAGCTAGTCCATAAGCTGTTGTTTTTATTCCTTGCTTGTGGATTCAATCAGGAGAGGAAATACCGAGTCAGGCAGGCATGTTGTCTCTCAAGAAAAAAGTGAAGAACCGTATCTCAATGTAGCACTTTTATAAATTCTTTATCAACACATGCTGGCTATGAGGACATCTTTGACATAGGTACACGCAAACCTTAACAAGACATTGGTGCTACATATACATTTAATATTATAATTAATAATAGCAGATGTCACTTAGATGCATGCACACAACGTTCACATTTCACTGATTATCACAATCAAAAAATATTGGAACCATCTATTTGCAATGCATAATGCTGCAGTTTTACAAAGCTAGGAAAATTAACAGGTCAAAGGCATGCAACCACAGTCCAGCTATCTCTTCTGAATGTTGGTTGTCTTGTAACAGTGAGTTTCCCCTGGTCTACTCTATTTGCACAGTTTTACGGTCAATGTTGACTTTGAGTTTCAAGTTTTTGTCTCTAGTTGAATCTGTTTTGTTTTTGGCAGTTTTCCGCGTAAGGGGATCGGTGTGCACCTGCACAGTTCTCCACTTGGAGCCGAAGAGAGAACAGGGTTGCCGTCGAATAGTCTTTTTTGCTTAGGAAGGTTCCATACTGAGTCAAATGACCCGGAAGTATCTAAGTAGCAGCCATGATAAGAGCTGTTCAAATTAAACTCCATCCTTGGTAATGAAGTGCTATTTATCTTCGGAACGTTGTAGTTTCATCACGGCAGACCCACGTCTATAACATCCACCGTCGCATAATGACGTAGCCTAGAGTAAGTGCAGTCGGACTCTCTTAGCACCGCGATTGTCTTTTCCTTGTCTTGTACTTATGAATTCTCCTTCACATCTTTCTTTGACTTCATGACGTTTTCCATAGAGGTCAAGGAAAAGAGGTTAGGAAAGGACATAGGACGTTATATTTTTGACTATTCAATCGCAGCCCAATTCTCTCTTCAGAAAAAACCTGTGGTTTCAGTTGTATGCCTAATTTCAGTTCTTTCGTTTTTCTATTTATTGGGGATAGATTCAGTGGAAAGCCTTTAATCAATCAATCACTAACCTTTGTTAACATTATCTTTTTGCTCATCTTTTTGGAATATAACTTCATGGTGGATTCTCACGCCATATCCCCATGTCATCTCAAAAAAGAACCTGTTTGGCCCTGTTTAGGATGCTTTTGGGCATGGTCAGTGTTCTTTTTGTTAAATCCCTGATATGAATGGTTTGTTTAACCGGATCATAACAACAGTACGTTTGGCACTACTAAGTAGTTCCCACTACTTATTTTTAATAGAGCTTTAGCAATGGAGGAAACACACACACACAGGCACACACGCGCACATGCACACACACACACACACACACACACACACACACACGCACACACACACACACACACTCACACACACACACACACACACACACACACACACCATGCTGGCACTCCCACTCCACACAAAACAGCAGTAAATACACCAGCTTGTCATAATAATGACGAGCGTCGACTCCATTAGGTTATTCTGAGTTTATTCCTGTGATTTACCGCGTGGCTGGGACCAGGCGCCCAGGACCCTCTCCAAGGTGGCTGTCAGGGGGAGCTTAATGTCCTCGGCTTCCCTGTCTATCTAGGAGCCTGTCACCTCAGCTCAGCACTGGCTGGCAGGCCAGCTGGGATCTCCAGCATCCTAGGTATTAATAGAATATTGATACTGCCTCAAACACCAGGGCGAGATTCTCTTCTCTCTCTCTCTCTCTCTCTCTCTCTCTCTCTCTCTCTCTCTCTCTCTCTCTCTCTCTCTGTCTCTCTCTCTCTTCTCTTTTCTCTCTTTCTCTCTTTCTCTGTCTCTTTCTCTCTCTTTCATTTTCTCTTTCGTTATCTTTTTCACTTTTTGTCTCTCTCTCTCTTCTGTATCACTTTTGTCATTGTTTGGAACACTTTACAATAAGGGTACATTAATTAACCATTTACTAAGATTAGTTAACACAGTATTATTAGTTAACGCAGTATTATTAACTAACACTTAATTAACAGTTAACTAATGGTCTAGTAATCATTTACAAAAGGTGTTCATGTTTATCAATGGCGTTCATGTTAAGTAATGTAATGGTGTTCATTTGAACTAAGGTATGAATGTAAACATTATTTAATAGCTTATTAATGCATAAACTAATGTTAATTATTGGTTATTTAATGTACCTTTTTTGTAAAGTGTTACCTCATTGTTTTATCAAATCGTTACATCCATTTACATCCATTCCAGGCCTGTCACGATCTCTCTCCCTTACCATCTTATTCCCCGTCTCAAACACCTTCTCCCTCTTTCTCACATGCATCATTTCCTTCCGTTAGTTTCACTTTCATTTGGCACCACTGACACTTAAAGCCTGATGAATGGGTGCTTTAACCGGGTTTATAACTGGCTTTCAACATAAGCATTGGTAAAGAAAATATATTAATATGCTTAATGCATTAATATTCAATGGTCAACGGATAGATGTATTCAAGCCAAACCCAAACCATGTCTAGTCCTGGAAGAGACATCGCTTCATATGGACATTATTGTCTTATCTGAAGAACCACAAAAATGTAGTTAGAATGTATGTGTACATACGTATACACCTTTTTATGTGTATATATTGAGGTAAAAGAAATGATGGACAAATTAATCATAAATCACATTTCGGTGATCTCATGATTAGCCATATCATGAAATTATCTTGGGTAATCCAACTCTATAGATTCCACCATAAAAAGCCTGTCTAGTGCATTTCTCAAATTAACTGTAAAGCCATGTTTATAGTGCTACACATAGATTTATTGTATTCCCATCACAATATACAGGATCACATAATATATGCAGTACAGCAAAAAAAACAAAAGCCCTCACAAGGGGCATTGATTTTGGCGTAAACATAATTATCAACGAACGCCAGACTAAATTGGCCTGACAAGATAGAGTTCATTATCAGCCAAAACACTTGGGAGTGTGATTCTCTAATTAATTTTCTATAATGAACCCAATGTTTTTTGTTAAGCGTAGGAATACCTCAGTGACACATTGTTTACTAAGAGATCTCATACTGATTTTCATCCAGGGTTTGCCGAGCTGTTTGTAACAGGTCCAACGGCTGATCGAAACACGCACATAACGTTATGATGTCGCATCATACAATAGGCCTTAATTAAGAAAGTCTAAACAGCATCATGCAGTTGCTTTCTTTGATAAGGCAAATCTAGTAGTCTGGAAGACAAAAAAAAATGTCTGTGTCCATCATCACTTGCTTTTGACCAAAGGGGAAGCGAAAAGTTTTCCCCAAAAGTTCCGTCTCTTTGGACAAGCGGTATTTCAACACTTAAAAATCGAGAGTCCCCTGGCTGTGGCGCACTCAAAATACACGACGCCGGCGTCAAAAACTATTTTCAATAATTGATTCCGCACTCTAATTGAACGGCACGACTGAACGACATAGCTCATTACTTTACTCATTAGTTAATTATCGGAGAAGTAGGACAAGTCAATAAAAGTGAAGGCAGTAAATTCCGATACTAATTAGCCTCGCTCCCTTCGAGACATATTTAAAGGCAGATTAGTTACCTGAATGTCCCGCGACGAGACGGGGCTGTGTGTGTGTGTGTGTGTGTGTGTGTGTGTGTGTGTGGGGGGGGGGGGGGGGGGGGGTAGAGGTGGGGGCGGAGGGTTTTGACAGGCCTGTCAGCTAAGGTTGGAAGCTATGCTGTCGTTAAAGAGGGATGGATCATACAGCGTTTCTAAATAACCCCTAAAGGTTAGCTGTCTGGGAACATGGGGATTCAAGGCATGAACAAGGTTATATATTCGGAGGAGATAAATATAGGTCTGCTAGGAAGTGTTTTATATTTATCGCAAATGTATTTTTTATAATATATCAAATTTCAATATTATATCAACTATTTAATATATAATTATATATAATACATATTATATATACATAATTAGTTATAGGAGATTGGTTTTAATGATTTCCGACACTTCAGAAAATCTTTATTAGTTTTTTTTTGTATATTTATTTAAATTGATTAATGGGGAGAATTGATTAAACCAAATCTTTTCCTTTCATTATCCACCTCTCTGCTTCTATTTGTTTTCTTGGATAATGCCAGCAATAATAACCGTTTGACACATCGGGCCTAGTGTGAATAGAGTTCACACCCTCCCAACGGTCTAGGGGGAGGGCAGCTTTGCAACAGAGTAGCGCAGATGCCCTGTTAGCCAATCGCATGGCGGGGAAGAGGTTAGGCCTGGCGAGTCGAGTGCGAGTGTCTTTTCACATGCAAATTGTACAACGTGATAAACACCTGACACGGAGCATGACTGAATGATACAGGCTGTTTAATCAAAGTAACACCCCCCCCCCCACACACACACGTACAAACACACTCTCACACAAACACACAACACACACCCTTTCTCATCATCGTTCACATCTCTCTTTACTCCTTCCTTCCTTCCGTTCCTTTTTTGTTATCCTCTGCTGTTTGTACCTTTTTCTCATCCATTCTGTCATGACCTTACCTCGCTTTATGACTCCTTTCCCCCACCCAACCATTGGGTCAGTCACGGCTGCCTGTATCTCTACCTTCAACCATGTTAAACTGGCCTCCCCTTGCCCCCCCTCCCACCCACCCACACCCACCTCTTTTCCCAACCCTGCTCCGATCACTCAGCTGTTTTCACGCTCATACATTATCACATTTTCAGTCAATTGGTTCTAACGGTGTTCTCAAGTTTTGCGAGGGGTCCGTCGGGGGGACGGGGGGAAGGATGGCGGGGGCGGGCCCTTGGGGACCAGGAAATGACAGAAGGCCGCCTTTATTTACCTCTGTGGCCCCTACCGTGTCGTCTGCTTAATCATGTGGCTAATCGACAACACTGTCTCCCTGCTTGCCCGCGCGCGGACAATGGGAGGGTGGGGGGGTACCTCATTCATATTTAATACAATGGAGTGTTTAAGTCATCGCACGAGAGGCTGAGGAGGAGGATATTGTGTTTCATTGTCGACGACTCCGCAGGGACCTCCTCCCTCCACTGCCCACCCAGTGCCTCCCCTCTTCCTCTCCCTCCCTCTCCCGCTCTCTCCCTCTCCGCCCTGCTCCTCCCAGCCAACATATGTTTGCCACTCCCAGTGTTTAGCAGCCGGGCCGTGTAGCTCTGCCGCAGCTGGCCCGGACGCGGGCAGCGGCCCGGCTTGGTATCAAAGCTTTAATTCCCATGATTAATTCAAATGGTTAATTCGGCAATGTCATGGTTTCGCTCCGTTTAAAAGGAGAGGGGGTGGGTGAAATACCAAGACAAATATGTACACCACTGAATAATGAATAACGTAAGGGGTTGGTTTAATAATGCAACAGGGCGTGCTTTTTTCCGACACTAATCTGCTTGCCACCTCCACTTTAGAGAGCACGGTGTTAGATACAGGGCATCATGTGCTGCTTCTGTTCTTTAATGGTGGCCCCTAAAAGGGATTTGTCCAACGGAACAGATTATTGGGTTTCCATGGATGTGTATGTGTGTGTGTGTGTGTGTGTGTTGCTACTTAACCTCTCTCTCTAAGACTCTTAAGAAGAGTCATTTATTTTGTAATATAGCTTTTGGAGATGGTTAAAAGCGTACATAAGGACCAATAGTGCTCTTTATCTGATCGGCTTGATATCTTGCTTCTCTTTCTGTAGTTCTCCTCAGTCCGTTTCTCCACTATCTATCTCTCTCTGTCTGCCTCTCCTTCTTCCCTCCTCGCCTGTTTCTTTAAAAGATTAACAAGGGTCATTAAGGACACGGAGAAGGTTCATTTCGTCGTTACGAGCGGGCAAATTAATCACGAGGGGGACGCCATTTAATGACACACTTCCTTGGACTGATTACTTGTGTTCCCGGTAATTATGCTGGTTAACTACAGTGCACCAATGAAGGTCCTTTCGGTGCCGTGTCTCTCAAGTCCACAGGCCTCCTTAAAGACACACACTCGCACACTTTTATTCTCTCCTCCTCCTCCTCCTCCTCCGAGCCAAATTAACGGACATAAAAGAAACAGCTGTGTACGGCACGGCACCCCCTGATGAGGCCCATTACCGGCGTCGCCCCGGCCATGCGCTCCATCGCCGGCAAGTGTCACAGTGTCCTATAACCTTAAAGCAAGGAGACGCCGCTCGTCTCGGTGCTTCACTGTCCTGGATGTAAGGTTCCCCCCCCCCTCCCCCCCCTCCATGTCTCTTCCTGCACTTCCTTGTCTCCGAGAGAGCGAGCAGCACAAAGGCCCGGTGTCATTAAACACCGCCACCATTAGCGCCGCAGCCCGCTTCATTTGTCCTCCATTATTACAAAAGATGGCGGCCCTCCCATTCCAGGCTGACAGGGAGAGGGGGGTGGGGGTGAGGGTTAAGGGGGGGTCGATAAGCAATAGAATACAGGTTAGGGAGAGGGCTCCAGCCAAGTTAATAAGGGTGGTGGGGCTGGTGGTGGGTGTGGGCGGAGGGAGGGGACTTGGGGCAGGTGAGGGTCAAACTGGACACTTCCTAGCATGCAGAAAATAGCCATTCATCTGAATGGAAATGTCAGTGGCAGGGGGGGGCCTCAGGTCAACAGCCCCAGGCGAGGGGAGACCTGGGTGTGACTCCTGACACTCAGAAGCAGACAGGGGGCCAGATAATGGGTTTAGAGACCCGATGGTTATCTCCTCAACTTTGGCTTGTTTTCATTCCTTTCCTCCCCTCTCTTCCCCTCTCCTTCCACCCCCTGCCCCATCCTTCCCTCTCTGTGCCCCTCTCTCTCTCTCTCTCTTTAACAGACCCCCCCTACTAAGGATAATTGGGGATGTGGATGAGGCAAGGCGGGGGGGGGGGGGGGGGGGTTAAGTGGCGTAATTCAGCAGAAATTTGGCGGAGAAGATACGTGACAGATACATCCCGATAAGCACAGAAAGAGCAACTGCAAAGGCAGGGATGCAAATGGGAAATGGTGTTTTCTTTGTGATCAATTCCAGTGTTATTTATAGGTGGGGAGGGGGTTGTGTCAACAACAAATGGTCACGCCTTACAAACCATCCCAATTGGATGGTTTATTTTCTTTGAGATCACAACGTAGACAAGTGTCTTTTCGGTTTGCTTAAGTCAGCCTTTCGTCTAATCAAATGAACGGAAGGATTTTTTAAATATGTTTATTGATTTAATGAGCATACAATAAGTTTTTATCAAAGAGCATTGTGACCTGAAAGGCCTGAAATCCATACACCTACTCTTTGAGTTCAGAACCATTGAAACCAAAGGACAAGAATTTAGACCTTTCAGGAATGCTGGATGTGGAACTCATTTTTTCAGGAATGCGACCCCCTTCATGTGGAAATCAGCAGACAAATACCATTCCGCATCTTCTTCATGTCAAAATCTATTGCCAAATTGGGGGCGCTTTGATTTATTTTTTTCCCTTTTCTTGCTCATATTGAGATGGCTTGGAGAGGAATCCTGAAAGGACCTTTTGAATCGGGCCAAAGCTGGCAGTCTGGCTATTTGCTCAGCCCCGCCTTCTCTTCAGCCTGTTTTACAATCTCATTAAATCGCTCCTTTGTTTTGCCACTTTCCAAGCTCTGATCTCTGGCTTAGCACAAGTCAAGAGGCCGAGACAGTTTGAAAAAGCCCTCGCTTTACCATAAAGAGGCCGCTTGTTCTGGATTGTTCCCTTTCTCAACACCATCGAGACAAAGAGAGAGAGAGAGAGAGAGAGAGAGAGAGAGAGAGAGAGAGGGAGGGTTATTCACTCCAACGATATCGTGAGAACTTAATGAAAGTTTTATAACTCTTGAAATGTTTATGACCCATGCACTCAGCAGCTTGTCCCACCAATTAATGGCAGACTCTAACTGCACCACGTGGGTCACAGCTGGGCCTAGACAGCAAAACATGTACCCACCCCCCTACTCCCCCCCATAAAATAAGTATGGTGAAGATTTAAAACTATGTGGTTTTCTTAAAGCTACATACAATTAAACATCCCATGAAAAAATGAACCTTGCGTTTGCTGAAGTTTGTCATCGGATAGTGGGTCAGTGCTACAAGGCATGAATTAACAACATACATAACCTGTATGGTGAAGAAAGATCTCACAGCCAGGGCCCACAGTGTTCCTCCTCCTCCTCCTCTTCCTCCTCATCCTCCACCTCTTCCTCCTCCTCCTTTCTTTCTCCTCCTCCTCATCATACACCTCTTCCTCCTCCTCCTCTTTCTCCTCTTCCTCCTCTTTCTCCTATTCCTCCTCCTCTTTCTCCTCCTCCTCCTCCTCCCTTGCCCAGCAGTTCTCCGGCACTTGATAAATGTTAGTCTGTTGTGGTCTCATTATGCAACGTTGTTTTTGATTACGCCAATTTTGTTCGCAGGGCATGGAAAAATAAATGAAGAATCACAACAACAACAAAAATAAGAAAGAAGGCTGATATCAAAACAAACATTCAGCCCGTTTCTGCCATTGCATGGGGTCTAATTAAAACAATGTGGGATGTGTTAAAATAAAATACAGAAACCGGGGCACCCCTGAATTGGAGTTGCCTTCCTCTCCATGACAGTTGTTACTGAATTACTTGTCTTCTGCGAGGACTTAGCAGAGATCCATCTTCTAACTGTGGACCTGTCGTGGAGCGAGGGAAGGGAAATCCAGCACCCATCTGAAACAAATGACAAAAGCTATCGCCCAAGGCCTCTCTCTCTCTCTCTCTCTCTCTCTCTCAACAGCGACGATGAGACGCCATCGCTGTCCACAAAACATGATAAAACCCGTGCCATAATAGGATTCATAAACATGCCCAAATACAATTTGCTGAGATGTATTTCAGGAAAAGACAATCATTTACAACTTCTGAGGGGGATTTAGAATAAGTATGTTTGTATGCAAATCCGGCAAACACGTTTTATGTACTCCACACCCACAGATCATGAAAGCGCATTAGATTTATGGCAGTGTGTGTGCATAATTGTAAAGATGGCGGGGTGTGGGGGAATATATATAAAAAAAAAGAGGAAGGAAGAAGGAAGAAGAAGGAGAAGAAGTGCTGGGATTTATATTGAAATCTTTTTGGGGGGTTTTGATTAGTGTAGAATGAGCCGAGCTTTCATGCCCCTGACACTGAAAACAATTGCTGCTACTTGGCTGGGCTCTGGGCATCCAGGCCCCAATCGCTTCCTCATGGGACTGCGCCAACATTTGCTTTTGGCAAAAAAAGATAGCCGGGGACAAAGAGAAAAGCAGTGAGCACCTTATTGTTTTATTCTTATGTGCAAGCAGACGTTTTCTTTTTTAAGCGCTTTTTTAAGAGCTAAAACACTACGCTTCATTTTTTATATCCCAAAGTGATGTATATGATCATATATGAACTCTATGTGGAACTAAAAATATGGGGTCATTTACACAGTCCTATACTCGTATATACTCTTATTTTGGTTAATTGTCTTAACTTTTATCATTAATTCATTCATTTATTTTTCTAGTTCGTTAGATAGTTATTTGTTTCGTTTTTCTTTATCTTGCTGGTTGCTGGTCACATTAGGTCTCGCTCTTTATCCGTTTCATCTGTGTAAGCTAGTAACATTTATGGCCTTATCAAGTCCACCAGTAAAGAAACCAGTACATCCTGATTGGCCTTCTTTAAAGCTATTTCAAATGAAGTGAAGTCAAGTGAAGTCAAGTGAAGTGCCTCCCCGTCTAGAAACGCAACTAAAAAGTTTAATCCAATAAAGTCAAATTTACAAACTAATTTATTACCAATAAAGAGAGCGAGAAACACCTGCTTCATGGTAACCAAAACACATTTGAGATGTGTTTCTCTCTCTCTCTCTCTCTCCCTATCTCGCTCTCTCCCTCTGTCTAAATCTCTCTCTCTCTGTGTCTCTCTCTCTCCCTATCTCCCACTCTCTATTTCTCCATCACTCTCTCTCTCTGTCTCTCTACTCTATCTCTGTGTCTCTATGTCTCGCTATCTCTGTGGGTCTTTATGTCGCTCTTTCTCTCTGTCTCTAAGTCTCTTCCTCTGTCTCCCTATCTGCATCTCTCTCCATCTTTCTCTCGCTCTCTTTCTGTCTCTCTGTCTCTCTCCCTTTGTCTGGTGCTGCAATGTGGCATGAATTTGGTGGTCTGAGACATCAACCTCCTCTTCCTCCATGGATAGGGTTAGGAATATATGCAGAAAAGAAAGGGGGCATTTATTTTCTTCTTCTCTTTTCTTTCTGGAATGAGAGTTCAAAGAGAAGCCTCCTTGCAGCCTACATAAACCACCCTCAATTGGCACAGAGAGGAAACTCAATATGCAGGGAGCTGCACTGTATACTTTTTTATAGAGGAACTTTTAGTCATTAGGCCATATAATCCACCTTGCTCAAAGGGGCAGGCAGCATGGTAGGAGGCCACAACATGCCTCTCCTACACACACACACATTAACATGCACACATGCATGCACACACGCACACATGCATACACACATGCATGCACACACACACAAACACACATAGGCATGCACACACACACACATACAGGCATGCACACAACCATACACGCACACAAACATACCCGCAGATAAACAAACACATGCACACACACACACACACATGCAAGCACACACACAAATGCACGCCCACGCACACACACACACACAGGCGGCATGCACACAAGCACACACACACATACAAACACACAAAGAGGGACAGAGGCTTACCCACGAAGTGCTTAATGAGAGTTGCTGTGTCTTCAAATGGTGTCCTGTTAGTTAAACGAAGCAGAGGGATCTGTGTTGTTAACCCCTTGTACGATGAAATCTGCTTAGAATGTGTAATCCTGTCTAGTGTGCATCAGAGCAGTCTTCAGGCGGGACTCTGCAGGAAAAAACAGCCAAAGATTCTGTATCAATTGAAACATATGTTGGATGAGGAAACACACACACACACACTCACACACACACACACACACACACACACACACACACACACACACACACACACACACAAATACACACGCACAAACACACACTCCATTGGGCAACAATCAGTTCACAGTACAAGAGAATACATTTTCTTTTGCAAATCTAGTTTAGGGTTGTCATTTTCAATTTAGTCAAACAGGATTTAAGAACAAAAAAGCAGTTCCCAATATCACAAAAAAAATCAGGAATGTGTCTTTTTTTTCTGAAAAGGCTATGTGGAGGACTTTCAATACATAAAGCATATGATAGTTTTATGCAATTACTTTTGCGATAAACTTTTATGTATATATAATACATATAAGCACAAAAAAGGACAACTGCATTACAACATATGTGTATTATGAAAACACATCAAAGTTGCAATCCGATCCAACATTATATTTAAGAATCCTCACCTTCTCATCCTCTGCTATTACCCATCTGGCTTCCAGTTGACCCCTTGTGACCTTTCACCCTCACCATACCACTTCACCCCGGTGATGAGGGCCACCATACATGCTCCTTTGTGTCCTCCATTGCCCTTCTACGCCCCAGCCCCGGCAGCATCCCACCTTACCCACCCTCTTCCACCCCCACCCGCTCCCATATATATGGCAGATTAATGACAGCTAATAATATCTGATGTTCGTGGACACTGTGTGGCCGGTAATGAGATGCATTCCCAAAGGGTTGCCAAGGTGTCACCACTAACAAATTCAGCGTTGCCGAGCGCAATTAGCCTGTAAAAAGGCATGGGGAAATACACTAAATCAGTATAGACCAAGACGGATGGAGGGAGACGCCAAAAGAGAAAATACAGCGCCTCTGTATCGCCAGCATTGGAAAGAAAATTGAAGGAGGAGGAGGTGGAGGAGGAGGAGGAGGAGGAGGGGGGAGGGCTGATAAAATGTCTCTTTTTCTCCTCCAACATCCTTCTCCTGCAGGAGAGATGTGGACAGGTTACCTTTATGGAAACATTATTTCTTGACTGCTCCCTGGCAGGAGTTCATTACAGCTAAGCCTGGCGTTGAAATATCCTCCGCCAAATGTCAGCGTATGCAAATGGAGGCTCGGCCCTCGTTCACATGTCATGTTTTGTTAGAAGTTGTCGCGACTTTCCTCTGCTATTTATTTGTGGCTGGATTTTTTAGGGTTTTGTTATATTTTTGTTGTTTCTTTCAACTGTCTGAGAAATGACATTGCGTTTGAAAAAAATGGTACCTGTATGTTTTGAAATGTGCATGTCAAAATACTGCACTGTCCTATTCTGTTCAACACAGATGTGTCAAGATTTTGGCATAAAGTTATTCAAACATTTTGGTTTGTATTATTTTTTATATTATGTGTTTCTTAAATTGTGAATTTATTATTTTGAATGAAATATTCAATCCATTCAGCTTGAGCACTTGAATGACTGGAGTATCGTAAACGGATATGCACTTTCCACTTTTATGCCTTCCTATCCACCTACATGCTGCTGCTATAGACCTTAGCCAACAATGTTTTGACAGCAATGGTCCCCGGGGACAGTTTAAATATTAGCGAGCATTAAATCAATATCAATGCTGGGTGTTATTAGATAGTAGGCCTAAAACAAAATAGGACGCTGGCATGATTCAACATGCATGCAAAACAACAGCCTTACTTTGGCATAATATCTAGGCTGGTAGTACTATCTCCACTCTACGAGCCCCGTGGCTAGCCACAACCATGAGAATGGATAGTGTACATTCCATTCACAGCCTTTTCCAACGTGCCCACTAGCTCCAAGCATCGACTAGTTTGCCCAGTCATCTCCTAATGTGACAGCTAACACGTAGCTCAAAGCTACTCTGTCTAACACTATGCTGCTAACGTTGCAAACACAATCCACTTTTCCCCTCGCTTTGAAAGCTCTCACTCACCGCCTGTATTGGTTCATGTCAACGCCCCCCACCTCCTTTATTTGGATTGTTGTTGCTTTCCATGCGTTGTTGTGCTAGCCTGTTCGAGGCTAGTCTGAGATAGATCAGTCAGTTAAATAATTTCCCTCTTCCGGAGGCTTCACTGTGGAGGGATTGCCTGGTTGTTTTGTGTTGTCGCACGTGTCTATCCAGCATCAGATGTTATACCATGTCAAACATTTATATCATTCAGGAATCGAAAAATACCAGAAAAACTGATGCCAACCAGTTCACCTAGAGCTGTGAGGAAAGGGGATTTAGCAACATTGTGCTTCTGAAAACGAAGCCCCCCCCCCCCCCCACACACACACACACACACACACACACACACACTTAGACACAACCCCAGCACAGGCGTGTGAGTCTGTGGGGGCCCGATCAGCCCTAATGAAAAAAACATTCACGCCCTCACCACTTGTGCCTACAGACGGCCTCTACATAATGCAACAGATGAGGATTGGGGCCGGGATGTCTTAAGTTTTGCTAGCATTTCTTAAGCAGGATCTAGCCAGAGAATCTGGGATCGGAGCGTTGGCGGTGATGTGGGTTTGATGAGTTCAGCAGTGAACATATTAATATTATGAGAAAATATTCACATTGAAGCATTAAATGAGAGTGATAAAGTGTCTGGGGGTTTGCTTTTTTTGTAAGAGGAATTCTTTCTGCGGTGGCCGTGGACAGGTTAAAATTGATATAAAAAAGAAGGTTTGGGAATAATTGACTATGTGCTCATAACAAGAGGGGTTCCTATCATTTGTTATGCCAAATGTATGCTGCATTATAGAAAATCTTGTTAGAGGAAAGTGATGAGTTTCAGGAAGGCACTGAAATCTACATGCAAATGCATAATAATCACACATCTACAATATTGCGGTGTTAAGGAAAAAAAACATTGGATTCAATTATCATGTGGGCTGGAATAATCATAATGTTATTGGAAACTCAATTATGGAGGCACGCCATGTCTGGAAATTAGCTGAACTTAGCTAAGGCAAGACAGCCCCCTTGAATTCATCAAGTATGGATTATCACAATATTACATGTTCACATTGATTCCGCTGTCCAAAGACAAACATTCCCAGCCACTGCCGCACACTCTCCACGTTTTTGTTTTATTCATGAACTGTGCTCTGATCTATTATACATACAAAACTGATTCTATGCCGATCGCCTGGGGCTAAGTGCCACAGACATAGAATTAATTATATTATATACACATGCATGATAATTGTGTACGATTCGGTCAAACACATAGAGGTATTCGTACTCTGTGTGAAAAAACATTGTTGTCATTGTTGCCTTGGCTGCCAATTATTTTCATTATTCTTGCAAATATTGTTAATGTTATTGTTTTCCCATTAACGGAGCGGGAAAACTCTGGGGCTTTTATGCAGGCAGCGGCGGAGGTGATGTCAGGATGTATGCGACCGCGCCGCTCGGGACTGAACCGCTGCTCGGTGCTGACGACGAGGCCCACGACATTAATACATAAACGCCGCGCTAACATAGCGAGAAAATTACTTTGAAATTAAACACCAGGCAAGCACAGGTCGGGCACGGGAAGCACAGATAAGGGTGGTAATTCATTAAAAAATATTAATGAAATATCCCCCTCCACGCCGCCTGCGTGGAGACAGCCATATGTTTGAGTATCGCAGCATTACAAGTATTTCCCCTGGCTGATACCAAAAAGGGTTGATCTTTCTGTTATTTTTATTATTATTAATACGATATAGGTTAATACTCTGTATCCCCCCTTGCCTTTGCCAAATTCAAAATATATATTTCTTTCAGTACCGCAAGCATCATTACTGGGTTTAGTTATCAAATTCCAACACACACTGCGTGGTCCAATAGGATTCAACCCCTGGATTGTCCCAATATATTTTGTCACTACACTGTGCGTCTTCTCTTTCTATCCTTCAATATGAAGCCCTAAAAGCTACATGCGGGTTAATTGCACCCTCTCGGCTGACTTAATTTAATGCAAGGTGTAGGACACTTGAGTGTGAGTGAGCATTTCATGCTAACGGTATACTAATGTTCAAGCATATATAAACAGGGCTTTACAAAGTGTTATTTCTTATAATAATTGGAAAACTGCTAAATACTACAATTTGGTATACAAGGTATATGAGATGTGTGTCTTAATTTAGTGTGTTTTTGTGTGTCTTAAGTTCATAAATAAGCACACACTCACCCTGTCACACACACACATACACATTTCTCCTTATATATTTCTGTGTATATTTCTATACATACGTGCATGTTGAGCGGTGATCAGAAACTTTGTGGGTTCCTCTCAGTTCAGGCTGTCAGCCGCATGTTCTCCGGTTCCCGGTTTCCCTTCACCACGGCTCAGCCAGGGAACACGTTTCCTTGCTCCGAGATGACTTCAATCCCCCATTATCAGGGGAGCGCACATTGCCGCGCACAACGGTTTAATTTATTTGTGCCTGTTTCAGCCCAAGATTAAAGTTTAATTGGCGCTGACTGGCAGCTCCCAAGTTTTGACTAATTCTCCTTATCGGGAATCCTTACCGAGTAGCTGTGGGCAATGTGAGGCCTGCCTAGCCTGTGTGTGTGCCTTAGCTGTGCGTGCACGCTCATGCTAGCACCCACCCACACACACACACACATTCACACGTGCAGGTCTCTATGTGCATGTATTCCTGCGCGTGTGTATGTGAGCATTTGTCTGTGTGTATGTATTCCTGTGTGCGTGTGTGTGTGGGGTGCACGCTCACACCAGCATCCACACTCACACACACACACACACACACACACACACACACAGGAATACATACACACAGACAAATGCTCACATACACACGCGCAGGAATACATGGACATAGAGACCTGCTCACAAACACACAGGAATACACACACATACACAAACACACAGGAATACATACACACAGACACATGCTCACATACACACGCGCAGGAATACATACACACAAACACACTCTCTCTCGCACACACACACACATACACACACACACCCACACACACATACACTCACAGATATAGGCATACATATATATACACACAAAGACACACATGCGCGTACATGCTTGTATTAATGCGAATGGGATCACACACATAATCATAATGTAATCGTGCTAGAACACACACAAAGCACTTTTCATAAATGCTATAATCTTTTCAAATCTTTTAATCGTTAGATGCATAGTACCTGTGATGGTATTTGTGTACAGTATGTGCTTTCTATGCTTTGCATATATGTACTACATACACATGCAAATGTCTTTACCTTGTAGGGTTTTTTATACAGAAATCAGCTTTTATATCCTTTCCACTTTGGCAAAGCACGTAGAAGCCTCCTGGATTGTGTAATTAGACAGAGTCCATAGTATTTACTCCAAACTTTACAATTGATTTGAACATGTGGGACCGCCGTGTTTGTGAAAATGGCAATTCACAAACACAAAATCGAAGCGTTGTGCTACCAGTGATGTATAGTGCTAGAACTGAACAAC
>JACYXH010000068.1:1420000-1467500 GCA_026745465.1 Lota lota | reverse complement strand
TATGATGATATACCTTGATGATCGGGAAATGAAAACAGTTAAGAAATCAACCGAACAACCACAGAAGATTTAATCAGTGGTAGATACGATTATGTTGAGCATTTACAACATAGACAGCAGCACACGTCATATGTAGTACATTCTGTACATACACATATACGTATACATAAACACGTGTGTATACGTGTATATATATATATATAACTTCATCTATATGGTATGGATCTATATATATTCTCTCTCTCTCATTCCTATCTGTTCTATGTCTTTAAGTCTCTCTCCCAGGGTCATATTAAAGGGTACATCTCACAGCAGCACCAGAATCTGGTTGTCAGTAATCTCTATAAACAGATATCTGCATATGAATGCTAAATCTGTAGGAAACGGATGAAGATGGAGAACCATTGAGCCAAAAAGCTGTACAGAATGTCCTGCTGATAGCTGTATAAAGGAGAGCTTCTCTAATGACCACACTCAAGCACTTATTTACTAACCAGCTAATTCACCAGGTGACATAAATATGAACTACTTAATGGTTAATTTAATACACAAGTTGATGTACTGGGGAATAAATGTGGTTTAATTAAAGGTAGTCCTAGCATAAAATGTCCTAGGACTTTTTGATTGAGTCTAATTTGTGATATTAGCATAATTAGTGATATGTCTTAATTGGTTGTAAAGGTGTGGTGTTTGTTAGACACGCCCACAAACCCTAAGTCAAAGTGAAGACGAGTATCCAAGAAATACTTTCAGTAGGGTGCAGTTTGATGTGTGGCGTTTCTAACAAACATCACACCTTTACCACAAATGATGCAAATGTCCCATAATTGGTTTCAAACACCACACCTTTGCAACCAATAAGGTGATATTTGCATACAAATAAACACTTTCTACAAAGTGGTGGAGGAAGTTAATCTTTAAAATATAAAAAGAAATTTTGGTTTCTGTGAGTTTCAACATAAAATAGGCCTCTACGGAAGCACTGTGTTCTTGGTGTGTGCCTGTACGGTTACAAGCCATGTGCTGTGTGTTTGATTGTTACAGCCATGCAGATAGGTGGGTATGAATATATCTGGTGGCCATGGAATCTGTGTGCGCCATGCTCCATGTGAGGCCAGATTCCCTCCCAGAATATGGTGCTGGCGCCGACCCTGACACACACACACACACACACACACACACACACACACACACACAGACCAAAGCACTCTGACAACCTCCAGAGTGTGCATACCTGACAGCTTCTCCAGACTACACACATACGCACACCCCAACTCACACACACACACAGCTGCTGAGATGGAGACTAAAGACGGTACCGTCTGCCCACGCCTCGCGCTGTGCGGCTGAGCTGATGTCACTTGACACGGTCAAAACAGTGCTCTGCGTTTCCTTGCTAGGTTAGGCATCCGGGCTGCTGCCGTCGCCGCCGTGTCAGGCCTTACCTGTTTTCCTACTCGAAGGCTCTGGGTAAACCCTTTGTGACCACGCCACCTGGTCAGTGTCAGCAGGAGTCAGCCTGAACGCTATGCTGGGGAAAGAGAGAGGGCCAGAGAGAGAGAGAGAGAGAGAGTGTGTGTGTGTGTGTGTGTGTGTGTGTGTGTGTGTGTGTGTGTGTGTGTGTGTGTGTGTGTGTGTGTGTGTGTGTGTGTGTGTGTGTGTGTGTGTGTGTGTGTGCGTGTGTGTGTGAGAGAGAGAGAGAGAGAGAGAGAGAGAGAGAGAGGAAAGAGAGAGAAAGAGAGAGAACCATTTGCTCCCTCCTTGTGACCTAATTTATAGTCGCCGTGCGTAAACTGTGTGAGCTGGCACGAACCAAGAATTACATCATCATGGCCCTCGTGTAAGGTTCATACGGCGATTTGTCGAGCACCTTTGAAAGTCTGAAGGTTCGCACGGAAAGTGGGCGAACTGCGTGTCCACATCAATGTTAGGGCAAAATGGCGACTATAAAGGCCATGGCCGTGCATGAGCAATCTGCACACTTCTCGCACGGTGCATCACGGTGACCACACTGTAGGCTTAATGTTCTTGCTCAGCACACAGTTGTGTTTTTGTGTATTGTTTGTATTTATGAATGAGGCAGGTTCTAGACCCACAGGAATGGATGTGTTTGACCGGATGTTGCATGTTTCACCCCTTGTTTTGATTTGCTTTGGTTATATCTCTGCTGAAGCCTGCTAGCTTAATTTAGCATTGGCTGCAATGCTAGAGTAAAAAGTACTCTGATTCCAGAGGTCATACCTTGAAACGTTGCCAATGGCTTTTTTTTCTTACCTGAAAGGTTACGAAATATATCGACAAAATAATATGCTTCCTCTATTTCGAAGATTTCTATAAACAACTTTACATATTGCCGCATGACAGAACAAACTGCGCACGTAATGTCATTACCTCCACGTTTTCCCTTTCCGAGGAAAGAGGAATAGTAAACAACAAAGAATAATTTGCAGTACAATAAAAGTAGGCCATTGCTACACAGAGGCGGCACAGGCAAGGGAGGACGAGAACGAGCCTGAGTCTGTGTATGTGAGTATATGTGTGTGTGTGTTCTTTAGCCTTTCGGTGAAATTGAGGCCACACTTTTAAGGTCAGCAAAGTGCGGAGAAGTGCAACGGGTTGCAGAATGTTGTTGGCACTTAGCTGGGCGCACTTCTGAACCTCGCTGACGTCTTCGCGGAGGTCACGGCGGGAATCATAAATGGGAGTTGATGGCTCCGTTGTTCCGTGTCATACGCCCGCTCGCTACACCCTTCTATTTCGGCTGCGTCGCTGAGCACGCTTGACAACCCGTACCGCGTGCGCACACAAAAGGACGTTAAGGACAGAGCGCGGCTGAAAGGAGGGTCCCTAATCTCGTCTCTTTTTTTGTTAAGGAGACGCAAGCTTCATTTATCCCGCACAATGTGATAACGAGACGCAGCCTTTTAATGATGCACTTCCTGTCTCTGACCGGGCGTGACCCAGAGAGTTTTTTGTAGGTTTGCTGGGCCACACACACACACACACACACACACACACACACACACACACACACACACACACACACACACACACACACACACACACACACACACACACACACACACACACACACACACACTCAGACACTCTGCAGCCTCTTGTTTGATTGCATCTTAGCAGAGAGACGCTTTTTGTCTCTGTTTGCATGTTGATTGTGTTTGTGTATTTATTAATGGAACCACATGATCAAGGTGATATTCAGAGGCCGGAATTTCACTGAATGTCCCTTCTTGCCTCCTACCAATCTTTTTTTCTATTTTGGGACTACATTGTTTTACTGCAAATTATAACTATAAAAAGGCATCCAATCCCCCATTCTGTTAAATTAATAGAATTACGCAAAAAATGTAATGACAGCAATTAAGTCTTGAATATGCAAATTTTATAGTCAAGGACGATTACCTCATTTATAGCATGTGCTGGAATGATGCCAGACGTAGGTAATTTACATCCTGGTTGCTCACGGTTACATCATGATGAATATGAAATGAGTGGGGGGTGGGGGGTGGGGGGGGTGGTGGGGGGGGGGGGGGGTCTCATCACGCATCCTCCAGTCGTTGAGCTCTCAATCAAAGGGAGAGGTGGGGACGGGTTTAAGCAGGGTTTGGGGGGTTGGAGGGGTGTGTGTGTGCAGGGGCTGGGGGGTTTGGGGTGGTTGGGGTTTCTTGAAGAGCCAGATCTCGTAGTTACGGGACAACTTGTTTTGATTTTGTTTGTTTAGTTCTTTTCCCGGGGAATAGAAAGAAATGCATCAGCAAAATCCCGTTACTGGATGAATATTAGCGTGGAAAAAAGAAACGTAGGCCTATAATATTTTTGGAAAAGATCGGAACCGTAAGTGTTTGTGTAAGATTGCTGTGACTTATGGGTATATTTAACATAATATTTTACACCTACAAATCCTTGTTTTATCACGAGACCCATTTGCAGATGGATGGAGAGCTTGAGAAGTAAAATTCTGACATTTTGGACTGAAATAGTTTTGGGCACAGGATTGAACAGAGCATCGCTGCTAAACCGTATTAAGCTAAGTCTCATCGCCGGCCATGTTAACCTTATAATGTTTTTATTCCCCGATTAGAAAGAAAAGACATCCACGCTATTGCCTAAATGACATTTAAACGCAGCGGTTTCTTCTCGCGCTCGGCTGCGTAGACAATCACATCAGTTAATTATTGCAGAATGGTGTCCATAATGGCATGAAATTTTATGGGGGCCCTCATAGAAATCCGCAATCTTTAACATGCTAACGTTTGGCATTTAGCTCTCCCATCTGACCAGCCGAGTGAATGTAAGACCAGGTTGATCTACTTAATAATAACGCACTCGCTGTGTGGTACGATGCACCGGGTGACATGTCTTCCAGCTAACTCTGATCTCTGAACACACCCCCTGGTTTTTTAGAAAGGTTCTTTCGAGGAAACAGGCCCCACTGACGGAGCCTTTTTTGAATGCGTTGCCAGAGCCTTCGTATTGATTCAGCCACATAATGGATGAAATTTGTCACATTATATTCTCCACAAAATAAAAATGTAGTTTCAAACAAACAACTAGACGACTTTGCTTGAATTAGTCTCAGACAATAAAATACACAGCCAAACACAGAAAATACAAAACTCAAAATACGAAACAAATAAAAAATAAAAAAGGGATACAGCCAGGCAATTATCCATCTTATCTTTTTCAATACTTGAAATGCATTTACCAAGCCATTTCCCTAGCATCTCACCCAGACCTGGCTATTACACAGTCTATTGACACACATTGGTCCCAGGTCCTCTCAGCCCCCGCCTCTCGGTCAAACTCCCCCCCCCCCCCCCCCCCCCCAGCCCCTCTACCCCCCACCCCCACAGCCCCCCAGCCCTCTGGTTATGGGGGGTGGTGGTGGTTGAGGGGAGAGAGGTCTGTGGCGGTAATGGAAATGGGGCGATGCTGGGAGCGTAAAGCCCGGGAGAAGGCTGCAGGCTCCCTGAGGCCATGCGCTGCCATGGGATGAAATAAGGAGACTATTACAGCAGAGTTGTAAAGCCCCACACGCTCCACGCACTATCATAATAGAATATTGATTCTATCAGATGCCAGGCCCCAGCCCTGTCCCCACAATGAAGGGGGGGGAGGAAAAAAGACCACTAAAGGTCATTGTGTAAAGAGAGAGAGAGAGAGAGAGAGAGAGAGAGAGAGAGAGAGAGAGAGAGAGAGAGAGAGAGAGAGAGAGAGAGAGAGAGAGAGAGAAAGGGAGAGAGCAAGAGAGAGAGATCGAGACAGGGAGAGAGAGAGATTGATGGGTGTGAGAGAGGTAGAGAGAGAGAGATTGAGAGAGAGGGAGATAGAGAGGTGGGAGAGCGAGAGAGAGAGTGTGAGAGAAAGAGAGAGAGGGAGGGAGAGAGAGAGGGAGGGGGAGAGAGAGAGGGGGAGGGGGAGAGAGAGAGAGAGAGAGGGTGGTTGGTTAGAGAAAATAGAATGGTCAAGAGTCCCCCAGACCATTCTATTTTGGATTGCTACGAGAGAACGAGAGATAGAAAAATAAAGCAATAATTCAGAGACGTCGCATTGCAGAACAAGAAATATGGAAAATGTAGTGCACAGAAATCTGTCACTAGTCTACTAAAACTATTAAAAGAAAGAAAAGAAAAAGGAGCTAGACTATCCCAACAAACTTGAACTCATTTCCTAATGTACAATTAAACCCATGCGTCGTCTTTCTCTTTCCTCCTCTTCTTTTTTTCTGTAATTTTTTGCCATAGCCACATCTGCCTCCGCAGCCATAAGTAACAGAGAAGCAATTTCAACCATTAATTGTTGATCAAGGCAGTTGGGAAAAGCGCCAAAGGAAAAGAATGACAAATAAGCAGCCACCATGCGAACAGCAGTACAAATTACACCACAAGCAGGAGACGTTTATGCTTGATTGGAGCAATTTAATGTTTTCTCTGGGTTTTTTTTGCTACAAAAAAAAGGCGCAAATCCTGGGAGGACAGTTAAGAAAATGACTTTTTAATCATCCAAGGAGCCGCTGCGCCTTGTCGCTCATGATGGCCCCATATTGAAGACCTAGAGCTATTAAGATGGAGTGGAGGGGGTGGGAAGGTGGGAGGGGTTCCTGGGTGTAGAGTTGGTTCTTAGCAACAGTTGGACCGTCATTAACAGACGGATCACAACTTCTTATGGATTCAAAGTGAGCAAAAGTTGGGGTTACGAGCAAGTGGAGACATGTGTTTGCGTGTATAGTACTATAGCGTCTCTTCAGTGCGTGTCCTGAAAGTGTCTCCTAGAATTTTGTGTGGAAGTTTGTGGATTTCTTTTGGGGTGCTGAATATATTTGTACATGCATTTTCATTACTTTGTTGGGCCTACTGTTAAATATACAATTAAATTGTTTGTCTGCAATGTGGTATGAATAGCACTGTGGCTATTCACTTTCAATACATTTTTGTGTAATTTCTCAATATGTGTCGTAAATAGGTTTTTGACAAAACAATGCATTGTGTTTTTTGCAGGCCAGAATACTTTATCATTAACATGCAAACAAATGGCACAGCATGCACGTGAACAGGACATTAGGAAACTGACTAATCTTTGCTGTGACATTATGGCCTGTACAAACCCCATGATGAATTCTGTTTTTCGAGGGCCTTTGGAAAATATATTCATGAAATTTCAATGTCCAATGAAAAAAGTCATCTTTTAACCAGTGCATGACTGTGACATACCATTTCTCATTTCAATTCCCAGACAGGCTTTTTTTTGGTCAAATAAATAGCCATTTGTCTTTTTTTTCAATCCACACACACACACACAAACACACACACACACTCACACGCAAACACAGGGGCCCGTAATTGAACAGTAGTTGCTGTTGAGGGGAGCTCGCAAAATGAAACTGCCATGGTAGCATCAAAAATAATCAATTTGATGAGTCTTGTATATACTCCCCCATACTCAAAGTAATGTGATATTGATTTGTCCACTCTGATGTAGTACTCCTCTCCTGCGCCAGAATGATTATTGGCTTTTGACAAATTCCAGCACAATCTTTCAGCTCTCCGTCCCCTCCCCACCCTACCCTAAAGCCTAAGCACCTCTTTTGTCTCCGGGCCCTACTGGCTCCCAGGGCCCTCAGCTCTCATACAACACTATGCTAGATATGTGGACAGATCACACACGTGGACAATGCTTGCATTGGGTTCTCTCTAATTGCCAAACAGTAGCATGAATATAATTTGAACCCGATCCGTCTGAATCAAAAACATTATTACAAAATTTGCATGAAAAGGATGTGCAATTGTGAATGATTTCGCTTCTCACTCACTTGGTTGTGTGTGTTTGCGTACATGCGTGTGTGTGTGTGTGTGTATGCATACACACACGCACGCACGCACGCACGCACGCAGACATATGTATAAATCCACACACACACAGAAAATTATTACATTTCATGGTGTTTTCAGACATTGTGGATAGTGGGCTGCTAAACTAATATATTATTAATATCCAAATCACTCTCCCCTGTACAGCCATGTTATGTATGACAATAAAGCTGTCCTTCTCTCTCTGTGTCTCTCTCGCTCTCTGTCTCTCTCTCTCGTCGTCTCTCCCTTTCTCTGTCTGCCTCCCATTCCCTTTCCCAGTCTTTTGGTGCAAGCATCAAACATTCCTGTAAAGTTTCTCTCCTTATCTTTTACACTTTCTATCCATCACTGCGTGTTACATGTCAGAGCAGAGGCCGACCACAAGAAATAGGCTATCTTATTTTCTAACCATGGCGGGCTTTAGTGCTGATGGACAGAATGGTCAGATGGAGGAATGAGCTGGGCAACACACACACACACACACACACACACACACACACGCACACATTCATGGTGCATATAGATTGAATGCAAACTGTGTGCCTGGCTGTGTAGACAGAAAGGGAGGTACAGATGGATGGATAGATGGTTGGATGTGAATTTGCAGGTGGATAGATGAATGGGTGGATGTATGGGTGGTGGATAGGTATATAGATCGACGGATGTGAAGGTGGAGTTGAAGGTGTGGCCGGATGGATGGATGGCATAGATTTATATAGATAGATGGATGGATGTGGAGGTGTAGATGGATGGATGAGAAGATGCAGGTGGATGGATGAATGGGTGGATGTATGGGCAGTGGATTGATTTGTAGACAGATAGATGGATGTGAAGGTGAAGTTAAAGGTGCAGGCATATGGATGGACAGCAGGTGGGTAAAGGCACAGGATGTGATTATAGATGTAAAGATAAACAGATGGATGTTGAGGGTCAGGTGAACAGATGGATGGATGGATGGATAGATGTGAAGGTGAAGTTGAAGGTACAGGGCGAAGAGATGGATGATTCAGGGATACAAGGTTGAGAGAGGTTTAACTGTAGGGGACAGAGAGGAGGTAGCTGCTCCCTGGTCCTTGCCGCTCCATATTGATTAGTATGTGTAATAAAAAGAGTGAGACACTTGGCCCCAGTGAGGACATGGTTCACTTGCTGTCTGCTTAACAAGGAGACGGCATGTGTGTGTGTGTGTGTGTGTGTGTGTGTGTGTGTGTGTGTGTTTGTGTGGCAGTGATCAAAAGTCACTAAATATGCCGATGCATGCATTTTGTACAAAGAAATGCCTATGGGTGTCTACACAGCAATGAATAAATGAACAGTGTGTGTGTGTGTGTGTGTGTGTGTGTGTGTGTGTGTATGAATGAGCACGTGTGCAAATGTACAACTGCAGGTATGTGTGTGTGTGCGCACACACTGCGGGCTGCTTCCCATATGTGTCGTGCATGAGACCACCTCTCTTTTACAAAGGGGGCCTGTGCATGGGAAAAGAAAATCAATAGGCTGGTGATAGAAATATGCTAGAATGTTCTCGAAGTGAGAGATTGATCCGGGCTCCACAGAGGGTTCTGTACAAAACCAAATAATGGTGACAGGGGCCACTGACCCCCAGATAACAATAATTATAACCAAACCCTGTATGGTTTGACTAAGCACACAAGCAGTGGACACCGTGAGGCTAAATGCTACACACAGCATAGATGTCAGGTTCAGCAGGCACAAACCATGCTGTGTGTGGAACTCACAAACAAATACATTCCTGAGGAATGAATGAATGGACAAAATAAATAGATAAATACATGAATAAATAAATAAAATAGAGCGTGACTGATGCTGCAAGCAGTTGATGTAAGAATTACAACATGGAGTGTTTAAATTATACATCAATCCCATGATGCAACATCTGTCCTCTGACCGTTGCCATGGCGTTACCAGAGCGGCTGCTGGATCCAGCGTCAGGGTGCAAGTGGTGCTGCTGCCCATCGTCTTCATCGCTTTCTTCCTCAGCCAGCTTCTCCAGGGTAACAAGAGCCTGGATCTCAAGCAGGTCTCAGACAGGTGCTCATTTCATATTTTCCCCTGACTTTTTTTTTTTGCCATGACAATGTTCATACTCAATTAGAAAAACGTGTTGTGGACATGCAAAGGGGGCTGGGTGTGTGTGAAATACAACCAAAGTCGAGACTCGCTTTGAACTCACCTGCATCTCAGCCACAGACATTTTCTGGATGGTGTTTGTGTCTAGTAAGTCCTACGAGTCCTGACAGAGGCGGTAATGCAAGCCGTCTTTGTGGAGAGCGCAACCACACTGACTAATAGATAGAGACAGCCAAGCTGAAGCACTGTGATAGCGTGAGAAGGTTTAATTGCCCTGTGTGGCACAAAACCAACCCGGTCCAAGCCCCAACATGCAGCCTCTAATAATGGAAACACTGCCTGATGTCCTCCCTGTACCATCATTGGGTTAATTGCCGAATTAAGTTAAAAGCAATGAAGACTTTTTGTATAATTTATGTTTGGCTGCAAATGGGACATTTAAAATGCCAAACCCTACCTCATCTTAAGTAAAAAAACTAACATAATAACATATAAATAAACAAATAAACAAAATGAATCTTGTATATGTAAAAAACAATAGGGATGGATCGACTGTTCCACCATTACCTAGCCAGCATCATCATCAGCAGCAGCCACGGTTTGAGTGATGAGTCTCCTACAGGAACCAACAGCTGTATGTGCAAATCATGCATATAAATCAATTACCGGGGCCCTATGTACTTTAAATGCACCCATTAATTAAGCAATGTCAGACACAATGAACCGTGAAGTTCATTACATTTTTAGCATTCAAACACAATATTATTTGAAGAGTGCATTTGAGAGAGTGAGAGGGGGTAAGAGAGAGAGAGAGAGAGAGAGAGAGAGAGAGAGAGAGAGAGAGAGAGAGAGAGAAAGAGAGAGAGGTTTACCTAATGGTAGCCCCATAGCTCAATGGCGGGCAGATGCTAGCATAGATCTTGGGGAAAATATGTTGATAAAGTAGAGAAGGAAGAACGCTTCTTAATACTTCTGATATCAAAGTGGGGACCATTGAGAAGGACATATCGATAGGGACAAGGCGGTAACAACATCATCAACATGGGTGGTTGTCTGTGGCCAACCTTACAACCCTTCACACACAGTGAATGTGGATGAGGTTTGCATGCAGCTTATGTATAAGTACAAATGTGCATGGAACCTTCCTGTTTGATTAAAGTCCTGTCATACGTTTGTCTAGAAAAGGTTAAGGGTGCCAGCAAGTGTGAGAAAAGTACATTCAGCATAGTTCACAAACTTTTTCCTGATTACTTATATACTCACACACACACACACATTCAAATGGTAGCCTACGTGCGCAGATGTAGGTATCTATAATCAAGTGGGGTGTGCTTTTATAATCTTGGTTTTATATAGATGTATATTTTCATATGCCAGACTGTAGTTTGGTTGAAGTAGCTTGAAGAGGACAGGAGGTCGGGGGGGGGGGAAAGAAGGGAGAGAAGCTGAGCCCAGCTGCCTGGCATTAAGCAATGACCTCTGCATAATGAAAGACGGCGACAACATTCCCTACTCATTACAGGGTTCCACGTCGTGACACAATTTGCATATTCATATATTTATATATATAAATATATCTTGTATTTTTTTATCATATTCCACCACTCGTTCTCCTCGTGCCCCCATAACCCCACCTCTTCCTTTATTATTTTACATCTTTGCATTTTTTGGTCTTCCTTTCCTACGAAGAGGGACATCTGCCTTTCCCCGACACCGCTCTGGAAGGGGGGGGGAGTGCGGAGTGTGTGCGGAGAGGCACATGATCCATCCAGATGCCACGGAAATATGGCATGGCAACATTGACGCGTCTCTCCATACGGGGCCTCTCCCTCCCCCTCCCTCCCTCCCTCCCTCCCCTCCATCCATAGGATGAGGTGGTGGTGGAGTTCACAGAGGGCCATGCGGAGGACCGGACCCAAATCCAAAAAAGGAGTAAGAGGCTGGGACCGTTTTGGATGTGTTTTGCATATTGTCTTGGTCGCTGTGCTACTACAGTGACTTGTCCAGGTGCCAGTAAACAAATCCGTTTTGGGTTGTTTGAGAGGGCAGACGGATGAAAAACAATGACAAAACAACAAGCTAATACATTAACAAAAAAATATTGTAGCATTGAGATTTCCAGGTTTGGGTGCAAAAAATGTGGACGTGAGGCACACAGCTGTAAGGGGCTTGAAGTGTGATCGATCAGTGTGTTTGGCTTAGCCTGTAGCATTGATCCCAGAGTGAAAACCAGGTTTGTTAAATGGGAATGATACAACAATGGGAAGAAATTGTGGATTTAGATATGTTGTTCTTCTTTATTGTACGAGCATGAAAATCCTTGTTAAGCAACCGCGGTCAAACTTATTTACAATTTTGCCAATTGATTGCACACCTTTAGTATAGTAAAAATTTATATAATTCAGGTAACCATAAATATTTGAACAGAGCTGCCTGAATAAAAATGGCGGCTTGTCTCTCTGATCTTAAAGAAGCCTCCAACAAAACAACAATCTCCTCAACACGTCATGATATTTAAACATCAAACACAAACGCGCCATGACTAGCGAAAGCAGACGACATCTCTGGACAGCGAAAGTGTGGACGTTTTTAATAACAAATATATTTTGTGTGTTGTTTGCCGTACAAAAACAAAACCTGACACTTCTTAACAACAAATTCAAATGAATTGTATTCTGTGGTGGACGACCTTTAATTCAAATGAACCAAGCTGAGCTGCGTAGCCACCAACCCTGCCGGGAGAGTTCGCCCATCCCGGTGGCGGCGTGGCGGCGTGGCGCCTGCTGAATGCAAACTGTTTCATGTGAGCACCTCCAGCTCAGCAGCTACATCAATATAGAATTAGACAAAGTGTTATTTTTCTTTCTTTTTTATGTTTTAACCCACCCCCACCCCCTTTCCCGTCGCATCCCCACCCAACATCCTCCGGGTTGAGCCTCGGCTTCCATGCCGATGCAGGCTGTTTTATTTTATTTATTTTTTTATGGGGTAAAAAGTTGCGGCTCCTTTATGATAGCACAGCAAAAAAAGGAAAAGGGGGGGAGCTTTTCATTTTTTTTACTTAAATCAGCAAATATGTGAGACAGACCTGGCGGCGTGTTTGGCTCCCCACCCCTAGACAAGAAAAATCGCTCCCAGGGAGTGATTTGAATTTTAAATTTGTGGTGAAATGGTGTTTGTCATTAACAATCAAATATTTGAACCGTTGAAATACCTTTGTCCCATTCCCACTTTATGTTGGCGAATAGCAGCTGAAAAATATTTTGTGTGTGTATGTATGTGTGTGCTTGTGTGTGTGTGTGTGTGTGTGTGTGTGTGTGTAGGGAGGGCATAGTTTTGCCGCTAATGAATAGAAAAATCACTTCCACAAAAGCACACACAAAGTAAACCAGGAAGTGAGAAAAAAACAACAGCCGGGGTGGATGAATGTGTGGCTTATTAACATATCAAACACGTGTTAACATATCAAAACAAACGCCCGGGCTGATGGAATATGTATCACTCTTTGCTTTGCTGTGTTGTTCCACTCCTGTGACAATGTGACCTTGACAACAAACTGTTTTGAACACAGTGCCATAAAGAGGGACACAATGACAACACACTGACCTAAAGAGAATTGAAAAGAAAAGAAAGACGACAGAAGACAGAGGCAGGTGGGCAGACAGATATGCAAGCAGATACACACAGACATACAGACAGACCAGCAGACAGACAGGAAAGCAGGCATACATACAGACAGAAAGGCATACAGGAAAGCAATCAGACAGACAGCCTGCCAAAACAACAGATAGGCCCCCAGACAGGACAGAC
The DNA here is from genome assembly GCA_026745465.1 of Lota lota. Classification (NCBI taxonomy): domain Eukaryota; kingdom Metazoa; phylum Chordata; class Actinopteri; order Gadiformes; family Lotidae; genus Lota; species Lota lota. The sequence continues at coordinate 1,454,229 of JACYXH010000068.1, read as the reverse complement.
AAGCAGGTAGTCAAAAAGGCGGGACAGAGATGCAGGCAGGCAGACAGACAGAAAGACAGATGAAAAGAAAGGCAGACATTCAGGCAGACAGACAGGCAGAGACAGGAGAGAGGGATGGCAAAAAGGAGGGGTAAAAAGAGAGCGAGCAGAGCTTCTTGTCGTCTCGGAGAGGCAGGGTCTCTGCTTAGCGTTCATTAGGGGGCCTGATTGAATTGGTGGGTGTAGCTCTGTCACTGTTAATGGAGTGATCTCTAATTGGAGCGCATTAGCTCTGCAGGGCTCTGGCTATTGTCATATGACAGAGAGCATCACATATCCTGTCCTAATGCTGAAAACACAACTGAGATAAACCCAGGCTCCCAATGTCATTAGCCGAAGAGCATATGTATACACGCTTGTAACACAATCCGTGGATTTGAACGATACACGCTTTTGCTTCATGAAGACAGTAGAATAATGTTCTCACACATTTGTGTGTATATGCATGTGTATATACTTGTGTCCCATGATTGTGTGTATGTGCATGTGTTTTTTTGCATGTGTGTGTGTGCACGTGTGTGTGCACTTAATACATGGAGCTGAGCAGCCATCAACCTCAAGGCCAAAGTAAGTTCTCCCCCTCCCATAACGACAGTCCCAAATGCCCGCTATCACCCATCCCCACCCAGGCCACAGAACTTGATCCATAATGGCCGCCCATAAAGGGAGAATCATCATCAATGAAAATGACAGGTTATTAAGATCCGATTTTAGGGGGGCTATGGGTTTAGTATGATAGGTTAGCTATCTATAAAACCTTTACAACCCTGCTCCTCGGCGACCCCCCACCCACCTCCCATGTATCCCCTTCTCGCCGCACCCCGAGCAGGAGACACATGCTAATAAGCTCACAACCTTTAATTAACAATATGTGTAAGTAGGCGGCCGTTACGGCCTGATTTGTGAGCTGCTTCATTACGGTGAGCACTGGCTAGAGGACACATAACCGCCTTGGATATTATCCCGCTTGATGTGGACCAAATATTGGTATTTTATCATTCATCTTGTGATTAGTGACTTTTTGAATCTTCATATTTAATTGTGTTGGGGCAGCGCTGCATGTCTGCAAGTGAGTTCCAATGTATGGGACATCTTTGTTTTCATTCGTTTTTTTGTCACAAATGGTTCATACTTGGACAATGCTATTATCTACTACAGTCTACCTGTTTCTATGATGCACTGGTATTGGTTTGAATACAAATATTTTGTAAAAGTTTAGTTTTTATATAAATAAGATATTAACATCAATGTAGATAGGAATTATTTTTCACCGGAGATTGTATTGTAATCAATAACGTCACCCCTGTTAAAGCATGTCAAGTGGTTTCCCATACCATAAGTATGTACATAGAGATCAAGGATGCCATATAAATATGACAAATATAAATATGACAAATATAAATATATATATATATACACACCTGCTCCTGCTAACAATGCATTAGCATCATCGGCTCAGCATTTTGAGTTCCAAATTAAAGCCACATCCACTCTCTCCTATTGGCTCAACACGGTGGGACCCTGTGAGGAAGAAACAACCAATAAGTTAGAATACAGTTAGATAAACAACAGGTTAAATATATATTTAAAAAATGCTGAATTGTTACAGTGATCAAATGTGCCATTGCCATGGAACAATGTTTGCCTTAACTGTATCATGCAAACTTAGAGGCACCTGGATGTGAAGAGTTTATCCGGATCGTCGTAACGTCAGTTATAACGTCAGTTACATCTATCCAAATACATAACACCTCAGGGACCTGGCACTCACTCCAAAATGGCTTCCTCCTCTTCTGCACGTGTTGGTTGATGATTGAGCCTTCTTCTTCGTCCTTCTGACAAGGGAAGCCCAGGTCAGTGAGTTGTGGCCCCATGTTGCATCTGGTATCAGCACCCTCAATATCACCAATCACCTTGAGGCAAAATCAAACACATCAGGAAAATAACTTGACGGCATTGTTAGGTCTGTACTGTGCGACCACTTATTTTTGGACATTGTGTTTGAATCTGTTTATTTATATTGTCTTTTCTTGTGAAGCATTGTGTCGTGTGTATTGCATTATTATTTTACTATTTGCATTAGTAGTAGTCATTTTTGCAGTAGTAGGTTCGTTATGCAAATTATGAGCAACTAAACACAAACTATAGAAGCAACTATATGAGTAACTATACACAAATGAAAGCTATAGTGGAGATCTGAGATACAAGGGTTTAGAATACAATTAAAATCTATTCTAGCTATAATCATATCTGAAAACATATTTTATTTTCTATTTTTGTTATATTTGATTCTATTTTATTGTAGCCTATGGACCAACACATCACATATAGCATGAGGAGCAGCGATTCTAAGAGTGTGAGAGGCTGAACTTTCGTGGTGGCTGACAAGGACCTGTGGCAGAGCTGGTATTCTCCCAGAGGGCCTGGGAGCAGAGTTGTCATTTAGTCTCTGACTCTGGGCCTGCTGCATACGCTCAACACTCCCAGGAGGAACACACGCACATACACTTGGTGACAACTGCACCTTTCAAAACCGCCTCAAAACAAATGTAGTGCCCTCACTCCGGCCTACTTATGTACTGTGGTATTAAGTCATGCTCACCTTTCTGTTTGAAAACGTATAGTGAATAAAAACCTATTGAATTGAGAGAGAAAAAAACATTTTACATCCAATTTTTTTTACACAAAGAGGAAACATGCTAGCTTCAATATTTGAAGTCGGAATGTGTGTGAATTGCATTCACCTACACGCTACCACTTAAAAGTATACGGCATCAAGTAAAAATGTTTTGCCTAGGTGTGTTTATAAAGTCCCAAAGAGAGATTGAACGCAGAGGCAGCATCTTGATTTGAAACCAGTTTAAACCTGCCAGGTAATTATATGTAGTGTGCTTTAGAGAAGGTCTTCCTGCTTAGCATATATGGCTGCCAGGGAGGCATTCATCTCTTCAACACAAGTCAAGGACATAGTCAGTCAGTCAGTCAGTCAGTCAGTCAGTCAGTCAGTCAGTCAGTCAGTCTCTCTCTCTCTCTCTCTCTCTCTCTCTCTCTCTCTCTTTCTCTCTCTCTCATCTAGTACCATACCCCGATAAACACAAAGAACATAGTCAGCATAAAGAATTCATACACAACACACACACACACACACTGTCACACAGACACAAAGAGACAGAGAAAGAGAGAGAGAGCTTGTGAGTGAGAGAGACAGAGAGACAGAGAGCTTGAGAGCAAGAGAGAGAGAATGAAAGAGAGAGAGAAAGAGGGACGGAGACAGCAGACAGATTTATACAGATCACTCATGCTCTGCATAAATCAGTCATATTTCTGAAGGCGTGAGTCGCAGTAATTACAACGAGAGGGGTAGTAGGGAGAGCTGGACGGCCGTTTGTCAATTATTGTTGCTGCGAGGTGTTTCTCCGAAAGGTTAACTCCTTCATATTTTCTGAATGGTAAATTAGGTCAATATTGGTCCGGTGAGGGAGCGCTATCCTGTGGAGACAGACGCTGGGTCTGAGTCACAGAACGCCATGGCCACTAGATCATTAATAATGAGAGAGTTAATGGCACTGATTATTATAGGCATCACGATACACACATACACACACACACACACACACACATACACACACATGAACATGCACACACACACACGCATGCGCACATGCACACACAAACAAAGATACACACACACACAAACATTTTCATTGCACTGGTATTTATGCTTGCTTTTTGCTCATCAGCAGCCCCTTTCATCAGCATCTTCGTCACCGTCATCGTAACTATCATTATAAAATTTAACAGAGCTGCATGGAATCCTTAATTGCAATTATGGCCTATACATCTTCGTCTCTTGAGCGACAGTGTCAATCTAGCCAGGGGAATTATTATTATTATCATTATTTTTACATTACCTTACAATTAAAAACATCATGTAAATTAATGTCATGGCTCTAATAATGCCAAGTAGTGCTGACAACACTGCTCAAAAAGAAAAACTACAGGAAAGCAAATTTGCAGGGGAGGAAGCGCTTCTCTCCTCACACACAAGACACTCAAAACGCTCCTCCTCAGCGTTTTTTCCAAACCATAAATAAATTTGCAGCGAGAGGTAATATTCAAGCTGGCAGAGTCTTAGTTGTGCATCTTTAATGGAAGTTTTACAGAAGCCGTGCCAGTTCCTCACATATGCTGCCTTTCTCCCATATGGAGGAGAAGAGGAGACGTCGAAGGAGCACAGTTGGCTCATCCTATCGTTTTATAAGTCCGACGACACTTAAAGCGCGACGCCCGCAAGGTACACGCCACGCAGAGGGACATAAACCCACTGTGGTTTTAGTAGGGAAGATAATGACTTTGCCTGCATTCATTTGTTCATCAGCCATCTTGTTTTTGTGTTTGTTTGTATATCTTTTTTTCAGACTCAGCCGTTACGAGGCCTCTTCTCAAGGTCCTGGGTTATAGAAGACGCGTTTCCCTGTGCAATTGTCGGTCCCGGCAGTTGTCGCTGGCGCAGAAATGTCTGTGAGATGCAGCTGGGGAACATCTGTTTATAGGTAATGAGCCTCGCTTTACCTTTAATGTCTTTTATTTGAAACACCGATGGAAATGTTGCTTTAACTTTCCTTTTTCTATTGTTGTTACTCATCCGGAACTTTTTTCTCCGATATGGTCAATATTACAGGAAGCTGCCGTAAGGGATACAGCAAATTATGTGTCATTAATATTTACTTTTGTTACGTGAATGTTATGTGAAAGTCAGTAAAAGCCCCAAAAAGATATGCAAATAAATGCAAATTAGAACAGAAGATTCAATCAGCAAGCCTATAGTTCAACAACAGTTGAATAAACAGCAAGGTTATTTTTTGTTATGTTCATGCAACACTTTTGTTTAATCACCTCTCTCTCTCTCTCTCTCTCTCTCTCTCTCTCTCTCTCTCTCTCTCTCTCTCTCTCTCTCTCTCTATCAAACAGGACTCACCAGTTTTGTTTTTAATCTTTAATCTTCTTCTTCATTCTTTCTCTCCAAACAGTGTAATGTTGGGGAACGTATCTCCAGGCATCACTCGCAGGGCTTGCTTTTCGACTTGTTCGTTTAGACTAATTTCGGGTGTCGGTAGTGTGGGTATTGTGTCAACCTAGCAGGGCCCCGGGAGCTGTGGTCATGTTAATCTAAGGGAGGAACGGGGGGCCCCGCAGGGCCCGGCTGTCCAGGACACCTCTGCTTAAACTAGGCTCTTTAGAGGAAATTAGCCATCCGTCAATATTCCCTCAGTAAACACATAAAGACTACTTCAATAGTTTAATTGCTCTCTTTAACCGACTCCCAACAGAGCAACCGAGTCATGTTTTGCCAATCCAAACGAAGCCCAAATTAAATACTGTCTCTGTCGCTGTCATTTTACTATCGCCTTCTCATTTCACGCTTCGAGGAGACGGTGTCTGTTGTGTGATGTTTTTTTTTTTTTTCATACATCCTAAATGTAAATGTAATGTTTGCCTCATAAAAATACTTTATGATCGCGATCACAGCGCGACACATTTGGAACATCACCGCATTTGGATAAGTAAAAAAAGGAATAAACTTAATTGGAAAAAACATATAATGTGGCTTTAAACTAAATTTAAAGAGAGAAAGAGAGAGAGAGAGAGAGAGCGATGGGACCTCTACATTCCACAACCCGCAATATATTAATTCTCTCTATGTACATATTTTCACAATTTTGTCTTTATTGGCTATTTTATTACATTTTATTTTATTTAGTGTATTCTTCTAGCATTGTCTCCCTGGCTGTTCCTATTATATGCGTTGAGCTGTCACCTTACGTTAGGGTGGTGGGGGGGGGGGGGGGTGATATATACACACACACACACACACATCCGCATTCTGCCCTGCCGTTAGCATCACTCTGCCAGGGTTACATAAAACCATAATATAATCATCTCAAGTGTTCTCGCAAGTGCCAGGCATGCCCTATGGTGATTCCTGGAGATCACTCTGTACATAAAACTAGTATATATTTATATATATAAATATAGTTTCATCTTCCTGGAAGTGTGTGTGTGTGTGTGTGTGACTGTGTGTGTGTTTGGGTGCGTGCGTGCGTGCATGTATGTGTGTGGGTGGGTGAGTGTGTATGTGCCTGACTGTGTGTGTGTTTGTGTGTGTGTGTGTGTGTGTGTGTGTGTGTGTGTTTGTGTGTTTATCCTGGATACCATGAAAAAATAAGATTTTTTTTACTGTAGAATCAGGTTCATATAACATTATGTTTCCCATCAGTTTTCTAGACTAAGCTCTTCCTCTGTCTTTTTACTGGGCCTCTCCCTCCTGTCTAGAAGAGCATTCATATACCTGTACCACACACTTGTACCAGTGTATCTATTCGATGCCCTGGTCAAGTTATGGTTTAGGTTCATAATCCATCGTCCTGTCTGCCCTTCCCTGTCCCATCAGATCTCACAAATGGATAGATGTGGACTAATCGGAAATATATATTTATACTTTCTTCACCTTTTCTCTCTATTATGCTATGACATCCTCTCTCTCTATCTCTGTCATTTTAAGCACATGGGTGCTGACATTCTGCATCTTACAAATGTATCCTGCAACTCAAAGCGTTGTCATCCAGCTCAAAGCTGCTCGTTTTGTCACATCTGTACCAATTAGTGATTTAGAAATCTTTTACTTTTACTTTCTAATCTCAGGCAAATGCCTGAATTGTTTTGTATTAAGTCTCTTCCAGTGTACTTGTATTATAAATTAAAGGACAGTCTAAGGTTATGGTCTTCATGTTAACTTAGGTATTAACCTTATTGTAACAGGGTTACAATAACCCAGTAACCTTAACCCGCATGCTAACGCTATATCATGATATTATTACTGCGTTAACTAATGTTACTTAATGGTTCATTTATGTACCCTTATTGTGAAGTGTTACCAAAGTGTCTGCTGAATGTCAACGTGTTTGTGGAGTGAAGAACGTATCAAGACGGGCGTGCGTCGCACCTCTATGATGCTGCCGTCTGCCTGCCGCAGGAAGTGGCGGTACCTCTGACGGAGGCCGCTCAGGTACAGGGTGTAGATGGACACGTGGGTGCTGAGCTCGCCGCCGGCTGCGTGAGGGTCACCACCACCACCACCACCAACCCTGGCAGAGGCAGCGTTGTCGCCGGAGACAGGCCCGGACGTAGGGCTCTCCTCCTCCTCCCCTGCCCAGATGTAGTCACTGACTGCTACCTGGTGGGGTACACACACACACACACACACACACACACACATACACACACACACACACACACACACACAGACACACGCACGCACGCACACACACACACACACACACACACACACATGGTGGGGGTGAGGTCGGGAAGTGAAGCGTAAGGGTGATGATGACAAAATCTCTATCCTCACCATCTAAGGAAATGACATTGACATTTAAATGACATTGACATTGTACCAAGTAAAACATCTTACACAGATTTCACATTTGTTGCAAAGAGGAGTTCAATGGAACTGTGGTTATTACAGATACGTCTTGTAGTTCATTTGGTTTACAGTGAGTTACAGTACAGACAATACCATGTTTTATCTAAACCCTGTTGCACACAAAACTATCACTCAACAGTTACCCTTCAACAAAGGGTAAGCTAACAGAGAGCATTTCATCCGCCTGCTCACAGGATTCTTTGCCCTTTTTAAAACCACGAGACCGTCTCTCCACCAAAACCACTTAATAACGCAGAGGGCTCTTGGAAGCTTTTCAAGCGACCATTTGGTAATGAATTTACATTAGGCTTATGCTCACCGAGGCTGCATTCACTTTTGGATGGTGATGATGACCTTTTCATTCAAACCAACAATGCTGCCAGGCCAGTAGTGGGCCCCAACATGCTATAGTCAGTCACATCGGACCCCCTCCATCCCCCCTATTACAGGCGCTTATATAGGCTAAATATAGGCACCAAAGTCACTAGATATGCACCAGCAGTGTCCAATTCATAAAGCTGTTAATGCCTGAGTGGGTGCAGGTCCTATGGGGGCTGATCACTAACAGGTAAAATATCAGGTTATGTTCAAGATCATGCATGCGCATGAGATGGATGGTGGCATAGATATTTATGCATCTGTGTGTGTGTGTGTGTTGCACTCTGCACCTGTAATACACTGCCCTTCTCTATTAGGGTGAGACACGGAGAGCAAGCAGAGCGTGTAACATGTTATATAGGTCATGTAACTCGAAGTCATCCATGTGTGAAGATCATGGAAGCTCCCTCGCTCGCTCTCTGACAATCACACACATGCATGCACGCACACACACACACACACACACACATTTGCATGTACGCATGAACACACACACACACACTCTCTCCCAAACAGTGTCTGCCTGTAATCTCTACTGATTACATGCATTAGCGTTGTTTAGCCTCTCCATCAGATGAACTGAAAAGACAGAAGCCACTCACACACACACACACACAACTCACAAACACACACACACAAAAACATGAATCTTGTAACTAAGGCTTATCTCATAAATAACATTTGCTGAGGTTTCTGGGAGCCAGGGTCCACTTCCTGTCTGTAGTCTCTGTATTCAGGACAGGAACCTCGTTATAGCAGGAGACCTCACAAGTGATGTCATCATAGCTCCTCCTACTTTACACAGTATATTCTTTATGGTGAAAGTTTTATATATTTTCTTAGTCAGCAATTACCGAATGCTTGCCAAACAAATAGGTATTTGCCTTTATTTAGCTTACGTGTTATTTGTTTCCTTTTTCGTTTGGGGAAAGCATTGGGGCTAGCATTGGGGCTCCATTGGCAAATATGGGCAGTCACTTTCATGCCCTTTGCTCAACCCCAGAATTTCAAACATGATATCTCCCCTCCGTACAAAGAGGGACTGTATATAACAGCGAGAATGCGAACACAGAAAACTAACGAAAATGGTGTACCGTTAAAAAATCAAACATCATACCCTTCCTCCACTCAACAGGCTGATGTAAACCAGGTCTAACCGGTATACATTGCTCATTCATACCAATGTACACATATATACTGTATGACATCCGACACTTCGGGCAGAGACATGCCATCCAGTTGAAATTTTTTCAACCCAAGTTTTAAAAAAGCTCAAGGTGACCCCCACCCTTCCATAATTGGCTCAGAAATCATGATAGGTTTAAGAAAACAGAGCACTAGTTGAGGAGTGTATGTGTGTGTGTGTGGGGGGGGGGGGGGGGGGGGGGGGGGGGGGGGGGGAGAGGGTGGAGAGGCTTTGAGTGGCAGGGTCACTTTGAAGGAGAGCCGTAATTTGGCGGTGAATCAATGTCAACGCCGCACTTCTAAACGCTTAGCGCAAACACAACTCTAGGCACTTTCCTGCAAAAACAGCGTCGGCCATTACCGCTCTTGTAATTAGAGACGTGGCTGGAACCGCGCACGACACAGGCCGGGCAAGGAGAAGGGCACTGTTGTTGAAATGTCAACAACGACAAAAAAAACCTTCACAAACAAAAATGACACCGAAAAACAAGTACAGAGAAGTTAAAGAAGAGGAAGACCAGACGAAAACATTTAGGGAAAGTGGAGGAGGACACCTTTTTTAAATCCGTAATTGGACACTCATTAGAGTAATTGCCGTCCTGGAAGGGGTGCCGAGTTTTAGGAAGGGCGCCGGAAACCGATGTGTGGTTGGCTGATTGCTGGCTGCTGCTAAGGTAATATAGGCTGGGGCCGCAATCACTCTGTTATCACAGTGTGTGAATGTAACTGTCAATGAGTTCCGGTAGTTGTTTCAAGAGAAAAATACACACACACATACTATAAACTACAGTTGTAAGAAGTGAAGGCAGTTCATGGAAATAGTTGTCTGATACAGCTTCATCAATGTTTTTGGTTTTAAGTGTAGGATACTTCAGTTTTTTTTTTATTGTATCTATTTCTATGAATGAGTATTTAAACAACAAAGTTCAGTTGCTGCTAATTACCCTTAACTAGTTTTAGCGTTCTAAGCTTATTGCTGCTTATTTGATGAATTTTATGTAACTGCATGATTTTTGCACTTCTTGGGTTGCACATTCATTGTTGAATGCACTTAATGTAAGCCGCTTTGGACAAAAGCGTCAGCTAAATTAATGTAATGTAATATAATGGGTCTGTACAGAGAGTTGAAACCAACTAAGATGGGAAATAACTAGACAGGATACGAGGAAACAATAAACATATCCACATAAATACAAATCGTTCCACCTTTTCTACTCCAGTTAAACATGTCTGCTGAAGCCTTCGTGAGTGGTGTGCGTGTCTATATTGTCTGTATTCTATATATTCCCTGTATTTCTGTGTTTGTCTCTGTAAACGTTTATTCTTATTTCCGTCCATTTTTTTGGAGGACACCAGCGAAATCACCATGTGAAATCCAGCTGACAACCCCAGACAAAGACCTGAAAAGGTGTTCGTGTATGCATTTTGTGTGTGTGTGCATGTCTGTGTGCGTGCATTTGTGTGTGTGTGTGGGGTGTGCTTTCGGCTGATGCCATTTCACGCAACGCTATACCACGCAGCTACGGCTGCACATCACATCGCGGTAGTGGCGGTTTCAGTTTCTGGAGTCAGAAGAAGGAGGAGGAGGAAGAGGGGGAGGAGGAGGAGGAAGAGGAGAAGGAAGAGGCGACGGAGGGAGCCTTCCTTCCTCTACTCCGTTCTGCTCTGCTGGGGTCTGCCTGGCATGGCGTTGCGCGATCACAGCCTGCATGGCTCCCGTCCCCAGACCCTGAGTGCTCTTCTCTCCCCGCTCTGCCATTGTCCCATTTCGATGGCACTAAGTGACTGATTTAGGTCCGATGCCTGCGCGGAGCAGCCGGGCCAGCTGTGGGTTAAGCAGATAGCATTCAAGTGAGCTAACCCAATTGCAGCCCAATCAAGCCAGGATTTATTGTCGGGGCCTGTCTTTTTGAAATCTGATTGAGTCCGCGTCAGTCCCTTTGACTGGCATCGGCAGAGACGGGCCCCTTGTTTCCCTTTAGCTGGGGAAGGGGGCGGGGGGACTATAAACAGCAAACCATGTTTTCCAGCACGGACATAAATTTGAGAATTTGTAGACATTACTGCAAATGCACAGGCGGGATGGGGGTGGGTGGGGGGAAAGGTTGGTGGTGTTGGTGGTGGTAGTGGCGGTGGGGGTGGATGCAGGAAGTGAGGATGGCAATAGGACTGACACCATGGTGCATAAATATAGTCTGTCGATTTTATTTTTGGATTTTATACCCACTGTGTCACATCATTTCCACGCGTGAACTCAGAAATAAAAGGCACTCTGCATCTAAATGCAGCTACCTGGTGCGAGACATTCTTGAGGGGAAAATCCTATATGAACCAAATAGAAGATTGTCTATGAAATAAATACAAAATCCTATATGAATTGTGATATAACGGCCTGGCGTATCAATCATATTAACTCGTGTGTGAGAATGTAAAAGCAAAATAAATGTGTGTCATGAGGGGGATTTTAAACAGTTTTTTTCACTGCCTGAAAAAAATACCCCCCCCCCCCACCTCTAAAAAAGACATCACTGCCTGGGAGATTAAAAGGATAAATGCACTACATTTGAAAAAAGGAATGAAAAAAAAACAGTTTCGGTGATATATATATAAAGAAAATGACCCATATTCATACCTAAATTAAGATACAAACTCACAACCAACAGCTAAAAAAGAGGGCAGACAGTATCTGGGAATAAAAAAAAAAGTACTTTTCCACTCAGTAAGAGCCCGGTCTAATAACATCCGTGTCTCGGGGAGGAAAAGCACATTTTAGATTAGGGTCTGCTGTGCCCTTGACTGTCAAAATACCACCGGCTGACATTTCACTGTGTTTCGTGACACGTCAAATGTAAATAAAGCATCTGGAGTCAACTGTAATTATACAAAAAGGACATTTCCTCTGCCACCCATTCCTGCGCCCCCCTGCTGTTGCCTCAGCTGATAACCCCAAACTTGAATTGACCTCATGACCTTGTCATGACCTTGTCATGAGGCTTTATTTTATTTTTTTCAGCTGTAGAATAGTAATCAAAACCAGTCGGCCCCCTTTCCGTCACCGACCAATCAGAACACAACACGGCGAAAGTAAATAAATAAATAAATTCACCCAATCACATCAGCCGGTGTGCCGCAGCCGCCTAATGTGCCCTCCCCATCCACTGTTTTCAAAACACTGCCAAAGGGGAAAGGGATGAACAATGCATCACTGATTAATAAACACAAACTAAGAAGGCCCCAGAGTCTATCGTATCTCGGTGTGTCCAATGCACTCACCCAGGTAAAAATGGGTATTTAAGCGTGACTGGGAGTGAGCGCAAAATGTGTTGTCTCTGAGCGGTGTAAATACCTGCGTTTATGCTGTAACGGTGTCATTAATGAAAATATATACATGTACGCACACACGGGCCCCCGTGTGCCCCGTTTGTATGTGTCAGTTAAAAGAGGAGGCGAGGCCTCATGCACCGTCTGCAGGCAGGCAGACAGCCTGAGCCGGGCTGGCTGCTGTCCAGGACGAGAGCCTAAGGCATGGACACAAGCAGGCCTGTCAGCCCCCCCGATCCCTGGATGACTGATCCAAATAAGATAGCCATCATTACCATTCACACACACAGAGATGCACACACACACAGACGCACACATACACACATGCAAGCGGGCACGCACACACATATGCATAAACACACAGATACACACACATGCAAGCACACACACACACACACAAGCCTAAGTCTTTCCTTTTACACTGTCTAATTTTACCTTCCATTTGCATGCTCCTATGGACTAATTAAATCTCTCTCTCTCTCTCTCTCTATCTCTCTCTCTCTGTCTCTCTCTCTCTCCAGTCAGTGGCGTGACAAATAATGCGGCAGCAAGTTTCACAACATTATTATGTATGAAATGTAAAGGGTCCATAATGTATTCCAGCTTACCACGGATCTCCAGACCCCCGTGTTAGTAATGAGCAGCAACAACAACAAACAAACAAACAAAAAAACTCACACACGCACGAGTCGGCTCGCGACGATACAGCCGGCGCCAACGCTTCCACCGCTCTCCTCTCTCCCTCGCACTCGCTCGCCCGCTCGCTGTCACTTTTCAAGACCAAAGTTGCTGACCTTCCTGTTTTTATTTTTTTCACAGCCGCCCACCTACTCACCAGTGCCTTTTTTCTCCTCCCCCTCCCCCGATGGGATTGATATGTAGACGGGGGGGTGGGGGCGTTTTATTTGATCCCTTTTTATTTTTTCTTAGTCTTTATCCTCCTGGTTTGCTGTTCTGTCCCACTTGGCTTTAATTTACAGTGGGAGAAATAATTAGAATCTCAGTTTTGTGAGGAGTGGAGTGAAAATGTAAACAATGCTACCCTGCGGGCGGGTGCTTCATCACGTTGACAGGTGCATTTGAATTTGCCTGGGTGGCGGACAGGCCTGGTTATTTATGTGTCAGTCGCACATGGAAGCCCTGGCTGTGGCTGGGAGTCAGAGTCTCGAGGACCAGGGAGGGAAGTGGGGGGTCGGGGGGTCGGGGGGTCGGGGGGGGGCTGGAGTGCACCGTGGAGGGGAACGTCTAGGGGTGGAACTCAGGGGGATCGAGAGATCAGGATGACTTTGAACTGGTGTTTGAAAGATTGTCAGGAAATGAGTGAGATGTACAAGGGAAATGTAGTTTAAAATGAATGCCACTGAGAATCTATATCTGGGTGAGTTTAAGTTTTTGTTTCCCTTTGCAGGAATGAATCTTGTGTATGGGTCCCTCGGTTTAGGTTGAGTAAAGACCTACAGCAGGCTTGTTATCTTGGTAGCTAGCTAGTATAGCATATGCAACCATAGTTGTAGTCCATGGTACAGCAGGTTTGAGTATGCTCTGTTGTCTATGGACTACATCGCAGTGCTGTGTAGTCATATGTGTGCACTGGTTATAAATATGACTTAAAAATTGATTCCTTTTATATATTTTCTTCTCACACAAAAAATAAAAATGTCTCACAGAGACACTTTAAATGATTGTAAATGTGGATTTATTTTTATATCAGGGTTATATTGCCAGTCCATTCCATCTATTCTATTTGTGTCTCCGTTTGACAGTGATTTTGTTTTATCTAAACATAAACAGTGATACGAGACAGTACAGCAGGCATGCCACGCAGAAGAAAGGAGCATCAAGCGTTATTGCCAAGTGAGAGAAGGGTTAGACAGAGAAGCCTCTTTTGTCTACAGGAAAAAAAATCCACTCTCTCTCTCACACACACACACAAACACACACACACACACACACACACACACACACACACACACAAGCACCCACACACACATAAACAAAAACGGTTACTACATAGCATGTGCACTCACCTACACACACACACACACACACACACACACAGGCATGCCAAATGCAAACACGCAAACTCGGTTGCACGGACTTAAACACAAGCGGTTACTGCAAAGCATGTGCACAAGCACACAAAGACACACACACACGCGCGCCCGCAGACAAAGCCCCACACAGCGAAAGAGCGCATGCGTGTCTGCAGCGCCCGCAGGCACCGGGCTGCCGGGAAGCATGGAGATGGGGGATGGAGGGTGGAGGGAGAGTGGAGGGTGTTAGGTGGACAGTGTGTGTGTGTGTGTGTGTGTGGTGGGGGGGGGGGGGGGGGGGGTGGAAGAGATTGTGCGGGCAAAGGTTTGCTAAGCTGCACGGGGGTCACCCCCACCACCACCACCACCACCCCCCCCCCCCCCCCCCCCCCCATCACCCTGTCCTCAGAGCTGGCCTCAATTTAAAAAAAAAAAATGGGCCAGTGTGTTGTCTTGGATACAGTGAAGGCACAGGCGACAGGCAGCAAGGCCTTTTGAACGTGGCCCCCGTGGATGTAACCGCGGAAACCATGTGATCCATGTAATGGTCTCGTAACAGCCCAACATATGTGCATAGATGATTGCAAGGAGGGGTAGACACACATGCATGAACACACACCCTGCGACATGCATACATAAATACATACACACACACACACACACACACACACACTCATGCACACACCCATGCTCACCCACACAAGCCCATGTGCTCACACACAGACATTCAAACACACAAACACATACTTACACACACACGCATGCACATATGCAATGATGCACACATACACAAAACATTTTTTAACTTGGACGATCTCTTGCATATTGTGGTGACTGGGAACTGGCTCAAGCGCAGATAAATAATGGCCACCGACGCACACGCATGGATAGACCAGCCAATGTCAGCCATTATCATGGAAAGAGATATGCTGTTATTGTAAATCTGGCCAATATGGGAACGGTCAGCAGCTATAATTGGAAGGGGTTTAAAATGGCATGGATGCACACAGGCAAGCGTTGGGCCTCTGATTTGGCTGCAGCAGAGGTTTGTGTCGGGTTAAACGCACCGATGGTCAAGACAAGGCAACCCCAGCCCTGTTGGCACGCAGTGAAGCAAACAGACACACACACACAGAATCACATACCGAGATACACACACACACATGCACAGAGTGACAAAATGGCTAGTACGCTCAAGTAGACTCTGGACTCTGGATCGGTTCTTCCTCCCTCTCATTATTATGCCCGTGACACAAAGGCCCAATGTCTATACATATTTCTACTTGAGTAATCGTGGCCACACTGTGATAGCACATCCAGACTCCAACCAACAAACATCAGACTCTGCGAGGATGACAAACAAGGCACGAGTGACTCATATTTACAGTCTGCAGAAATTGAACGACTTAAAAACAAAACAACAGAGATTTTGCAGTGAGATAGTATCTCAAAATACCCAAGATTGCATAAAATAATCCCAGAAAATAAGATATGGATAATTCACTGTTACTAATCTCTCCCTTTTTTCCCGGCATAAAACAAAGCCAACTCGCTGCCTACAGTAAACAAGGCAGTGAATCCTCTGCTTCTCAGGAACATGTGAGTCACCCAGGGTTGGCGCGGGCGGGGCTGTCTTCAAAGCTCGCCGAGGCTTACCTGTAACTTCAGTGGATCAAGCAAAATAAAACGATTCGTTGTCTGAACTAAGTGCCATGCTTATTTTCTAAGATTTATTTGCAAACAGGGTGAGCGGCCATTACACAAAACATGATGTTGTTAGAGTATGAGTTATGTGGTTGTATTGACCCGTCGTCACTCCTCTTTGATTATAAATTTAATTATAAATAAAGTACTATGAACGACAATGCATGTATGCATGTATCAATAAGAGTGAGACTGTCTAACTGTCTACTGTCTTAATGGAACATCCTCAAAATGTTAAATCGTGGTCCTAAAGTACCATCTTAAGATTGGCTGTAGATGGTAAGCAAGGTGCAGAATTGCCTTTGATATCCATACATCTACATTAGAGTAGCTTCCTCCTAATCAGGCCTCGAAGGCTGGAGGATCCAAGTCAGTAACCTAAATGAGAATTGCACGCGCACACACAAACACACATGCAAATGCGCAGACACACTTGCATGTATTAAATACAACCATGCACACACTCACACCCGTGAGTATAGCATACAAGTGTGTATAAACACACTTGTATGCACAAATACATCCATAACAGTAAAGCTACAAAGGCAAATCCACACCTCCACCGCCCCCCCCCGACACACACAGGCACACATACACACACATCACATTTTATTACACATGCACCCACACACACACACACACACACACACACACACACACCAAGATGTGTGCTATGAAAAACCCGCCAAAGTGTCCCAGCTCTCGGTGGGATGTCGTCTGGGGCTGTTAAGACGCGACACCTGTCACAATCACCAGTCCTCCCCATCCCCTCCGGGCGAGGTGGGGAGGGGGGGGGGGGGGGGGGGGGGGGGGGGGGGGGGGGGGGGGGGGGGGGTGCGTGGCCAAGGTCAAACTCTCCGTAGAGAAGACCAGGAAACCAGACAACGGCCCAAAAAAACAACAATAAGTGACTAACGATAGACGGTCACAAAGAATCAGCCGAAATTCTCAGTCGGAGTCACAAGCTGTGCGTTTATGTATCCGTCAGTGTGTGTGTGTGTGTGTGTGTGTGTGTGTGTGTGTGTGTGTGTGTGTGTGTGTGTGTGTGGGTGCATGCGTAATAAAACGTGATGTGTGTCGTGAAGTGTTCAGGGTGTTTGTTATTTTATTGTTGAAAGAGTGTGTTGTTTGCGCGTATATCCGTGCGCAATACACACACACACACACACACACACACACACACACACACAAAACCCGTAGTTTATTTAGTTTTTTGTACCTTTTTCATTTGATTTCATATGGCCTACAAATCCTGCTGTGATCTACCAAAGTCCCTGTGAACACACTTCTCTGTTTGCGGTTGTGAACCATTCCCAGCAATGAATGAGATGATGAAGTGAGCACTTTTCCTTTTGTACTTTGTTGCTCACTGCGTGTTTGGGATGCAAACCCCAATTTGGCCCATCCCCCCTTCCCCAACTTGCTGACAGTCCAATTCGTTACCTTCTGGTTTGCATTAAAGCACATGGCATGGAGACGAACACGGTTCAGAGGGCCCTGAGACCGCAAAGAGAGAAGGAGGAAGAGGAGAGGGAAGGAGGACAGGAGACGAAGAAGTAGAAGGTGGTGGTCGTGGTGGTGGTTTGTGCTGGTGGGGTAGAGGAGGAGGAGGACGAGGAGGAGTGAAGTTACAGGGAGGGAGGGGGGAGAAAGGAAGGAGAGGTAGGGAGGGAGGGAGGGGGAGGGAGGGAAGGGTAGGGCACCGCAGAACGTGTTGACAACATGTGGTGTCGATTTAGACCTCTCCAGCTGGACTTGTTTTGACAGCTGACGGGCGATGTAACATATTATGATGAAATTAACGGAGGAAAAAAAGATGTCCCTTCCCTGCCGTTATCCTGAGTCACGAGAGGCAAGTGCCCTGAACGTGTGTGTGTGTGTTAGGGAGGAGGGGGGAAATGGGTTTTGAAAGAAAACTTCTTGAAAGGAAAATCTTCCCGGGTTCCTATTTTTTCTCGCCGCTTGATCCCTTCTCGTGTGAGATGGAAGTGGACTGTCAGCCGCTCAACTAAGTAAAATCCTTGTTTTTACATATCTGTTATTCTATCTCTCTCTCTCTCTCTCCTCCCTTCCTGTTTCGTTTTTTTCTGACAGAGGAGCCTGCCCGGGCTCAGACGTTGGCAGATAATGACATCCTCTCCCTGGATTAATTGTGAGGGACACATTAAGCAGTGGGCCTGACACTCCCTGTAATTAAACAGTTCACACCACAGAGTTCATACAGAATCTCTCTCTCTCTCTCTCTCTCTCTCTCTCTCTCTCTCTCTCTCTCTCTCTCTCTCTCTCTCTCTCTCTCTCTCTCTCTCTCTCTCTCTCTCTCACTCTCTCTCTCTCTCTCTCTCTCTCTCTCTCTCTCTCTCTCTCGTGCTGTGAGAGCCCGGTATAGGGAGAACAACACGGCAGCGGGGTTCTATGAGTGTGTGTCGGTCACCTTGACGAAATGTAAACAAGAACGGGTAGGCGCCACAGACCGGAGAATATCATCAAATACCATGAATTCCAGATAGGGGTATCGACATTCATAATGTGTATAAATATACCTTATATATTTTATATTAAAAACACACATTTGTATTCATGCAGCTAAAGTTATAGATGCCACCTTGTTGGTGCAAAAGTGTTTAGCATTTCATCAGTTGGTATTAACTAGACAACAAAAGGTGGAAAGGTGAATGGGTGCTCATTTCAAAGGTGAACAATAAAGAAAACAGACCATCTGCCCAGATGCTTTCCATTATGTGGCCGATAGGGGAGAGCCAGTTTAGGTTGCAGCTTTCTTTCTGTATTTATTGATCAAAGGTGTCTCTGCTTAGCAGACCAGGTTAACTGACCCAACCAGCTACATTGTGGATATGTGTATCAATAACATCAGACTCCTTTCACAGCATTTACCAGAAATGTGTTGTAGACGATAGAGTCGATACATAGTGCACATCCATATGCATTTAAAATGAGCATGCTACTACTGTATCCTTTCCCCATTGGGCTACCATTCTGTCTACCACAGTGGCCAGCTGAGTGCACAACCGTTTTAATAAAGAAGGCAAGCAAGCCCCTCTTTTTTGTCGCAGTCGCATCTCACATGCAGCTCTCTACCGTTTAGCTGTGAATGCTGTTTTCTGGCTGCTGCTACACTGCTCCTGTCTCTGCCTGTCTGTGGACCGTCCCCTCAGGCCAGCGGGGCCCTCAGCAATGCTGCACCCCCTCCTCCCCCTCAACCTTCCCCCCTCAGGGGGAGAAAAAAACAAAAACTGCAAGAGCAGGAAAAGACATCGGTATAATTGAAGAAGCCACTTTAATGCAACATGCACACGCAAGTGCGTGGAATGTATGAGGTCGCATGCACACATACACATAGAGACATGCAGCTTACTTGCTGTAGGTATGAAGGCATGCATGCAATGGACCATGGGCACATATGTATGCAAACACAGTTTCTATTTTTAAGGTGGGGGGGGAAAACTCATTCTCACACACACACACAAACACAGGGTCTCATTCACACACACCCTTTGACTCAGGACATCCACCCCCATTCAATTGAAGCACTCCTCTCCTGTCCTGTTCCTGTGTTGCTGGTTCCTGTGTGGGAGCGAAGGACCCTTTTGTTATCTGACAGCGGTTCCTGTTGTGGACTATTCATGGCCTCTCTCTCACACACACACACACACACACACACACACACACACACACACACACACACACACACACACACACACACACACACACACACACACACACACACACACACACACACACACACACACACACACACACCTGGTCTTCCTTTTATGCAAGTAATCTCAGGTGGTCTCTCTCTCTCTACTGTAAGACAACTGACAAACCGAGCAAGCTGAATACTATTTAAGTGTATCATTGTTGTGTTTGGGCTCCATATCATTACTGTATTTCCCATTTTTATCCCCACAGCAATTTATTCTGAATTCCCCAGACGTAAACAATCTCTCTGACAAAAGGGGTTAATTAGTATTTGCGCCTAATGGAAAGCATTTTGTTTTCTTGACCTGACTTGGCTGAATCCAAGTCCAGCATGAGAAGGCATTGAGTGTAAATAAAGCACTGACAAAGACCTCATCAGCGTCCGTGTATGATTAATACACCACACTCTTCATCATTAAGGTGGCAATCTGTTGGATCCTCAACAGGTTTACCCCCCTCCCTCCCTGCATTCCCCCTCTCTTTAGTTGACAGAGCCCACCCCATCCATTGTGTTGTTTGGAATCACCTTGGGTGCATGTCTTCAACTTGCCTGGCGGTGAGCCATTACCTAGACATACGGAGACTAACGGAGGAACGCAAATGTTGATGCGCTCAGGTTGCAAAAACATCTTCAGGGCCACCGCATGAGCTCTCAATCCACCCCACCCCCCACCCTCTACCTCGTCTCCATCTCCTCCTCTGCCAATTATCTCAACGTCACCACAACCCCAACCACCACCACCACCACCACCACCTCTACCCGGAAACTTTTCTTTTGGTAAATGAAGGGAAGAAAGGGAGAGAAAAAAAGACGAGAGATTTGCGCAAGGCAAACGGGCGCCCTACTCTGTCATTGTCAAAGCGATAGGTCTGACAAAACAGTTTGCGTACCTGCTTAAGTATTACAGGAATTAACACCCCCCCCCCCCCCCCCCCCCCCCCCCCCCCACCTTCCAGGTACAGTAATCAACGGGGTGACGGGAGACAATTAATTGGGTCCATCTGCATCGCTGCCTTTACATAATTAATGGATCTCATTACAGGGCTACCGGTATGAGCTGGCGCATACTAGTTCACACATGCTAGCAGTTTATGCTAACTCGCAGTAGTAGCGGAGAGTCACGAGTAAAGGTAATGGGAAAGGTTGGCACGTTTTTTTTATGAAATCACTCACAATGCCGTACGGATTTTGCCAATAGAATGAGAAAACCTAAGAGACTGCAAAGTTGTTCTGCCCTCTGCTTTGATGTCAAGCATGTAACTCATAACCTCAAAAGCAAGTATAATAGCTTCACCAGGTTCACTTTCTATCCTGTCCCATGCTTGCTAAATGCTAACCTTAAATGTAGCAATGTGTTTAAAAAAGAGCTTTACAAAGGATCAGATATGGGTGGACAAGACTTGAGATGCAAGAGTAAATTTTTTTTACTTAATAAGTAGGTGTGCTATACATCTTATAGGCTAATGGTTGTCAACGGAAACCCATTCCTCTTCCGTCCTTCCTCAGATCAAAGTATAGGGCACATGTATTTAGATTAGGGCCTGTCTCTCTCACTTTCTCTGTCAATGACACACCCATACAGACACACACAGACAGATACACTCACACACACACACACACACACACACACACACACACACACACACACACACACACACACACACACACAAGCACACACACACAAATGTGCACATACACACACAGGCAGTGGTTAGCTTTCTTACCCAAACCTTAACCTCAAATTTATATTTACGTTTAATCTTGGAGCAACAATGTTAGGTACACAGCGTAACAGGCCCTCAACTTAAGTGGCATACGTTTTTAATAATAAATATTTATTTCATAATAACAGACCATTTGAAGGTTGGTTATTAAACACAATTGTTTTATTTTATGGTCTTAATGCTCAAGGGAGATAATACAGAATAAATAGCATATTTTATTTGTTAATTTTATACAGATACTTTACATTATAAAAAGAAAATAGTTTGGAGACATACAGGCCCCACAAGTAAACTCTCGGACGCGGTAACTGTACCTGTCTTGTTTTTCATGTTTCTCTTCAGACTTTCTTTCCACAGTTTCAGCTAATGACGGCCTTGTGGCCCACTGTTATTAAAATTACGCCCTTGCCTGCGATATTAATTGGGTCCATAATAAGGAACACGTCAGATTCATTATTTAATTGCAAGGGCACATTTGGAATACAGTTTCTGAAATGTATTTTTAATGAAAAACACTACATCCTGACCTAATCATATCAACCGTATTCTATCTAATTAAGGATGCAAAAAATCATTAGAGTTGCAAAATATTAGTTTCAGCTCTGTCGGGCGGCTCTCTCTCTCTTGCCTTCACGAATATATTTTTTTCCTGTCTATGATTAATTGATAATGAGGAAAAAATGACAAAAAGATTTGCATGTAGCCAATTATTCTAATAAGGATTCATCTTTGCTGAGTTCGGAAAGTGGCCCTTTTTTATTTGCAATGGAGAAATTGTAACAATAATTATAAAATAATGCCCGTCTTATTTTGATGAAGAATAGTCATCCTATAAAATGCTTAAAATAAATCATGAAATGCAATAACCCTAAATTTTCATCACACACGAGCATGTGTTTAATGTGTTAGCATTTTATCAGTTTAATAACACAGAAATTAGGGGTCAATATGAAGTATGCTGTAATTGTTGCCGTGGAGGGACTTGTACAGTAATGGAGGGATGATTTAGCATCGCCACCACTGCAAGACGCCATCAACCGCTAAATGGAGCATTTTCTTAATCACAAACTTAGGGGGCAGGGGTGTAATTTCTCGCGGGGTGAAGGCGTAAAGTCTCTATACACAGGTTCAATTTTCTCCCAATAAACAGGACCATCAAACAGCTCAGCGCCTGCTCTGTAGTCACCACCGTGAGTCACTCTCTCCACATCGCGCCTGGGCTTATGTTTGCAGAGGTAGCACAGAGAAGGACAACGCTAAAGACAGGCTGTTTGGGGAAATGAAATGGAGACATTTTAAACCATTAAGAACCACATTTGTGGTAGGTCAATATCATATACTTATGAGACTGTTTAAAGTAATGGAACTACATGTCCCCCCCCAAACAAATATATAAATGTTACGAGGAATATTATGGTTCCCTACAGACGTTCATTAGGCTGCTAGTCAAATGGTTTTTGTGCTATTTTTTCTGGAAAGGATTGTCGCCACCTACAAAGAGTAGAGGACAATAGCTAAAGTTACAGAACATATTATATAATTGTGTAATTTAGCTCAACTGTTGTCAAGTATTTGTGCTGTGGTCAAACATTTCTTCTAACTTCTGATCAAAACACTGCATGTGAAGTTCACTGTCAGTGTGGATTTACCTTCTCTCTTTTTTCCCCCAAGATACTGTAGTTTAGTTTTTTCCCCTCAGAAGATGTGTGAACTTGGAAGCAAGGAGCAAGGGAGTTAATGAACACATGGGGGGGGGGGGGGGGGGGGGGGTGAGAAGAAGCAAGAGATGTGTGCCACTAACAAATCGTACAGAATAAATTAAAGGTTGGATTGGCGGTTTGATCGCCACGTTCTATTTCCCTTATCTCAACAAGTCACATTTTCAATCAACCATGCATCGATTTATTTTTTGCATGGGGCGGCGGGCAAACGCGCTAATATGTTGTCATTCCCCTGTGTCATCATGGCCGACCTGCAGTGGTTCTGTCGAAGAAGCGACAGGCGGCTCGCCCCCACCCACCAAACCATGGTCATTTCATGGGGACCTTCATTTATGCAAACCGGAACACTTCCATGTTTAGAGATAATTTTGAGTCAGTTTCCCAGGCCTGGGGTTGAGGCATGCGCACATCGGCTGGATTCCCGTTGATTGAGCAGTCCCTCTCTGAATGAAATATCTTCTGAAAACACCACAAAAAAATTGCTTCCGCAGACTAATCAGGCTAGCTGAATCAGATAGCGCAGTCTCTGTTTTGGTAATTATCTCCTACTAATTAGAATCAAACTAAAGACCTCTGAGATGAATTCTCAGCTTTTTTTTCTCAAATGTAACTAACGCAAATGTAATCCTGTTTCCTTTCGTAAAGGTACGTTCTCCTGGAAGTTTTTACACAGTTAAAGGTACGATTCCGATATAGTGGCAATCTAATCTGAAGCTCGTTCTTACAGCTACCCTTGCTTAATATTGTCCCAAAGGGAACGGCCTTCTGTATGTGTCTCCCCATTTTAACAGAGTTACCCTCATGGCTAATGGCTAATAGCGGCCTTTTGGCTCATTGTTCGCAATCCATTCAATCAATCATTTTGGTTTGATGAGGAGGAAGACAGTGAGAGAAGAGACGAAGGGGGAAAGACAGTGTCGTGTTTGGGCTTTTACTTTACGCCTCTCTCCGTTGTAGCCTCTCCACTGCTCCGCCTTCTTGACAATGTAGCTCAGCTCCTGATTGGACAGCTCCAGGTCCCGAGGCAGGAAGTAGTCTCCCTCCCTGGCGCTGAGGCGCTGAAAGGTGTCCAGCATGCGGCCGTCGTTGTGGAATCTGGGAGACGCGGAGGGAAGGAGGCGAAGGAGTGAGGATGGTGAATGGAAGAGGAGGAGGAGAGGAGGAGGTGGGTGGGGTTGGGAGAAGCAGTGGAAACGCCACCGCAAATCACCGTCTCCATCTCCTAAAGGTCACACGGGGTCATTTGTCAAACCTAGGAAAAGCAATCCGATTTGCCTGGTGTCAAAGTTCATAACTGTAACTTACTGTAACTCTAAGTTCTTTGGCCACCTCTGTGAGAAAATAACATCGTATGCTGGGTTTAAACTGTTGTCTTGGTTGGCTTGCAGATAGGAATATTCTCTGACCTTTGGAACAAATGTGGAATGGCAAAGTCTTTGTCTAGCATTCAAGTAAAGTCTGTGATCATTTAATGGGCTGCCATGAATAATTGCACGCTCAAAACGCAAACATTAGAATGCCATGGCAGAACAAACATCACCTACATGGATTCTTGTGAAAAATATTTCCCTTTTATCTTGTTGTTGTGATAAAAGCACAGGGATAAGTCAATACATCAATCCCGATGCTAGTAGACCGCTAAGAATTGAAAGAATTTGGTTACTGAGTGGGCAGCGCTTTGCAAATCAAACCTGTTATGATGCTTCTGTTATGTTGGGTCTCCCTGTGCTTGCTTGTGTGCGTGCGTAAGTGCGTGCGTAAGTGCGTGTGTGTGTTGAAATGTGTCTGTAAGTCTGCTGCACTGGTTGATGTGAGTGATCAGATGGTGTGTATGTGCGTGTGTGTTTGTGTGTAATGCGCATGCGTGTATATGTGGGTGTTTCCAAATGATCAGAAATACTTATGGATATCCCTATGCGTAAATACTGAACTACAAGGGAGATGGCTGCCGCAGAGGTCCCGTTGGATGTGGAAGCATCTGCTGAGGCCAATCCGCTTCTGAGTCACAGCGAGAAATATGAATCGTACAGAATAACACATATTGATTCATAACCTCACTTGAGACAAGCATTTTGTGTTGTTTTTGTTATTTTCCTTGTCCACATGAACACACAACGTTCACACACACACATGTATGTGTTTGTGTACATAATGCATACAAACATATCCGTGTTGAAAGATCACAGATTAAAGTACGACCTAAGATAAAGTACAGACCTAATAAACAAGCAGACACACACCCCTACACACACACACACACACACACACACACACACACGCACACCCTAAACACATCCAAATATAAATATGATAACCTTGCACAACTGCCCAGAAACGCACATACAACCCCCCCCCCCCCCCCACACACACACACACACATTGTTCGTCCACAAAGTGTTGGTTGGCTATTAAAACGGCTAGACCCTGCACCCTTGGTAAAGAGACTCTAGATTGCCGGATTATCATCAACTACCAAAAACAACCTGCACCACGGAGATGGGACAAAGACACGGTGGAAGGCTTTGAACTCTGCATCTACTGCTCATTCCTCTCGGGAGGGCGGGAAACGTTGTCAACATCTTCTTCCCATCCTGACCTCATAGAAAATGGGTTGCATTCATCCATATCATACACACAAGACATTTGCTTTTCATTCTTCATTCTCTTCTTCTCTGTGTCTCTATGATTCATCACAACAAGCTCATGTTCCCTTAATGCCTAACATACTTCCACATGGAATAGTATTGTGAATGGCTGGAGTGTGTTTAAATTAGAACCTGGATGGTTTATGTGTATAGTGGTAGAAACTAATATATTGCACTCACAAAGTACTAACGGGACGTTATTACACTACGAAACACACAAACGTGCAAACACAGGCAGACCCACACACACACACACACATAAACACACACAAAAGTAACCATTAATGCATCTATCACATCACTGTCTGTGTATATTTATTCTTTTCTCAACGTCATATACTTTCTTCCAGCAAGCAAAAGGCTGCTTCAAATATAACCCAAAAAGGATACAAGTCGATCTTACATAATGCCTGTGGTCATCTTTAAGGGCATGCAGACAGTGCATTTTCCTTGCAGCCAATAGGGAACTACAACTGATAAAAATATGTTCCTTGTGACCTACATTCACTACAGGGTACCATGTGGAGTGGCAGAAGTCATTATCCCTAGCTGCTGTTTTAATATTGTCCGTTTAGCCGCGGCCTGATAACCATGTTGCTTACGGAAATAAGATAGCAGCACCCCACACCCCTGCTTGGCAACGTCTACACTGATTAATTGAATATGACTTTTCTTACATTTTGGAGTCCTTAATGGAATTGTGGTGTCATTAGTTCAGAGTGCCGAAGCCCACCTTAGAGCTCAGACGCGTTATGGCTGGTGAGACGCTAGTCTTCACACACACCCCTTCCTCTATGTCTGTTTCCTAATTGGAATGTATTATATCGGTCTATTGTATCTATTATATCTATGTTACCGCCATGGATGACATTGGGCATCATTTGAGGCTTGGCAGTATTGCAAAAATCCACAGCCCTGCTATATCATTCATAAGTTACCAAACATACATGGAGAATATATATATGTCAGTCAATGCACATTGCATGTGTCAAAACAACAACATTGTGCTTATATAGTGGATCTAATACATTCAAGTATTCTATTCTTCTTTGGCTATCAACATGGCTGTCTTAGATTTTTTTTTTTTACAACCATACATATATAAAGTCAATTTCATTCACAACAACTATACCCTAGCTTGCAAAATACATGACCTAATCACATGTGACTATGTAGAAATAAATGTTCTTGTGCAGGCGTGTCAGTGTGTGTGTGTGTATGTGTGTGTGTGTGTGTGTGTGTGTGTGTGTGTGTGTGTGTGTGTGTGTGTGTGTGTGTGCATGCGTGTTACAATGCTCAATAATGACTTTGTGTAGCACACGGGTTCATGCATAACTGCATAAGTAATTCCATGCGACCCTAAAAGCAAAACCGATTAGATCAACATTTGCTTTTTTCTCTTTCTCTTTTTTTGTTCCACTTCATCGTGGAGAGACAGAAAGAGACAGACGACTGGAGCTTTAGATGGTGGAAGAGTGATGCACTCTTCCACTTCAGTCGAAACCCATCAATCAATATAATTATACATATTGATTAAGAAATTAAAATCCATACTTTGTATGTCCAACCCTCAGAAGAAATGTATATTATCCTTCAAATATAATTCAAGTATCATTTATTTTCCTTTACACACTGAAGTCAAACAAGGGATTCTTTATTAAGTAAACCGTTTTTTGTCCTGTGTCTCTTACCTGAGCAGGTAAATGAACAGGATGGTGACGGAGAGCAGCAGAAGGACAGCGTAGAGGAACAGGGTGATGACCACGCCGGCGGCGCCTGATTGGCTATTTCGCAGGAAATGCCAGTAGAGCTTTGCTGCGTCCCCCACGGGCCTGTCAGGGCTGTAGGCGAGACGCTGAAGCAGCAAAGAGGGAAGTAGACGGAGCGGAGGAAGAGAAAATATCAGTCAGAAGTATTCAAGTGGACACATGCAATATGAGGCAAGCTCTGTCACTGATGGTAAATAAATGAATCATATCGTTGTTATTATTATATTTGTTGTATTTATATCTTAATATAACACTTTCCCATTAGATTTGGTTTCCGTTCACACGAACATGATATGACATATATATATGTCATATTATATATGATATGACGCTAATTTCATTGTGCGTTTGTACAATAGTGTCACATTATTTCACTCCCCCCCACAGCCAAAGAAAAGGAACCGTCTAACCGAGCATATATTTATTCCCACCCACACCTCCTGCCGCCACACCCCCCTACCCTCTCTTCCTTCTTTTGTCTTCTTTTTTTTATATCCGGTAATCTAAAGTCACTTTGCCAAGATAAAAGTGAACTCCCCCCCGCTTTGAAAGTGCACAAGAGTCCAAGTTATTTTTAAAGTGACTTACCCCCAGGACGGCGTCCACCGCCAACACGGCCGCGGGGTCCAGGACTGTCCACACTCCCTGAGCCATGATAAAGTCTGACGTGAAGGAAGGGAGTGAGCCAAATATCTGTTGACAGCCCCATCTGATCAGAACCAGCAGGAACGTGACGGCGTTCAAGGTCAGGGGGCCCGCAACCACCAGGGCCAGCTCCTCGCGGGTGTGCAGCAGGGAGTTCTGGTAGATCAGGTCCACCGTGTGCGCGTGGAACTCAAATCTAACCGGGGCGGGCGCAAGGGCCACCGGAAATAAAGAAAAGGGGAAGAGTGAATAATGGTGTGTGTGCAGGTGTGTGTGTTTGCAGGTGTGTATGTGTGTGTGTGTGTGTGTGTGTGTGTGTGTGTAGATTTTTGTAAGAAATACATTTCAAATTAGCGTATTATTGATTTAATTATATTATTGCTGTTACCTTACTAAAGCTATTGAATTAGAAGGAAAAGAGTATCCATAATGCTTATATTATAGCCATTTCCAAACGTCAATTAAATATTATTGGCAAGTGAAGATTAAAAATAACTATTATAATAATAATGTAAAACAAGATGTTATTATACTAATTATATATATTGGAAAGGCCACACTGGCACATACAGTGCACAGTACATAACATTAGCATTCCTGTTGCGGTGGCTTTTAGAATACAGAGCGACGAGAAGGAAAAGTCACCACAGCTCCTCTATTTTAGCAGCAAGCCTCATGAGTTTCCTAATCTTCCCTTCAGTTGAGCCGGTACACGGGAGTGGAGAAATCCAGCCTTGTCCATTAGTTTTCATCCGATTTGCTTCAAAAGTCGAGTCTCTCCATGAGTCCGGTCATTAATCTGCAGGTACGGCTCCATTGAAGACCAATCTTGAGCAGATTCTTTCATAATGTGCCCTCCGAACACTCTTCTTACAATATCAACAGCCTCTCCCCCTATACTCTTATATCGCATTGGAAATAAAGGTAAAAATTACTACCCATACTATTGGTATTACAATATAATACCCCCATCCCTTGTTGCTGTATTTTGATTTTTTTTTTTTTTGCATCTGAGAAAAAAATATATAGTATATAGGGGATAAAACAGAAGGGCAAAGGAGAGAGATGGACAATGAGAAAGAGAATGGCAGGGGGCTGCCATTTTTTATCTTTCCCACCCCCTCTCTGTCTCTCTCCGGACTCCATGAGCTCACTAGTACATGGAGGGAGAATCGCTCGGAGGGAGTGTCGTCTCTCTGGACATGTGGAAGTTGTCATCCAACGGTGACCCCCTCTGCTTTTCACATCTTTCTTTTTTTTCTCTCTCTCTCTCTCTCTCTCTCTCTCTCTCTCTCTCTCTCTCTCTCTCTCTCTCTCTCTCTCTCTCTCTTCCCACCGTCCATCCACCCCCTCAGTTCGCTTTTTTCATTTGTTTGAACTTGAACATCACACCTGTTGTTATTAATATGATATAACCTTTATTATACAATATACCTTCATTCCATCTATCCATCCTTCCAGCCATCCGTGTATTGCATTGACATTCACAATGCAATGCACGTTAAAAGCAATACATTCAATAGCAATGTATTGCTTTTGAATTGTTATTAAATGGTTCTTTGGCCCTATGTTGGTTGTGATCATGTGGTGATCAATGTAACAGCAATTAATTATAATTATGAATAACGGGTCTGCAGCAGCACATGTTGGAATCCACACCCTCCCAAGGCAATACAGTGTTAACACACACACACACACAGCTTTTGTACATTTCCACCCATCAGCCATGTGTGCATGTGTGAGTGACGACTAAACCTGAGAATCTCATGGGTGTGAGTGTCCAGGTATGTGGCAGCTGCCGCGACCCGTGTGTGTATCAACATCTAGGGGGGCAACATCAGCAATCTCTGCCTACGTGTGATGTATTTATCTATATGGTTCTTACACTCAGTCTGTGCATGTTACCTTTATTACACGCATGTGTGTATATGTGTGTGTTCTCGGCGTGAGTGTGTGCGATGCTAGTGTGTGTGTGTGTGTGTGTGTGTGTGCGCACGTGCACGTGCGTTAGTGCGGGGGCCCGGGATATCAAAGGAAGCAAGCTCACTTGTTGACAGGAACTGCCATTGCCTGGAGGAAGAGCCACTGGCTGCAGTAATGCAGGTAGAGCCTCACAAACCACATCAAAGCCAGCAGCGGTATAATGAGGCCGAGCCGCCGAGCGGAACAATGCACTTTGCTGCCCTGGCCTCGTCGCCACGGCAACTGCAGGCCCAGCTCGGACGGCAACATACGCACAACCAGCCGGGTTCGATCCGACAGGCGGGGGTTGCACGGGCCGCCCGGTACCGGTCCGTTACTGTGAAGAGGAGACAAGGTGTGTGGAGGAAGAAATATACATGAAGTGCATACACAGTTGTTTTCATTGCGTGGCAGTGTGGGAAAAGACGTTGAAGGGACTGGTCTCGCAAAAGTGAGGGGTTGTGTTGGAACGCGGTGTGTTAAACCATGTGTGTTATGTCCCTCAGCATGTCTTGGAGACCATATATTGTTGACCAACATGTTAATGTACAGACAAAGTGGGTCGGAAAAGCAAGACACTGCTTTATTTGGTGTGTGGATATCTGTGTTAAGGTTGTGGGAACAAGTTATTTAAATGTACTGCTTAATACATGGATGAAAAGAGGCAGAAAATGAAGTATGACAACTACTACTATAACTAGTGCTAGTAGTAATTATACTACTCCCACTATTAGACTACCATTACAATAATATTATATTAGGCCACTGCAACAACCATTACAATACTAAACACTGCAATGTTAAATGTTAGGACTAGGAGTACAACATACATACATATATATGTCCTTCATACACAAACACAGTTGCCCATACAAATTCACAAACATGAGAACGTGATACAAATGGCTGGCAGCATAGTTTGCTGGAACCCCTCTCTCTCCGCCTGTGTGTTTCTATCAGGCCCTGTTCAGATATTCCCTTTTATACAGGGAGCACAGATGGATCAGGGAGCAGAGAGGCGAGAGTGTGGTGTTAAAGAAAGGATGGAAAAGGAGCAAAAGACAGAAAGAGGGGCAAAAATAGCAAAAACAAAAGACAAGGAGAAGGAAGAACAAAGAGGAGGTATCGGTCAGGGATCATAAGCTTCATCCCTGGACTGCTAATGGTAGGTGTGTGTGTGTGTGTGTGTGTGTGTGTGTGTGTGTGTGTGTGTGTGTGTGTGTGTGTGTGTGTGTGTGTGTATGTGTGTGTGTGTGTGCACTACAACACTGAACTAACACCCATGCTGCATGAAATGCTGATACATAAAAAAGACAAGAGTAGATATAAACATATTGTGAAATATATGAGAAATATAAAAAAATATAACTAGCAACTTGTAGTGAGTTTAAGATATAAAGATTGGAGGATATAAACGTGTATATATAATCACAATGGTGAATTATTTCATTAATTCAACCTGCACCCCCCACCGCCCGGGGGAGGGGGGGAGGCGTTGGGGGCCCACACACACACACACACATACACACACAAAGCCTTTGTCAAGTTGATTAGGACCAATTAGACTGGGGCTAAGCATACAGCGTGGATGTGTGGCTCACATCATGGAGTGGTGACCGGGGGCCAATGCCTGCAGACAAGCCTGTGTCTAGCCAACACGGGGAGGATTCACTTTGTTGTGCTCACCTAGGGAGAACGGTTTGCATACACTGCCTTAAGACCAAACGTATGAAGAAAGTCGAAAAAAACAAGACGAGGAATTCATTTTTCTGGTCCCCTGCGACACATGATTAGTCGCCATTTACAACCAAACCTGGCATCTCATTTTCTCCCCACTTCGTGTCTTCATGTGTTGTTGCTTTATATTTTGACGCTTTAATATTCCTGATATATAGAGATGAATACAAACAAACTGTTAGTTGTTATTGTACAAATATTGAGAAATTGATTTTGTATTTCTTTTTATATGTCCGTAATGGCAAGGTTGCCATTTTAAAGTAATCAGAAAATAATAATCAACTTATTTTAATATGAAGAAGAACAGGAAGAACAATATTTGTAAGATAAGAGGAAACAACTACATTGACAGTTGTAAGTAAAATGGTAAAGAAGAGCATAAGTAAATACTTGATTAGTGGTTCTAATTAGATTCATTAACATAAGCAGCAGTATAAGGGATTTAACCATCTCTAATATGACTAACATCACATTTTAATTCCACCACCCACATATTGCACAAAGAAAACTAACTGACCATATTTCAGTACATATACTTTATATCCTATTATGATTTTAACAAAGAAGGGTCCATACTGCCTTTATGAGCCAATAGCCTCGACAACGTGATATGAAACTGCTTCCTGCCTCTGTGCTAAAGTGGAATTACACAGCAGACAAAAAGCAATGTGTCACGGACCCAGGCAAGATGCTCCCTTGTCAAGTAGCATTACGCCGAAACACCAAACCCAACCTGACGGCCGTCCTTCATATAATGAAGCTATTGATGATGCGTGAAAGAGGCATATTTTTAGCTCGTCTTCACGTTGCACATTCTTCCAAAAGCGCCAAAGCGGTTTAAGTGATGTGAAATATGCTATCGCCACTGAATTGATTTTATTATGGCACCTTCAATTACAAAAGTACAATACAGAAGGATTTTTTTTTTTTAAAGAGGGCAGAGGTAGGAGTGAGAGGCTGGTGTGTGTGTATGTGTGTGTGTGTGGGGGGGGGGGGGGTGCTTTAGTGAGGACGGAATATTTTATTCCACTTTCACAGCTTGTCCATTGAATGACGGATAGTATGTGGCATCGATGGCATCGACTCAATGCATTTCAAACAGGCAGGCCTTGGCAAAAACACTCCATTTTAATTGTCCTTGCAGTGCTTCTATGGAATGCAATGTGGGCATCTTAAATCTGTTGCATTTTGCCATTATCTCAGTTTATGTTTGCGGTTCAATCTCAACTCCTCAAAGCAAAATTGCGTTGAGGACACATTGTACGCTCTGAACCCCATCCAAGGCATGTCAAGCATAGTAAATCAGCGAGATTCAACTACCATCCATCTGTCAACCCCATACCATCTCCCTCACTCTCTTTCCCAGGGTGCACCCTTTCACATGAACGGCGCGAAGACAGCCAATGGGAGAACAATTCTTAAAAATAGCACTGGGGTAGAAAGCACAAGTACAGGCAAGTTTTAAACCGCTACTTTGGAGATGAGTAATGAGAGAGGAGAGAAAGAGGGAAAGCGAGAGAGATAGTTTGGTGTTAGGTTCCTAATAGCAGATTTATGTTAAAGGAAAGAGCTCAGGGGGCTGGGGAAAGTGAACGTAACCCTTACAGAAGCCTCCTTCTCCTACACCAATACCCTGCTCTTCAACACCCTTGGGTTAAGTATTGGACTTATCCCTTTATTTGAGGGGATTAGGTTATTTTTTCTGTATATTTCAGTGATGCAGGCCACAGGCATTGTTTGTCAAGGTTCTGAGACCCCACTTTGCATTCCCCCCCCCCCCCCCCCCCCATTCTTTCCTATTCCCACAACCTCATATTCTAAGGACTGATTTGCCCATAAGCACATGAAAGAATAACAAAAAAAAACTTGAAGTTCAGGTGTGATTATTTGACTTAGAAGATTGACTGATAAAGTTATTGTTTTATCGATGCACAACTGCTGTTGTGATTATCAAAGCAAAACAATCTTAGGTGTTGGCAGATAACATTGAAGAGTTGCCATCATTTTTTTCATCTTTTGAACAAATCCTGATAATTCATTTGTCGTGGGTTGTCATACACCCACTATTAAACCAACCAGTTATCTTTTTCCCCGATAAATTGTTTTTAAATTTGTTTTTGGTTAAACAGTCAACCAAAATGAGGATGAACATGGCACAG
>JACYXH010000068.1:1362500-1415000 GCA_026745465.1 Lota lota | reverse complement strand
TGGAGTCTATCATGGAGCTGTCAGGCCTCTGGAGGTTGACGGTGATGTCACTGTCTGATCCAACCTCCCCTCTTCTTCTCAGGTTCTAACTCGGCGTGTCCCATGATCAGGACAAGTCACAGATATAGTATAATTGATATGAGATTTGGGGGGTACATTTCAATGTAATTAGAATTGTGATAATTGGACTAATTAGATCTAATTGCTATGCGAGAATGACTTTGATTAAAAGAGGTTGCTCTCCTCAAATCCAGACAAGGAATAGGGAGAAAAACGAAATATTGTGTGACATTGTTGAGGTACAATGCACAGCCTAATTAATATGAGACACACGAGAATGCTTAGAACAACAGAAGAAGAATAAGTGCTTTTTGGTTTTTATATTGGGATCAATAGAAACCGTTTATACAAATGAAGAACAAAATGGTGAAGGTAAGAATAGAAAAAAAAGATGTGGTCTTAGCTTGCTATTCTAAAGCTTGCTGTTTTACAGAATCAATACTTGGATTACTGTGGCCACAATACACTTATGGAGTTTGTTTGTTTTCTATAGAGCATGAGTCATCCTACTTTCTTGTTTAATGCCATTAGCTTAATGTTTTCAAAGTCAGTTAAATTACAGTTAGGTATTTTTCAACTGTTGTAACTGTAACAATGCCAGTTGATCTCAATGCAGTGTATATTCAGTGTTAACCACAGCTTGAGGTTTGGTTTAAAGTGACAAATGAATGCAGTCTGTTTGCATTTGTTTACCCACCCAGAAAGTTTCTTCCCTGGCCGTCAAACGGCGTATAAATTAGCACTCTCAAATTACGACGGTTGTATTGAATCAGGCTCTTTGATTTTCAACGGTTGCTATTCTATATCAGGGGAGGTGGGGGTTTGACACCGCTTGTCAACGTGGGATGTATCGGCAGGTCTCCAAGAGTCTCGTATGCCTGTTCAAACACATACCAGCTGTAACACACACTCATAAAAAATTTAATTACAGAAGTCCTCTATGCTCTTTTTCTCATTTGCCCAAAATGAAGTCTCTTAAGTTGTCAATACATGCTGTCTAAAAAGGTTGGGTTGTGTTTATCTTGGGGAATTTATGGTTCAGGGTTAAAAAGATTCCAGGTTTGAGGTGTGTTTGAGGTTTGGGAACTGGCAGTTTCTTTCCTTTTTTGTGTGATATGCAGTTCCTTTTAATATGTGTATGGAAATAAATAGAACAGAACAGAAACTTTGGCTACGGCCAAGAAGTTACCACTCAATATTTGACCACATCAAACAATCTTCATGATGTGTACCTGTTCTTCTTCTGTAATTAGTTATTCTAGACTTTATCGGCGCTGTGCACTTTATCACGAATAACTTTTGCTTTCGACACGCACACAGCAGAGAAGATGGAGGCCTGTTGTCAGACTAACAGCAAACTTTTCTAGAATATTGTTTAATGCGGCGTAATCTATAGCATAGGTGGTAGAAAATACACAACATAGATCCTGATGTGGAATTTAAAACCTTTTTCACGCAATATTCAAATTGAAGGCTCAGTTTGTATTACATGATATCATTTTGATCACATTTGTGTGAAAATGAGATGCTCAGACACGGTGAGAAAACAGATAGGGCTCAGTCTCGTGTTGTTCAATAGATGGCAGTAATATCCCTCAATCAATGCAACGCCTGTCCTGGATTCTATGTAAAAGTACAGTACACACACACACACACACACACACACACACACACACACACACACACACACACACACACACACACACACACACACACACACACACACACACACACACACACACACACACACACACACACACACACAGGCATAGTGCAGATATGCACAGACACAAACACTCAAATCCCACATTTAACACACATACACACCACACACACAGTCAAACACAACAACTATATGTCATATACAACGCACAGTTTACATTATGACAAAGACACATCAGTAAGGCATTACAAATATATATAAATCTGTGCAAAAAAGACGTTGTACTGGCTGTCTCTGGCTGTTCACTGCCACTCCTCAGGAAAGAGCAGTCGCACCCAGAGAAACTCAAACAGCACAGCGGGTGGGCAGGGATTTGAGTCTAACACAGAGATGAGATGAGATGGCGGTGGGTGGGTGGGGGCCTGGGTGGGGAGATGGGGACGGGGGTGTGGTTGTCTCTAACTACACGGCTGAAGCGAGCAACGCTGCATCTCTCCCCGCTAATGCTCTGATTAAACGATGAGAGAATGGTAGCCCTCAGCACAGCGACATCCCATAATGTGTGCTTATAAAGATAAAGTAAATAACTGCAGCGCCATTCGCCAGTGTGTGTGTGTGCATGTACGCATGTGTGTGTATGTGCGAATGTGTGTCACGTGTGTGTGTGTGTGCATGTGTATGTATGTGTATGTGCATCGGCGTGTGTGTGTGTGGCATCCACGGCCCCCTTTCAACACAGTCACAACACACCTGAATCATCTTAATGAATACAGCAGTGACAGTGAGGTGTAAAAGAGAAAAAAGAAAAATAAGAGTATGAATAATCGCGGAAGCCATGTAATTGTGTTCCCTTTTGTGTGTGAAGCCATGCTCGGGTTCTTGTGTGTTCCTTTTTGTATAATTTTTTTTTTCTAACTTCCTCCAAGACAGTTCCAGTGTCGTACAGTTGTTGGCAGGACACGCTGCTGATCATTTGAATTCCCTCAGTATTTGGAGAAGATGTCAGAGAGTAGTCTCTGATCTTGTTTAATATGTGACCAGCAGCTATAAGTTACCAACTCCCTGAAATGAGGAAACCCTTTTAAATAACAAGGGACGGTTCTCTCTTGCCCAATGACTCTCTCAGTGTCTCTCATGTCAATGTCTCTCTCTCTCTCTCGACGTCTATTTATTTATCTCTTTCCCTCTCTCTCTCCCTCTATCTGTCTATCTCTCTCCCTCTATCTATCTTGCTCCCTCTCTGTTGTATAATGAGCAGGAAGTTTTACTTTCATTTTATGAAAGCAAAAGAAAACGGTGACTTTACGTTAAAACACAATTTTAGCTCTCTAGCTTATTTTCTGCTTTTGCTTTGTACTACATTAACTTTTTTGTCTCAAAATTTAAATGACTACCAGCCATTATAAGAGTAAAGAGGAAGTGTTATAAGTATTTATACGTCCGTACTCTATTGCAGAGGAACCAAATAAGACGCCATTTCAAAAGACAAGCGACAAATAGGCAGAAAATATCACTTGTCCTCAAAATGCAGTCCTTTCATTGTATATTTTACAAGAACCTCAAAGATTCACGTTGATGAAGTTTGTCAGTAGGTTTGTGATCATACTCATAGAAGTCACATTATTTGTTCAAAATTCTTCTATTCTGAGTAAACACAAGTATCATTTTTAGCGTTCTTGACAGAACATTTGCATGGAACAAAATAAAGGTTCGCATGTAGACTCAGAGTGTGTACAAAGCATGTCTGTTATTTAAAATACTGTCAACGAGGTAACAGGTTCTGACTCTCGTCACGAATGTCAACAGCAAGAATTCTGCCTTCAGGCTGTGTAAAAAGTTTTAAACACCCACGTCTTATATATTTGGGGACCAAGAGCAAACAGGTTGAAACTGAAAATACAACGCCGTTCAATGTAATCATTTTCTGTATTTCAATACGGATGCCTGCTGGTCGCTGTCCACCAGGCACCTGGAGCCGGCGTGCGTGTCTGCGGTGGCGTTTTGTGTCGTTTATTCACACGTGCTTCCGAGGGCCATGTGAGGGGAGAAGGAGAAGCAGGAGGACCTACTTTAGGGAGGTGGTGTACTCCTCCATCTCCTCCGTGGAGAGTATCTCCGTCGAAGGCTGCGGCTGGCGTGCGCCCGCGTGGCGTAGGGCCGGGCCGCCATCGCCTTCACCGCCCTCGTCACCGCCGCCTCCACTCCCGCTCAGACTGGGTCCACAGCTATTGGTCCTCCTTATTGGCTGCTTCTGCGAGGAGGGAGAAGAGGAGAGAGGCAGACAGAGTGAGAGCGCGAGCGAGAGCACAAGAGGATGTCATTTGTAATCAAAGCGGGGGGTGAAACACAGGCCCTCTGAATTTATCTTGTGTGATTCGTACAGTGACAGCGACAATACACGCGCCACCACTTCCGAAGCTGCCCCCCCCCCTCCACAGCCAATTCCCCCTTCAACAGTAAATTCCCCGACATCACACTTCAACCGCCAGGAGTGACGAGGAAGATCGCTTTAGTTGAGTTGAGGCCATGTGTGAAAACCTGTTTTTTTTTTATTTTGTGTTTTTTTCAGTCAGCGCGGGTGTCAAAGAAGTGGTGTGCATCTGGTTGCTATATTCTAGTTTTTTCTGGAGGGGGGAGGGGGGTTTGCCACACGCTAGTCGTTTACTGTTACCATCATAAACACGGCGGAATGGCAGTCAGGAAGTGAGGCTTTAAATATTTCACCGCGGCGGTACTTTGGAGCACATATTATTTTGCTAAGCCGCCAACATGTTAGCGGC
This sequence comes from Lota lota, assembly GCA_026745465.1. Classification (NCBI taxonomy): domain Eukaryota; kingdom Metazoa; phylum Chordata; class Actinopteri; order Gadiformes; family Lotidae; genus Lota; species Lota lota. The sequence continues at coordinate 1,410,497 of JACYXH010000068.1, read as the reverse complement.
TTGCCGTCTCTCTCCCTGGCCCTGTCAGCCCAGCCGTTGCTAGCCTCTGGGTGGGCTTAGCGCCGCGCGGCTTCGCAAAGTTGTGAAATACTCACTGATGTATGTTAATAAGATCCAGGGTTGGAATAAGCAATCTGCTTTCCGCCACTCTCTATCCCTATCGTGACTATTCTTTTCCCACAGACACAAGCATGCATACACACACAAGTGCATGCATACCAAACACACATACATACACTAAAAGAAATGCACACACACACACACACACAAACACTTCCTCTCACCTCACCGGGAGACACTGGCTTCAGGAAGTACAGCAGTAAATAGGCAAGGCCTTATAAAACTTCCATCCATTTTCATAGTGCAATCTTTGGCAAAGCAAGCTTGGATACCAGAGTGATGAGCACAATGAAAGGTGAAGGAGCGCCACAGAGAGAGAGAGAGAGAGAGAGAGAGAGAGAGAGAGAGAGAGAGAGAGAGAGAGAGAGAGAGAGAGAGAGAGAGAGAGAGAGAGAGAGAGAGAAAAAGGAGGATATATATAAACAGCAATGTTCTCTGGTGTCTCACCACAATAAATTTAATGCAATTCCTTAAGAGCGGATTTCGTATATATCGCTGGATTCCTGCCCCGTGGGCAAAGTGGTCGCCTAGAGAAAATTCATTTTAATTAGGCCTGCACTGCAGGGTGAAGGGGTTGAAATGTGATCCCTGGTGCTCCCAGGCTAGGGCAGGTTGGAGATCAACCCTCTTAATCATTAGAAAACTGGCTTCCACACACACATACACACATATATGCGCGTGCACACACTCTTGCACGCATGTACTGCGACACCTGACGGTGTTAGCGCGGTTCCTGTGATAGACACGAGAGGCAGGAAAGGAAAACACTAGGTCTAGGAGGTCTAGTGAGGCTGTGGGAAACTACTCTTCATATCCAGGCAGGGTGAGTGTCAGCTTGTGGCTGATGGAGGTCTGCAGAGCTTCCTTCTACACCCGTACGGAGGTTAATAAGACACAGAAGAAGAGCATGTGCGTGTCTGTGTGTGTGTGTCTGTGCATGCATTGCATGCATGTGTGGGTGTGTGTGTGCGCATGTGTGCACGCATGTGTGTGTGTGTGTGTGTGTGTGTAAGAATGTTTGTGCATGCATGTGTGTTTGCACATGCATGTGTGGATGTGTGTCAATGCCTGTGGTTATGTGTAGACATACATGCATATATCTGTGTGTGTGCACGTGCATGTATATATTTATGTGTGTGCACGTCTATATATCTGTGTGTGCGTGCACATGCATGTATCTGTGTGTGTGTGTGTGTGTGTACATGCATGTATCTGCGTGTGTGCGCGTGGGTGCATGTTTGTGTTTGAGGAAAATAGGCATCTAGGGTCTTAGGTCACACACGCTTCAGTCCGTTGCAAGCCGCTACAACGCAAGCATCACAACAACAAAAGGCCGCAGCCCTAAAGCACAAAGGCAGGGGGGTGCGAACAGACCTCGCAGCAGAGCTAGCTCAGCACAAAGAGTAATGCGCTAACTACCACTTCAAAGTATAATGTTTGCAAGTAACGTGCAAGCTTTGATTCATTTAGCTTAAGTCCTCCGCGGCTCAGGAAGAGCCCGTTTTGAGCGGCTTTAAAGTAAAAAAAAAGAAAGAAAGAAAAAAATGGAGGCCTTCCTGGCACTGACGGTTTCACAGTTTGAGTATGAACTGCTTTGGCTTGTCAAAAAGATCAACACCGTCTTTGAAGACTGCATAATACCTGAGTGTGAAATGTATTTTGACAAATCTCAGATAATAAGCCCAGGGTGTGTGAACGTCCATGCAAGCGTGTGTGTGTGTGTGTGTGTGTGTGTGTGTGTGTGTGTGTGTACATAGGGGTGTCAAGCAGATGGGGGCAGGGTGTGTGTGTGTGTTTGTGTGTATGTGTGCGCACGTCTGTGTATGAGGTGATGGGTGGAGTAAAGTGCTCATTTTTTTTCCAGGGAGGGAAGGAATCGCTCCTTTCAGCCTAAATCCCACCTCCTCACAAACACAAACACACACCTCGTGGTGGATCCCAGCTTGGCCTCTCTCCCCTCCTGGATCCTTCTTTACCCCGGTGGACAGATTCTTCTCTGAAGGACAAGAAAACAAATGAAAACAAAAAATAAATACTGAATCGAGGATGCTTTATGTTTTGTCCTGTTTGCCAATAATATCTAACAATGACGAAGAATCAGCGCTGGAAAATCTGTATTTATACATGAGAAAAAATACACATTGTCATGTTGTGTGTTTGACTGCTAGAGGCTCCGCTAAACGGATGAAATGGAATATGTAAATAATTCAATTCGTTGGCTGACAATATATATTCATAAACGCTTAAACGCACTGGCCACAATGCACAAATTAAGCGTATCTCAATGGAGTTATGATCCAAAATATGAGTATATTTATTAACAGCTATTTCCTGTTGAAATGGTTGTTAATTAATCATTTGGAATGACAAGTGACTACCAGGGTTATTGTTATTGATGCTGTGGACATTGTTTGCGGAATATCTACGTTGATTCCTAATATATTGAGAGACTGAGTGTTGTTTGGATTGAAAAGAGCTACGCAGTCAACGTTTGAGGACTTCTGTTGGCACCCTTAGTCATCCACGATCACCCAGCAGAACACCCCCCCACCTTCATTTACACACGCAATTAGAAATGATGAAAAATCGAAAAAGAAATTACATTTGCATGTAATACATTCCACCATTCTTCTTTCTGTTGGAAAATGACTTTTGAAGTGGTTTTCCATCCTCACCCCCACCTCTCTCTCTCTCTCTCTCTCTCTCTCTCTCTCTCTCGTTTTTTTTGTGTAATTTAAATGGTAAGCCACCAGATGTGTGTCTCATGCTTGAAGAGTCGGAGATCTGCATTATTTAGCATATTAACATTCACAGAATTTAAAAAAGGGTTCCTGCATTGCCTGGAGGTTGTAATTAAGTAAACCTTAGCTTGATACATGTAAAAAATCTCACTATGTGAAACTTTCTTTCTGCATCTCCTCCCCTGGAACCAGTCAAATCTATATAATAAATATGGAAACCTCTTCGATGATATAATTTTCACTCTTGCTGCAGGATTAAACACATCAGTAATAATAACTTTTAAATATAGGCGACATAACAGAAAATTCTTCTGACAGCTTCGGTGTACTTTAGCGACAGGAATCCCCAGCTTGCTGCTATTTTTAAAGAGGGAGAGATAATTATTTGTGGCTCAAATTCTAACACGGATATATAGGGCGTTTTTTTTTTAACGAGTAAACAGCTGGGGCGCCCACCATTACAAGGTTGGCCTAATAGGTCTAAACAACATTTATGTTCTATTCAAAGTATTTAAATACTCAAATACTTTCTACTAGGTTTTAACGTTGTTCAGTCCTGTGTTTATTTGAGGCTTCCAAATACCTAACATGAATCACTCGCCTTGATATGCATAATGGAGTACTTGTCCACTGTGTGAAAGTGAAGTGTTGCAAAGTTTCCTCATTTGAATGAAAAACATTAACATCATTAAAAATGTGAACAGTAATGGATCATACTGGCATGGGACTACTGGCCATAATGTAACACAGACCACAAACAACAATACATTTGCCTAGGATTTGTCTAGGAACACAAACAAAAACCATACATGAAGTCTGATACCAAGGAGATGGCGGTTGCTATTAAGATATATATTTGACGTACAATTCGTTGGCTAGCCTGTGTGTGTGTGTGTGTGTGTGTGTGTGTGTGTGTGTATAGCATGGTAGCTCATGCTGTGTGTTCTGTGTAAATCTGCAGAGACAGTTCAGGCGGGTAAAGGAGCAAGGGGGGTGAGGGCAGCTGACAGCTAGTGGCTAGTCACACACACACACACACACACACACACACACACACACACACACACTTTTAATACATGGATCTACAGCTACTACAAACAACTCGACACACACTCACAAACACACTCCCAAGGACACACACACACACACACACACAAACCCACCACCACATGCTGTTGTACACTCATTACGTCCAGGGCCTGCTGTTGTTGTTGCTGCTGTTGCAGCTCAGATGTGGAAGCGGTGTGAGCGCGGGGGCAGCTACAGCGGGCGGCTACAGGCTACGTCCATGAACTCAGAGCCGAGGAGCTGCCACGACCACTGGCTCTCCAGGCACCCAAGGCCAACAACAAAGCCCTTGTTATCCACAACTCTGCCCAGTGCACCGCTCGGCCCAGCCAGGAGAAAAAACAAGATGTATATGTATTGAAAATAAATTAAAAGTGCAGTAACACACGGACATGGATGTGGCCCGCCGATGTACAAGCACACACATTAGTACACACACACACACACACACACACACACACACAGACAGAGGCACACACCGGTGTTCAGGGACACAGGGAGAGTAATGCATAACGCAGAGATAGATCACTTGTACATGCTCACACACACACACACACACACACACACACACCTTTCTCCAGCCATACAGGCAGAGAAATAAAAAGGGGAAGAAAAAATATAAACTAAGGGCCCGAGGGCCATGACACTGTGGGGGCCCCTCTCTCACCAGTGGGTTGAGAGGCGACGCACCAAGATCGCCGGCTCTATCTCACCTGGGCCCCTAATTGCCCTGTGATTGGTCCAAAGATGCCAAGGAACCGAAGGTCAGTGAATGACTGATTACCCTGGAGCTTTGAGCTGCAGCGTTACATGAAGCCTCGGTTCGCTCCACATGTTGCCATCTGGGACTTTATCATATCTCCATGATGATTCACTGCTTGTTCCGTCCACAAACAAAAAATATACCCACACATAAGCCCCCACACACACACAAACACCTAAAAACTCCTCAAGCACTTTAAAAACCTACTGTTTCTCCCCGTTTATGACGATTGTTATTTGACTTTGTTTGTTGGAAATGCGCACACCTCTGCTACCACAGGACACGAAAGAAAGTGAACAACTCAACTCAACACAATACGTTACGGAGGCTTACAAAATCCTTCCATGGGCTTGAATCATCCTGTACACACTTTGTTTGTCTTGTCCTCTTTAACAGTTTCCCCTCCAGGGTTGTTTACCAGATGCGCCTTGTGTACGTTAACGCTAGTTTAGTGCTCTCCGCAAACTAGCTGTGACACATCAAAGGTCAAATTCATCCATAAGACTGATTAATGCGTTGATGTAAGGTGTGTGTGCGTGTGTGTGCGTGCGCATGCGTGTGTGTGTGTGTGTGTGTGTGTGTGTGTGTGTGTGGTGTGTGTGTCCATGCACGAATGTGCATGTGTACCTTTGTCCGTGTGTGTGAGCATCAAGAGGTAATGATGCAATTACATCGGGGTGAGGGGAATGAAAGAAGCAGAGGTAAGATTACATCATAGATAACAGGAAAAATTCTCAAAACCATCAACTGTCATAACAAGAGATAAGAGGGTGGAGAGAGTGTGTTTACACTTCAGGGTGGACTCAGCCCCTGATTCACTATGAAACCAATAGAAAAGCTGCATTCTAATTAGTCATTCACTTTCAAACAAAGCCAATGTAACTGGATCACACTTTTAATGTGAAAGGTCACTGAACCTACAGAAGCCCCCAGCGGTTCCCAGCGTTAAATACGGCAAACGGACGTTACTAAGATGACTAAATAAGATCGGGGGAGTCAAAGAAAAAGAGGATAGAAACATTTGATCCAACATCCCGTTCATTTTAGACAGTACAGCGTTGTCAATTAATAACGGTCTTTGAGTTAAAACTTGTCAAAGTTAAAATGGGATGTCAACTTTTGTTCAGCAACAGACACTATGAAGGCTTTGTCTGAAGGGATTAATTAAGTCCAAGGAATCAAGAAGCCTGAGGAATCAAAAAAGAAAAACTGAAAAACCCTTGTCTTGACTGTCAGGAGGACTCGGGCTCTCCCTGTGCGCTCACCGCAGCGCACTCAGAGGCTGCTGGGCACAACGTGCATCCGAGTAGGCACCGAGAGGGGACCCCAACACTCGCACACCTCAGAAAACCGGGAGGACCCCCAACTTCAAAATGAAGGAAGGAAATGTCAAAGATAAATAAAAACTCTTGACTTTGACAAGCCACTCGAGGAAAACGAGGGGAATTGGACTTCACGTCTTTTTAAAATTTTGCCGGGCTAGGTTAACAATGTCCGTCTAATCACGTGCTTTGGCCGTGACGTAATCCCCCCCCCCCCCCTTCCCCTACTCCTTATTCAAACGCCGTAATGTGCTCCAGAAGTAATGCAATGTGAACGGGTCCGCATGCAAGAGTCTCCCATCGTGTCAGGTCGGCTTAGGCAGCGAAGTGGATGAGGTGTCGCGCCGGACACCTTTTGATCCGTTTTGTGCTTTCACCTACGGATCAGGTTCACTTTCCAAGACCTTCCTCACCTGGCTCCCTGGGTGGATCTGTGTGTGTGTGTGTGTGTGTGTGTGTGTGTGTGTGTGAGGATGTGTTTAAATGCAGGTGCATATTATTGCTTTGAATGTGTGCATACACGCACACATTCAAAGCAATAATATGCAGGTGGATTGCATGTGTGTCTAAATGTGTGTGTGTGTGTGTGTGTGTGTGTATGTGGTTGTGTTTGTGTCCAGGCATGTTTAGCCGTTACTCTGCATATGCAGCGGTTGCCGTGTGTGTGTTGGTCTTGGAGATCCTAGTACCCACTTGGCATGTTGTGTAGTAGAACATAAATCTCCCATAGTGACGACCTTCTTCTCCACCCCCCCCCCCCCCCCCCACCCCCCCCCTCCACTGCCTGCTCTGGCGAAGGCAGCCTGCTCTTCGGGACACTTCCCTTGTGGGTGTAAGGATCTCAGTGGGGGGTCACAGGTCATCCGGCGGAGGAAGCGACAAGCTGTGAAATGTAAAAGACCAATTTCTTCCACATGTTCTGGCGCTGGGAGAACACTGCCGAGCTGTCAGCCAGCATCACGTTTTAAAATGGGCCAGGGTGCTACCCAGCAGACCTGTCACAACTCATTTGTAATTAAAAAGCCTGTGTGATGTTTAAAGCTGAGCACCCCAGAAACTTTTGAAGACTGTTAAATAAAGATGAGCCGCGCACGGCAAAAAGAAAAAAAGAAGAAAAAAAAGGATGTATTAATAACAGTAATCCTAGATGTTCGTTTTTAGGTGTTTGATCAATACCAAATGAGACCCAAGATGTTTCCTGGGAAGGAATGCTATAAGAGAAAACTATTTCTCCACCTGGTGGAAAATGTATTCTTTAGAAAGAGTAATGCAACACCCTGGCCTCCACCCACTACACAATTAACAAATAATTGAGGAGCAAATCACATAGAAATTATGTCAGCCAACCAGGAAAATGAAGTTAGAATAATAATAAAGTTTTCCTCATTATCGACACAACCAGCCGGTTCTGAGAAACAGACACTCCCATTTCTGTCTTACACAGAACACCGGAAAGCACCAATGACACAGTGACACACTCTGCTACAGACTCCGGTGCCAGAGTTGATGGCAGAGAACGTGTTTGAACTCCTCAAGCCAACGTATTATTAGTTGAAAGAGTTTGCTATTGTTTGAGACCTTCTTGTAAAGGCCACAGATACCAAAAACAACTACAACTGTAAACAAAGTGCTACAGCCGGATACATCATAAACATGAACTTCCAAAGAATCCAAACAAAGCCAGATTGGTGCGGATCTCAACAGAAAGAAAGGTAGTTTTAAAGATATCATGGTTTGATTACGCATAGGCTATACCAAGCAGAACAGGACAGACATTATGCTGATTGGAAACGGAATATCCTGAGAAGACAGACAAGCTCACTGTACTATTTTTCCCCGACTGGCCTATTTGAAAATGACAATAGTAAGATAAATACTGTTGGCATTTTAGTTCAATCTTAGTACCATTTTGGTTCTAAATGCTAGCTGGGTGGGGGAACTGATAGCAGAGTTCCGCATCCAGTTCCCCCACCCAGCCAGCGTTTAGAACCAAGATGGCCGCTAGTTGAATAACGACAGAACGATCCAAGTATTTTCCACTAGGCATGTACAGTATCTGTATCTATTTAAATCTCCTTTTCGGGAGACATTTTAGACAAATGACTGCAGTGAGAGTGTATACATTTGGACAGATGAGTTGCTCAGGGCAGTAACCTTGCTTTAACTTTAACTCATTAACCTTAAGCAAAGGAAAAAGTCGCAATTTGGGCTCTGTTGTCAAGACAATTGATGTCATCCCAAATTGTATTAATAAGCACTATTAAAAAATTATAAATGAAAAATGTATTAATATATTACGATGGATAAGAAACATGGTGTGGTTCAATAATACAAAATGCCATGACATGTTTGTACTTATTGTAGTCAAATCGTATACCTCATAAATCGTTATACATTATGTAAGATGTATTAAATAATCTTTCTATCAACGAGGGGGACAACTGTCAATGTATTGGTTTAACTAAATATATACATCCACCCCGTTTCTTAGCTGCATACTGAAGAGGAATTTCTGGCTTATGTAATTTGTGACTTTATTAAAACCATGGATCTGGAGTTGTTACAAGTTGAAGGTAATTTAGGGAGCGCAGGACACGCCGAGCAAATGTTTGCCTCAAACAACACAATGGCTCTATTAAATCTAGCGTGAGAACAAACTCATGATGATACATAAGAACAAACAATGTGTTTGATATATATATACATAAATATAGATATTAAATTTTTCATCGGGACTCTCTCGCTCTCTCACCCAACCCTGCCCTCCGGCCTATTCACAGCAGAGGACCTCATTGAGACCTGCCACTCTCCCCGTTCCCATGCCTGCGACATTAGGCTGACTTTTGCACCCCACTGTGGCTTAGTCAGGAGGGGGGCGGCGTCGGTGAAAGTGGTGGGGGTGTGCGTGGTTAGTGGTGGTGGTGTTACCGGTGCTGGACCCCTCCCTACCTGGCAGGGATGAGGAGGAGCAGGCTGAGTCAGCTGACAAGTGGAGAGGAGACCCCCGGGGAGAGGGCTGCTCCTGCTGCTGCTCCAGGGTGGAGGAGGTGGGCTCCCACGACTTGCTGCCGGGACATGCATGAGGAGACGGAGCCCCGGGGTGCTGGGGAGGGTGGGGCTGGGAGTCGGCTGGGGGTCGGGACCATTGGGGGTGAGGTGGGATTTGGGTCTGGCAGGGCAGGTGGGGTCGCGGGGCTGGAAGACGATTGTGCAGGGCTGGTGGTAATGGAATGGGTGGAGGTGGAGGAGGAGAAGACATGTGTCTGACTATGGAGGGAGAGGCAGAGCAGGGCAGCCTCTTCACCTGGAGAGCAGCACAGAGGGAAATGGAGAAGAGAAAGATTTGTGTTTGCGTGTGCGTATGTGCATGCGTGTGTGTTGTTGGAGACTAAACATTACAATAAACACTAAGCTCTGTTGACACGAGATGACACCGATTTTAAATAATTTATTTTCCGTTGACTCATCAGTTGGCAAACTTGGTGGAAAAATAAAGAGGGGGCAGAGTCAAATTGCTTCCTATTTATATTCCTATATAACTATATTTTTGTGACAGTAGCACAACATATATTATATTTCTTCTTTGCGTGAATCAATAAGACGTCATCTTAAAGGCAATTATAGGCGTATCAACATTATCAAGAAGTATTATGTGTTTCAGTTGAATTAGATGCATTGTTTATGCATCTAGGTCGAAATAAACATGTAGACGCTAGAAATGATTACATACTCACAAAAAACATTTGCATACACACCATATTGAACTGTGTGAATTGTGCTACGTAAATCAAATAATGCATCCGACTCTCTCTCACACACGCGCACGCACACATACATACACACACACCTGAAAATACAGGTTGCAGAGCCAGTGATCCAGATCAGAACACATGAGGGCCTCAATCTTCCTGAACTGGTCCAGCTGTGGGCGTGGCTGACCCCTGAGAAGCGGTGTTTTGAACCTGGGTACACAGAGACCGTGTCAGACTTGATTAGTCTGACATCCCAGACAGACTAATCAAGTCATTAATTAATCCCACCAACCATTGTACACTCAATTCTATGGGAATTAGCATTGAGCATAGCCCAGAGGGTAGGATGAAAGATTGCATTGTAAGTAAAGAATTGCTGAAAAAATTTGTTAAATGTTTTTAATCTCAAACAAGGCAAGAAAACTAAAATAATACTATAGAATAATAAATAATAATCAAAGAAACATTGAATGCTGATCTATGTACACGTGGTGCATTCCTCCGCCGGCAACGTCCCTACCTGCCCTGCAGCAGGCTGAGAGTGGCCTCACACACGGGGAAGGCCCCCCACGCCACCACGGAGCTCACGTGGCTGACGGCCCCCCACGGAAGGGCCACCAGCTGGAACAGCAGTACCGCAGACGGCACCACCGCACACGGCAAAACCTGCACACACAGCCGGCACGGGTCCCCAACATGTATTAAAAGTGACATGTGGTCAATGAGCTTGAACATAGTGATCCGTGCCATTTTGTCACTTATTAAAATATATATTTTTTAAATGTCATAGTGTTCAAATTTGAGATTGAAACTTCAGTATCCTATGTACACAAATGCACGCATGCACACACGCATGCACCCGTATGCATACAGACCCAGACAACAGATGCACCCCCAGTCGTCGAAAGCTAACGTACACATACACACATAAAAAAAAGAAGAAAAAAAAAGACGATGAGAGCGTGTAGACAAACTCGCAGCTACACGCATACACAACCTAAAACACACACTAAATCACACACAACTAAACGCAAACAACCACAGACAGACGACCCGGAGGTGCACCAACCACACCAGAGCAGCCCTCTGGGGGCAGAGCCTTCCACATCCTAATCTCAAATCCTCCTTCTACCCGTGTCTGTGCGCTCTCACAGCAGCCCCTCAACTGCCCTACTGGTCCTGCTCGGCCCGTTCCCTGGAATCAGGTGAGGGGAGTAGGCTTCACAGGGGAGGGAGGGGGAAGGGGAGGGGGAGGGCCTTAAGGTTGCCGTTGTCGTTAGTGCTAGTAAAACGACGGTTTCCATGAGTGTGCTTGTGATGCACCCCACCCCCCACATCAATCAGCGAGATATGACAAGATATTGCACGCTTAGTGAGAACGAATATATAAGAATTAGTAATTAGTGGTCAATGACAAACACTTTTTCACACGTACACACACACACACACACACCTTTATTTACCCACCCAGAGTGGTAGGTTTGCTTAAAAAATGAAAGAAAAAATAATAACGAACTGACGGTGCGGTAAAGGCAACTCCATCCATCAAGTGGAGGGAATATTTGATCCCTTTATTAGTTGTAATGGAAAATTCGGCGCACTTGTTAAGACATTCATCATGCGTGTCTATCCAACTCCCCCCGCTGCTAATCTGCTTTTGGTTTGCACCTGTAAAATGATGGGTAGTACTGTCTAAATCAGGACACAAATTTATGGCATAATATCACAGATTATGTATATTGAGAATATTTAATTTTATTCATTTACTGCAAGAAATATGACCCACATAAATAGTAATTTGTGTGTGCAGTGTTGGAACGGATGTGTTGTGAGCCATGTGTGTGTGTTTGCAGTGTGTGTATATGGGCGCTCGTGCGTGTGTGTTTGTGTGTGCATGCGTGTGTGTGTGTGTGTGTGTGTGTGTGCCTGTGTGTGCGGGTGGTCCTAGCTGCCCCATTTAATGTGTATTTATTTTGTCTGTATGTGTAGCAAAGTAATGCAGGCTTTTTTCAAGTAGACAAAGAAGACCAACAAGCGACCACACACACACGCACACACACACACACAAACAGAAACACACACACACATCATGCTGCATGGTGGTACAACTCTTACAAAATTAACACTATCCCATTTCATTCAAACCAGATTTTGTCTATCTTGAAAATAAAATACAAGACAGTATACAATTCCAAAAGAATACAAATGTAAACTTAATCTGATGACTTTCCTTAAATTAAAGAAAAGCTAAAGTACATTTAATGTAATTAAAGTAAAATTAAATAAAACATTACAAATACACGTGGAGTGAAGTAAAGAAAGTTGATCCAGGGCCATGGAGCCAGAACAAAGCTTCACGGGGGGGACAGAGTAAGGGGCGCATCTCCAAATTTTCTACCCCAATTCATCCCATCTTTACTTACTCATCATCTGCTTTTTCTTGATTTTTTTTTTATTTTTATGTTTTTACTTCCATCCCACACATCGAAACAAAGAGCACAGTCCTGAACCTCTTCAACATTCAAATGTCCCCATTCGGCAGAACTCCACACTATCCCTATTTTCCTTTTAATTCCAAACTCAGACACACAAAGCTCAGAGTGAACAAAAAAAAAAGAGGGAGAGAGAGAGAAGAAAATAAGCTCCTGGCTTCCTCCTACTATAGCTAATTCCTCATTTCCTCTTTCGAAGGGAACTGAAAACATCCCCACATCACACGCTATAACGTGGGCAAGAGGGGGGAGAGAGCAAGAGGGAGGGAGAAAAAAAGCAAAAGAGACACAGAGAGACAGCGGGGGAGAGAGAAACAAGCCTGATTCTTATAGACTGACAAATCTGATCAGCGGTTTTCGTCGCTATACCATCGACAACAACAACAACAACAACAACAGCAGCAGCAGCAGCAGCAGTAGCAGACGTAGTGTTGAGAGTAGGAGGATGGGAGGGTTAGCGACAGGAGGCGTTTCCTTAAACCTTTTACCTCAGAAACACATCCCAGATCTTCTTTCCAGCGAGGTCGGCATACCATTTTTGCCAAAGAAAAATCTCAGTCAGATGGGAACCAAAGACAATATTATCAGGATGTCGGAGCTCTATGAAAACACCCACTTCAGCACATTGAGAGTGTCCACACTCACACACACACACACACACACACACACGTGCTAAATGCCCCAGTTAAGGCCTTTAGAGTTGCCACTAAATGTGAGCATGTGCATGACTTCATGGGAACAGGGAGGAGATTTCTTGATGGATTTAGCATGTGTGTGTGTGTGTAGTTGTGTCTGTGCATGCGGATATGTGTGACGCCAGACTTTTTAGTTATTTAGGTTTTCCTGTGAATCTGTATGCATTGTGCCCACTGCAGCAGTGAATAAACATATCACTTCATAATCCAAAAGCTAAGGCTTCACAACCAGAGAGTAGGCCATGTGGGTTTCAGGAAGATTACTGTGCAGGTTCCTGGAAGAAGTGTGTTTTTGTTTGTTTTTGTCCATTTCAAATCTTTGAGTAGCTTCCTAAATGTGCCAATCGGATGAATTCATTCTTGATTTGAATCGGCATAAAAAAAGAAGAAGAAAGAAAAGACTTGGTTTAGTAAAGTAAAGTAAATAGTAAAGTTAGTTTGAACGGTTGTTGGAATTGGACGTGTTTCTTTATTCAGAAAAGAAGCTAAAGATTATTTAAAAACTTTCTAAAATAAAGCCTTTTAGTGGCTTCATAACTCCTTCGCCCCCTTGTATCCCTCACTGCACTCGATGGGAGTGTGTTATAGACGCAGGACATGTTACATTTTTCACTGCCTTTGTACTTCATTTTCATTCCAGTAAAACATTACTCCCCTTATATAAATGAATAATTGATCCCCCGGTTTGATTTACATGCATGGATTAAATGTCATGTTTGAAAAGATGCCGATAGAGATATACTGAAGAAAAAAAAAACTGAGCGAGCGGGGGCATATTGTTTTATGCCAAACCTGGCTACCCCTAAACGCAGTTTCGGTTAATATAACTTCTCATAACCTTTCCCCGTCTGCTGCCTTCTCAATCTCAGCCACCATTGATATAAATCCAATAGGAACGGAATACAGCAAAGAAGATGAATTTCCGAAAAATAAAGTTGGTTTTACACACTCACGTAGCGTTCTATATTTTGGCATACGTAGCACGCTAATACATTTTTATTTGCTTCTTTTGTGTCTTGAATACATTATGCCCTGTTTTCTGATCAAATTTTGTTGATAGTTTTCTATTGAATCTCACATCAAAGGCTTCCCTAGTCCAATTGGAAGTGAGAGAGTGTTTTAATTCAAAGCCTCTCAGTGTCAAAATTGTTCTCAGATGAGGGATATGTTTTTTATATTGATGTCGCTCTTTTTTTTTAACACACAGAGTGCACCTCAAAGAGCTGCATTTGAAGCAGCCTCTCTCTCAAGGTTCGGTTCAATAAAGGGGGGCTGCTTATTGAATGAACTCCCATAGACACAAATCACAAACTGATTCTAGCCTTCTCCTGTTGAATAAAAACACATTAGTCTCAATAGGGGATGGAAACATGTCACTGGCTCCGGCTCTCTCGCTCTCCTTTTCCTTAAAGCCCAGGTCAATTCAGTTCTTTATTTTTCATAAAGATACCCAGAAACAAAACCCTGAATCGAATGAACAACCAATGGTAAAACATACTTTGGGATTTTTTTGTACAGCTCTGTGCTTGCTGCAATACTGCTCCATTTTACATGCTGGCATTTTTTAGCAATATCTATTCAATGTCATTGAAATGAATGTTATGCGAGCTATGCCTTTCTTCCTTTATAGGTCAGTTTACATTGGTGAGCTGCCATTTCTTGTAGATATGCTAATATAATCCATGCACAGGAAATTATGCAAGGCCATAGGAAGAGAAGAGGGCGGAGCAGAGGATTCATAGAATAGCACATAGACGTACATTCTCAAAATGTACATCTCGTTCCAATCATCAAAGCCCAGCAACATCTGTTCAAGAAGAATCAATGGCTGCTACACGCTTTCAGTCAAAGAGTACTTTGACAAAGGAAAGCTGTGTTAACTTTAGGACGGCCACTTCAACTTCCAGTTCCTTTTAGTTTAAAAGTAATTCCCTTCCACAGGCAGAAGAAATCAATGCAGGAAAAGAAGGAATGTGGTCAAAGCAGGTTCCCTGATACAGTGCTTGACCAATGGAGGAGGAACATTCCAGACGTGTCGAAGACATACAGGCTGGTTGAAGAGATCGGTTGAGATCCATTGTTGTTACAAAGATACAGTGGCCGACTGGAGCTAACCACTCATGTGCCTCTAAAGTTATCCAGCTCGGAATCTACCAGAGAATGTGACAAAAGTCACATTCCCTGATAGATTCCGAGCATTGATATACCTCAGAGAGGTAATCTAGATCTCAGGGCCGATAAAGAGGTCAAACGGATGGGGACGGATGCTCTATCAGCTGTTTCCCATACTTGAAGAATCCTGTGTGGACTCGTTTGGCTCGCTCTCCTGAATGCTAGGCTCACCATGCGTAGGCTCTGGTTGACGTGCAGCACGGTGTCGTAGAAGCGGCCGCCGTGCTCCACCGGCTCGGTGTTGTTTTCGGCCCCGCGGACGGAATCGGCCCCTGACCAGGAGAGGGCCGGGCCCCCGAGACGAGCGTGGAGGCTGACGCTGACCGTGTAGAGGCCCCTGGGTAGTTTGTCCCTGGCGGCCCTCAGGCATCGAATGCTTACATTGACGGGCTGGTGTGGTTCCTCCTGAAAGAGACGACATAACGTAAAAAAAAGGGAAGATAGCCATTGGTTCCAATGTGGTGTCACTTGATTGGTTGAACGACGTTGGGTCATTCCACCGATGTATGCAGATCCGATATATCAAATATATATCTTTTGATAAATAAATAATTAAAAAGGTGTAGTTAGTGACTAGAATACACATTTAAAGGGCCTAGAATCAATGGATTAGATGATACCCACTTACCCCAAGCCTTTTGATGGTTGGAAAATACTACACAAACACACACACAAACACAAAAGAATGCTTTGTAGCGACAAACTTATTTGTTTATGTCGCTGATTACAAATACATGCGATACAAATATTAGTCTGTCTATCAGGATTGGAGTCAGAAGGGAAAAATGAGAACAGATTAAGTATTTGAATGAGCTCATAGCGGTGCCTCCCTGAGTTCAGACAGCGACTCCTCTGACTCACGCAACCGCCATTAACTTAACCATCTCCTCTCCTTTTGTGTCTGTCTGTTTGTATAAGTGTGTGTGTGTGTGTGTGTGTGTGTGTGTGTGTCTATGTGTGTGTGTGTGTGTGTGTTTGTATGTGCGTGCGTATGTGTGTGTGTATGTGATTGTATAAGTGTGTGTGTGCACTTGTATGTGTGTGTGTGTGTGTGTGTTTGTTTGTCTGCTTGCGTGTGGGTGCATGTCTCTAATGTGTCTGCGTCCGTGTGCATGTGTGCATCCTGCGCCCCTTGATGCATTCTTTGTCTCTATGTTTACAATTACAGAGAGGACTCTTGTTTGTTTCGCCACAAGCTGCCATGCATTTGCATGGCTTTATTTCCCTCTCCACAGCATGACGGTGGCTTTGCTTCACGCAACAGTGGACACACGACACGCAGTACATTGTTACATGTTATTTTCCCCAATTCCTTTGATAAAGGACTCAACGGCCAACTCTTTATCTGTGACTTGCCTTTTGTACATGTCATGACCATAACAAAACCGAAAAATCACCTCTTACTGCAAGGAGTATTTGTACTTCGTACATATACTAATATCTGTTTTGTGTCTGCTTTCCATTTTTTCCAGCTTGTTGAGGTGGTGTGCAGCGCACACTGGGTTTGATTACGAATGACAAATGTGTGTAGCCGTCTGAAGGAAAGGGTCTGGCCTATGCCGTACTGTAATGTAATGTCGAGCAATGCAACACCCTGTCCAACAATGGCCATCAAATCGCCATGATGTGGGTGAACGAGTCACCCCGGAAGCACCCGGAAGGAAAAGGGCTGTGAGTACGAGTCAGCAGTAAAATTCTGCAGGATTATGGAGGGAGAGAGCGAGAGCGAGAGCGAGATACATTGGGAGAAAGTTAAATATGAAACAGGAAACACGGCGGGATAGAAGAGCCTCTGGTAAGTCATAAGCCGGCATGGCCGAAGAGTGGGAGGACACTCTCTTTATGCCATCACCGCCCGCAGCGGACATGACACTGAGTCATTGTCAGAGCAAATGGAAGACACGTTGACAGACGGCTGACTACCCCCCCCAAGCATCCACCACCCCCACCCAACCCTCCATCCAACACCCCCAACCACCGCCACCACCCCTTCTCTAACTCTCCTCTTCCCGACCAAAGAAGACCAAACTGGCTTCAGATTTCTGATGGTTGGCGCTATGACTAACTGAATGCCACACAGCTGGGGGTGGGGGTGGGGGGTTGGATGTATACACTGTCTTTCCTTGTGTGTGTTCTTATGTTTATTTCATGTTTTACAGTATGTGAGGTCCCTTTCATGGCTAACTATGCCAGCGTCTATCTGCATAGGAGCGGCCGGGGTATTATGTCCGTCCGCTGATGGAAGACACCACATCAAGAGTCTCCCTGCACTTCAGCATCCAGAGGGCTGAACCCTGGGGCTCGCCTTCTTCTCCTCCACGGCGGTTGAAGGGTGCCTCCGGTTTTCACCGCGTGTCCTTGTGCCTCATCACTTGGTCTGGTTCCCGTGTTTTCGTTGTGATCATGGTCACGTCTTCACTTTAAAATAACAGGAAATTGGAACGTGAAAGTGTTGCACGAAAAGGTCAAAGTTAAATAAAGAGAAAAAGACTAAATGCTTTGTGAACGTTAACGACACACACGCCATCACAAAATATGCAACTGTATTCACAATATTCTTAGCACACACGTGCTTGCCCCGCACACACACACCCAGACACATTTGTGTTCACAAAGAAGTTAGCACGCATGCTAGCCTGCGCACACACGTAGGCTTCTGTCCTAGCCAGCGTTGGCAGTGCCCGGTCTCTGAGGGTGGAAAGCTGTGAGCTTAGCCCTGCAGTAATGCCCCTCCATCTTCCCTCTCTGAGCATCTTTGCATATACCAGAACAACAAAACAATTTAGGCAGAAGTGAAATTAGTATAATTGGTGGCAAAGCGGTTTAGCCCACACATTTTACATTGGGGAGGAGGTGATGGAGGACTTCTATCCCACCCCCACCCCCCCCCTCCCCCCAACCACACACACATATACACACACACACACACGCCACACTGGAAGTAATCCGACTCACTGACAGGAGTGGATAAAGACGTGAAGAGCAGAGACAGGCAAAAATATAATGGAAAAATAATGAAAATCATTACAATAATAACGATGGCAGCAGGCTCATGTTTATATTCCATATGTGTATCTTGTGTTGGTCTGGCTCAAACGTGCGCACGCACCGGAACAGAGCCTTGAGACCATGAGGCCGAGGAGAAACGGAGACGCCAGGTTTTCACGAATCAGAGGTGTCGTTAGTGTTGGTTTTTTTGGTTGTCATCTGGCTTTTTTCATCTTCAGCCCCGAGCTGGAGTTGAGCCTAAAGTGCCATAATATTACAGCACTCCTGCAGATGAGATCAAAGACTCCAGCGATGGGATGCTCTGTGGCTTTTCCTGGCAACACGCCCTGTCCTCTTTTTTTGTGTGTGTTTGTGTGTGTGTGGGTGTGTGTGTGTGTGTGTTGCCGTTGTTGCAGCAGAGAAATCTTTTCAGCGCTTTTTTTCCGCACATTGACTGATCACACAAAATACACCCTTTCCCAGACACAGGAAATGCCACATACAAAAACTTCCTTTATTTTCTAAGTACGGGCTAATATTCAGAGATTAAGCTTTCTCGTTAATTATTTTCATTTTAATTAGTAAATCGTAATTAACAATGAACGTTTACCCTTAAAAAAATTGTTTTGGCTTTGGAATGAAGGAGGGGGCTGAAGAAAGCAAAGAATAAATATGACAATCTTTTTGGGACCTCAAGGCAGGATTACAGATGCAGGCTGCCTTAGTTATTAAACACGTTCTAAATTAAATGCCTCCATGAATTTTGCACAGAAATATATTTTCATAGTTTTGCATGCCAAATGTGACATTTTATATTTCAGATTCATCGCGCTGCAGCAATTTTCAGGAAAATGTCATATAAACAAAGATTTTGTCATTTACCAATTGAAATTACTATGCATGGCAGGTTTGGCCATTGCTTGTCTCTCTCTCTCTGTCTTTCTTTCTCTCTCCCCCATCCTCCTCGCGCACCGCTTTCTCTGCCTGTGCTGGTTGTTTCAAGTCAGCAAGCCATAAAAAATCTTTATCTCAGTGAAACACAGCAATTTGGGAGATAATCGAATGGTGACTGGGGGGCACAAACGCCAGTCTGAGGAATTATACCACAATCTCCCCTGCATTTACAACCTTCCTCAAAGCCAGTTGTCACCCTGGAAGGAAACCCCACCCCCCACCCCCCCCCCCCCCCCCACCCCCCCTCCACCCCACACCACCAGCACCCCCCTGATTGAAGATTCATTACATCTTTAAGCCTGCACGGTGGCACCACATCCTCCCTTCCCAAGATGCAATGCACCTACAGCCCACTAACATCTAGCTTTTACCGTAGCCTGCGATGCCACGACACTACTGCCTCCTCCTAGTAAGTCATCTCTGATATGCTGTTTGCCCCCTTTTACCCTCTTTATTATACCACCTATTCCGTATTTTATTTTTAAACAGTACAGAAACTACAGCAGCGATGTCAGGAGTGACATCATGAACTGTGGTAGAAACCCTTTTTCCAACAGAGGACATCAGCTGAAATGGCTGTTTTATAAGTGCACCCACACTCCTTTGTGTTCTTGTTTAAGCTATAGGACATTATGGTACATCCTGTTATGCCGCATTTGCATGCGGCGATGTGCATGCTCGTCGCATGTATGCCTGCGTCTATGCCTGTGCACATGTGTTGACGTCTTAACGCTGCGGAAGCGAGAGAGCGTGAGATTAAAAGAGAAAAATAAATCTCGCTAAAATAGGGGGGACCTTATTGCTGACGGATTCCATTCATTGCAGGATTTCTCATAATTACATCATTTGGCTGTTTTGAAACAATTCCTGTCTGATTTGGAGGTTTGGTAAACACTCGGTAAACAGACACTGATATTGTCTCGTTTGAAACATGAGGGAATTTGAGACAAATTTGAAACATTGCGAATTTGTCTTACTTCCTGTTTGTTTGGCACTATGTTTCCTGCATATGTATATATTTAATTTGTGTGTGTGTGTGTGTGTGTGAGAGCGCATGTGTATGAGTGTGTGTGTGTGTGTGTGTGTGTGTGTGCATGTATGTGTGTGCATGTGTGTGTGTGTGTGTGTGTGTGTGTGTGAGCGCATGTGTATGTGTGTGTCTGTATGTGTGTGTATGTGTGTGTGTGTGTGTGTGTGTGTGTGTGTGTGTGTGTGTGTTTGTGTGTGTGTGTGTGTGTGTGTGTGTGTGTGTGTGTGTGTGTGTGAAGCTCTCCGATTCTCATTAATGCTGGTTAACAGATTTTTACCTGCCATAGGGGAGGAGGACAGGAGGATTCTGGGATTTCTGTCATCTGTTCGTATTTCACCATCACTTCCTCTTGGCCTTCCCCAAGCACTCTCTGTGATTGGTTTTCAATGGTCCTGCTACACGGTGACACACACACACACACACACACAAGAAGGTAACCCCGTTAACATTCACCTGCATATTGCCCTGTCGTGTTGTTCCCTTCCGTAGCCAACAGCAGCCCAATCCAATAACACCACAACAAAACACTTTCCGCTAAAGTCTCTCTCTCTCTCTCTCTAAATTTCACTCCCTCCCTCCCTCTCTGTCCGTGTGTGTCTCTCGCTCAGCCCTTTCAATCTTATCAGCGGTAATGTAATAACCGGTCGCCCAGCGCTGTCTCCTCGCCACCTCTCTTAATTCCTCAAAATAAAGCAATATCGCTGGGGCCTCGGCCGCCTGCGACTGGGGATAAGGTGCTTGTAAGAGGACGGATAATTCAGCAAATAAATGCTCAGCATCAAAGGCGAGACTCTGTGTGTCTCTTTCTTTTCCTTCTCCCCCCATCGCTCTACCTCTTCCTCTCTCTCTCTCTCCCTCCCTCTTTCTCTCTGTTCGCCTATCAAAAGTATTACATGTGCTTTCATCAGTTCACAACAAGGCACAATGTGTTCTTCCTAATGCAATTACTCCACCTCCATTAAATCAGACACAGTGCATGCGAATGAATTACATTTTTTTTTCTTATGAAGGAGAAAAAAAAAGAAACACAAAAACAAGTCAACGCCGCGGCCTTCCTCATCTTCCCTGTCATAACCCCCCCCCAATACTTCTTTCATGGGGACACGGCGAGCGAGAGAGAGAGAGAAAAAAGTGAAATCGTTTCACGTTCAATCTCAGGCAGATGTAGCCCTAGGTGATGAAGCAGCAAGAAAGTCTTCCATGTCTAATAGACAACCCCCCCCCCAACCCCCCCTTCCCCTTGCCGCCCCCAAACGGAACCAAAAAAGGAATTTCACGGGGTTCAAGGCCGCCGCGAAGAGGTCACGACGCTAAACTCCAAACGGCATTCATCTGACAGCAAACGGCCGTCCCACCACGGCCCACCCACCTGCTAAGCAAGCAGGTGCACGAATAACACTTCTCTTGACGTACACTTTTCTCGATTTCTATCTCATCTCTTTCACATGAAAGTCCTTAATTACAAAAAAAAAAAAACATAGAAATGAAACGTGGTAAACCGATCGCCCGTGGTTCTCGGGGGCCGAGATCGTATGCAGCGCTGCAGTGTCATCTCCAACTGCAGTGGACGGAACAAGAATTGATGCTGCTCATGAGCCCAGCAACATGGGGCCCCTGCGGACAAATTACCCATAATGCAATGGCTACCTGACATTGCAATGGCCGTGGTACTCTACTGTACTGTAGAGGAGATATGAATTCACAATCACTCTGAAATGTCACAGGGAATACACTTCTTTTTTCTTTTGCACAATTAATGATCATGGTCATGCGATATTAATTGTGCACATGCAGAGCGATATGGAATGGGTGCCCACTTACCACTGGAAAGCTGCTGCGTCGTTACTCTGTCTGGGAGCCTTTCGTGTGGTTTCTCGCTGCGTATGTGGTTCCTGTAGATTGAATACATGATTCAAAGTATTACAATGTTAAATGGACAAAATTGACCAAAAATGTTGGCTAACAGTTCAGCTGAAGATTTTGTTTAAAGAATATCATTGATTATTACTAGCAAAATCCTTACATAATAATGAATGCCAAATATCCCTACAGATGATACAAATGCCTTTTATAAGCAGTCCTGCAGTTCAGTTGAGTTCTTATCTCTAAGACTCAAACGAGTGCGTACCTTTACTCTCCTTCCGAAGAAAGACGTTCTTTTTTCCTTTCTGCTGACACGCTTACGCTTCTTCAGCAGGCCTTCAGCCGGCGGCTTCTAGAGATACACACACACACACAGATTGTACTCACACAAAACAAACCCGTGCACACTTTGTTTTGATGCAGCATTATGACAAAGAGCATCATGCCACAATGGTTGAATTAAGCACAATGCCTTAGAACAAGACGCGACTGTAATGCAATCTGCAGGCAATCGATACGGAGCCAGACCCTAAAGACATGTAGCATTTGATTACCATTTCTGCTGCTTTTTATTCTGGTTTTTTTTTTCTTTTTTTACGTTCACTCAGCACATTCAACACCCTAATTTAGATGCATTGACTGTGCTAAGTGGCAACGTCCCGCCCTAGCCTCGCCTTTTGTATGTCAGAATAGGGAAAGAAGTACGAGAAAATATATATATTTCTTTGTTTTGCATGTGGATGTGAAATCTTGTGGATAATGTTTTCAAAAGGGAAGTGGGTGTGGAGACAATCGGTGACTGCATACATGTTAAAAGCAGAATAGGAAATCCACACTGATCCTACACTGATGAACACAGAGGATGCCCCTGATTTTCCAATGAAGGACGATGAGTCTAATGACTTTCAACAGTGAGGCGTGCGTTTGTCGAAGCCTTTTGTTTGTGTCTTTCAAACATTATTGACTTTGTTTTATCTATAGGCTCCTGCGTCTCCTTCATCTTCTGCATTTTTCAAGTGAAATTATATCTATAAATATACTTGATAAAAAAAGGGAAGAGTACAAGGTTCTGTTTACATATGGGTTAATTTGGGTTCCTGTGTAATCTAGATTCAGACGAAACAATGGAAATCCAATGCGCTTTCTTTTTCTAAGGGGATGAAATACAAACACATGTTTTGGAGGCAGTTATAGATCTTTAACATTACTTAACAGGAAAACTAAATCTCTCCTTAAAGAATATTTATTCACAAGAACTATTCGCAAGTCACACAATCAATTTCCTGAAAATACCATTACTTTGTAATCACTTACTAACTAAAGTTAGTGAGTTATGCATGCTTAGAGTTCTGGACAAAAAAAAGAGTAAAGAGTACAAATAGGCACAGGCATACAAAGAAACACACACACACACACTCATACATGTGCGCTCTCACACACACACACACACACACACACATTCATACACGTGCGCTCTCACACACACACACACACACACACACACACACACACACACACACACACACACACACACACACACACACACACACACACTCAAAAAATAAAAACACTTCCATTAGCCGAATGGGCTGAAATGACAACATAAAGGACATGGCCGACGTGCTGGTGAATACGAGAGGATGACACAGATATTCCTCTTTGTAGCTCTGACCTGCTGCAGTGAAAGGCTGCCAAGCGTGATCATGTCAGGCAGCACTCGCTCCCGCAGCTGCTGGGCGTAGCAGGGGATCAGCACCGGAGCAGGCCCCGCTGAAACACAGGGAACCACGCGAGTTTGGGAAGGAAAAAACCCAGTGAAGAGAAAGTACCTTTTGCACTGGCTCTTATTTCTTTGGGAGGATGGCTGAGGCCCATCGCCCATCGTGGTGACATTGTGTCTTATTGGATCACAGTGAACTAAGTCACCGTGGTTTAGTTACTTTTTATCTAACTAAAAAGTTACATATTTTCTTTCAATATGAAAGTATTCCTTTTTTTGTCAAGGCTGGTTCTTTAAAACTGGGACTTTTTTCCTTGGACTAGGCTATTTTAAATTTGATCTCTGAGCAAAAAATTAATAAATAAAAACAAGATCCTATTTGATAGCTTAATGTACTCTCTGAGCTAAAAAATCTTGATGTCACGAAACACAAAGCAAACAGACAGACGATAGTTACAAGAGATTCTTACATTTGACAGCACTCTCTCTGGGCAGGACTGTCCTGTCTGTTTCAAGTGCAGTAGCTCCATCCCCAGGCCCAGCCCCAGCCCCGGCCCCAGCCTCATTATGGGCAGTAGTGTCTCTCAGTGAGGGCCCCTGGCCCCAGGCTCCAGCTCCACTGTGGAGCTGACGCAGTGCATCGCCCGGCTTCACCCCAGAGACCTCCTCATCCCTGGGGGCTAGCAGCGTACCTGGACAGGTGCGCATTAGCAGGTGCACGTCACTTGAATGCACACATATACACACACACACAGATTTTTGTATATCTAAACATCAACACACAAATAACACTCACTCCTATCAATATACTGTACCTATTCCTTATACAAAAACACATGTACACATATCTACAAAGATCCACAAAAATGACACATTCACATGTATTCAAGAATGCACACCGACAGACAGACACACAGACACACACACACAGCCAGAGTAGTACATTGGTGTTTTATTCACACATACTGAGGGAGGCTGACAGCATACTTGAAAAGGGCTTGCTTTTATGTATCCTATTCTGACCCTAAAATATTCACACTGACAAAGTTCGCCTGGCGAATGATAGAACAGTACGAAGAAAAGAACTATGCAAGCCGGCTTTGATTCACACAGCTAACATGCTCGCAGTCTTGCGAGACACTTCAAATATGTGCAGCCTTTTAATAATTATGAATGATGGTACCTCTTTCAAAGGCGCAGATGATGCACGATATACGTATAAATTGGATAACTTATTAAACAAATGTCTCATCTATATAACCATCAATACATCCATCCAGCCATCCTTCCATCTATTCAGTCAGCCAGTCATTCTGTACTTCCGTTTCAGATTGCATGATACTCTGACCAACGTTGTGAGTGATTTAATTAAGTTTTAAGAAATCGAGAAACCGAGACTTGGCATGCTGAAAAATATCAGTTTATCCTTAAAATGCGTTAGAAATGAGAAAGGCATCTCCTGCATTTGATAAGGCCTGTCTTCCCCAGCGCTGGTCTGCCTGTTTGATGGAAAGCAGCATTTTCCTCTAATCTGCTGGATATTCGACGTGTGCAGTCCGACATGCGTGCCGAGCCAAAGATGATAGCACTGCCTAATGCCTTTCACGTCGAGGTAAGATTCAGTGTCTCCTGCCATACTTGAGACGAGAATGAATAGAATGCCAGTTCTCTGCGCTCAGATCTTCCAGCCAAATGGAAAATAATGTATTGAAATAAACACAAGCGCTGACGATCTCAGACAGACATGGGGAGATTCATCCAGGAATACGCCTGGAAAAATATCTACAGCGCTGGCCTCTGTCCATTTCATTAATACTTAGTCTTATTCATGTTCCCTTCTTCCCAACATGTGTATAGCCTAGTGCTTTGTGGCAGGCTGCTAAGGCAAGAAATGAGAGGGAAAAACCTGAAGCTAGTCACAAAGCATGGGGATCAGCTGTGAATTACACTGAGCCAGTCTCACAGACACCAGACAACAACTAGTGCTGCCCACACCAGTGGATGCATCAATGCAACACAACGACATAAGGTCATTGTCTTCAAGTCCATTGTGGCGGGAAAAGAGAGCTAACAGGCACTCGCCTTAGCCCCATGCTAGCAATCTGCCAGTACAAGCTCTCTCCCCTCCCCTATAGCTTCCTCTCACTCGTCTTCATCTCTCCCTCCTTTCCTTACTTCCTTCCTTCCCAATATCTCTCTGCCTATTGCATGGAGGAACCGTTAATCCAAGATCCTCTTTACTTCTTTTTTTTGGCGGGATTTCATGAACATTCCGAGACAAAGGATTGGGGCTGCTAATCTCGGCGCTACAGCTAAATCTGAGACAATGGCGAATAATACGAGAGGGCTAAATTCTAGAGTGTAGAAGCGGGCCTAAGCCCATCACTTGTGCGCCGGTATTACAAGGAAAATGTGCGTCATGTCAACAGGATCTGGTGCGACTGTCTTCACCCAGAACAATCCCGAGCTTAACGCCACCTCAGTGTTTCCTGTATGGCGACATATTCAAATGAGGCTAGGCTAATGAGAAAAGGCACGCCTACTGCCAGACAATGGCTTCTGCTTGGAAAGCAAGTGTGATCAGTCTGCTGGTGTAGCAATGTTCCTAGCTAGCTTTTGTTCGTTGTTAGCGCCTTAGACTGTTTGTTGTAAGAAATGTTTGTTTCCAATGTTTTAAGTAAGGTTACATGTGAAAAGACACAAATATGTAAAGGTTCACTCAAACCCTTATTCTCATACACATAAATAACTGAAAATATTCAAGAAGTCAAAGATTTTTATGCCACAATAATAATTCACATATGACTTAGCGGAAATAAAGCAACAACAAAACAGAGGAAGAACATCCAAAACGGTTGATAATGGGTTGGAGGAAAATAAATATGAGGCAATAGGAGAAGTCTGAAGATGAATCAGGTTGACGAATAAATTACATTTAAAATTATAATTGCAAAGATACATGAGTTCAATATAGTGAGACATACCTGGCAAGTCTATGAACCCGTCCTCCTCTTCCAGCAGTTCAGCCATTCTCTGATACAGCTGATTTTCATCTGCGTTCAACATTGCTACATTTCAACACAGAAAAATATAAAACAAATTAATAAACATAAACAAATCTGGTTACATGTTCTTTTTGGAAGAGAAATGCGTCCTTAATTTGTTTCTGGTCATTTCATGACATCTCAGAGACTTTATTTTATACACGAATCCCCACAGAAAAACGGTGCCGGGTTGGAGCTGCAGCAAGGAGTAATGACATGGAAACATTTACATGCCTCTTAGCGGGCCTGTCATCATATGATGAGATTTGGTTTGGCCAATCCTTTTGAAATTACACGGCAGTGATATCCAAAAGATACAGGTGAAATGGCTCCTCCATTAATAGCCATGTTTCATTATAGCATGCATATTACCTGGCTCCCAGGAGCTCGCTTTTAATAGGAGGCCCCCACCCAATACTTTAGAAGTGGGTGCAGGCTATTCATGTGGCTCTGTTACGTTTCATTAAACGGCTGGGCCCCCCCCCCCCCCCCCCCAAAAGAAAAACTAGAAATGAGCACCGACCAATGATTCGTGACCTTCGTCAATGATAGCGAGGAGCGGAGTGGCCAATCTGTCCTCCTTGCCGTTCGTTTTGGTGTATTTACATAGAGAGCCCGTCGTCCCGGCAACGTGGGGAAAATGGCGTCCGCCTTGCCGTGAGTGATCTTCTCACCTCCCTTTAATGAACCGAGGAGAACTATTATGGCGGGGAAATGGCATACTTAATTCCGGCTCATCTTGCGTGTTGACCTGGGCCGTCCCGTTGCGCCTTGGGTCCGCCCGCATCTCTGGTGATGGGTCAAAGTAATTTTGGGTGCGCTCATTTCCTATG
This sequence comes from Lota lota, assembly GCA_026745465.1. Taxonomy (NCBI): domain Eukaryota; kingdom Metazoa; phylum Chordata; class Actinopteri; order Gadiformes; family Lotidae; genus Lota; species Lota lota. The sequence continues at coordinate 1,382,940 of JACYXH010000068.1, read as the reverse complement.
AAAAAAAATGAAAAAGTGCGGGGGGCGAGAAAATGGGGGGACGAAGTAGGGAGAGTTATAAGTGGTGGGAGTGTGGAGGTGGATGGGGTGAGGTAGGGTTGTGGGTATATAGGTTCAGGTTAGTGGTTATTAGAAGCACATGGAGCGAAATGTTAATTTTGAAACTCACACTGTCGGGAGGGGGTGGGGGGTGGGGGGGGGGGGGGTGGAGGAGAGTCGGCGAGGGCGGTTAGGCCCTGCTACCTGATAAGGCAAGTGGAAGATGAGACGGAGCGAACGGAGACGGAGAGAGCGAGAGAGGGAAAGTGGTAGAGAGAGGTAGACTAAGAGAGGGAGAGGGAGGGAGACGGAGTGCTAGGTTTCGTTCCACGGCCCACGGTGCTTTGGGGCCTAATTAGCATGCGGCGAAAGGTCACGGCAGGCAATCTCTTAAAGACGACCGCCATATGTTTGCGCCGTGTTCAAAAGCAACTAATGAGAAAGTCTTCCAGCCCCCCCGCCAAAATAAAAGTACCTGGACTTTTAAAGACAATACCTTTTCTAAGTACTCCAAGGTCAGCGGCCCCAAAATGGACCCAGACGACTTTTTGGGGGGAGGGGGATGTGGATATGGTGATGTGAGGAAAGGGGTAAGGGGTGGAGGGTGGGGGTAGAGGAGGGCACACATGCAAAGAAAAATAACCCAAACCCGTGTCCCATTGACTTGTTATTAGCAATCGCTGACCTATGAGCATGGAGTCCGCTCGGCAGAGTTTATGAGAATCCCTTGGCCCCAGGCTCCTTCTATTAGGACTGCTCCCCACCAAGTCACTCTTTGAACCCAAAAAATCTGTCTCATTACAGCCTCTGAATATTTTAGTCAAATCTAAATTGCTTCGCTTGTATCCCTTTGGTTGTTGGGGTGGGGGATGGCGAGGAATATGTACAGGGGCCATCAAATCGTACGTTACAAATTCCGGCACAAGGGTCGCCTTTATAGAAGTGGGGAGTGCATCAGTGGTGCTCGGATGTGGGGGAAAAAATGTGAGTGTGTTTGCACAAGGGAGCCCCCTAGCACACCATCATGGCCCTCCAAAATTCCTCCCTGGGATTCATCTGTGCTCTCATATAAAAGCCGGTGTAAGGTTTTTACACTCTCGTCTCTCTTTAGCTCTCACTGTAAATCTGTACGACCAGCCATTTGACTTTGGCAATGGTATACCACACAACAACTGTAAAATTCACACGTTAAATACTCCCTCTCCTGTTATTGTCAACAGAGTTTTAAACAGTTTCTCTGCAAATAGCTTTGAGGTTATGAGGTAATCTCTTTCCAAATGCTAATTTTCATAATAGCAGAAGCCTTGCGGATCTATCTTTTTCCATATCTTTGATTTTCCTAAACTCTAAGTCTGTGCTGTGGAATCCTTTTTGTCTATAAACAATTTATATTCCCAGTTACATTCAAAGAACTGCAATTCAATATGTGTAAGATAAGATCAATAAAAATTAAAGGCACAAACATAATGACATTCTGACTTTTGGTTCAACAAAACGTTTGTGATTATTTGTAGCAGTGTATATATAAATACATGTTTTGATCAAATTCATTGCCAGTAATAGTTTCACACAGAATATAATTACAACATAACAAGTGACTTGGTGGCTTAATAATGAACACATTCACAAAATAAATGAGGACAATTTCAGTTCTTATAACGATGATATTAAATCCTTGTATCGTAATGCATTATTTACAGGTATGCTATGTGGAATGATTTACAATTATATTACACAGTAATACTTACACTTTTTTTCATCTATGTGTGGAGCAGAATAACAACAGCGTTCTCCATGAATGATTGATTGGACACAGGAGTTTCACAAGTCACAAGTTTTCCCCTCAGTAATACTTTCGGTTGTCTCGCTGTTTTTAAATATAGATGTCGTAGTCTTCTTAGTGTGCCTATTCAAATGGAAGGGGGCCACATGCTATCTGTCTTATCTGGGATGAAAAGCAGAGAGATAGATGGAGGGAAAAAGACAAGGACCGTCGGCGAGACGAACGACTTCTTCTACCGCCTGCAGTTGTTCTTCTTCACCCTCTGTTTTTATCCCGACCACATTTCAGTGTGTCAGCGGTGTCACCGTGTACCACATTACAAGGGGAATTTGATCCAATGTAATTCTCACCCTAAAGTATAAAACTTAAATATGAACATTATCAAGCAGTATTACAAACCATATTTGATATAGGTTTGGGTATGGATTTTGTATTTGTATGATGTTATAAATATTCTGTATGACATGGCTTTAATAACAGATGCATATTAAATAATCTTAAATGTATTTCCACTAGGCAATGGAAATGAGGCTAATGTACCAGAAGATAATTCAAGGTATCATTGATCTTTATACACGTTTATTAATAGTATTAGTATTATTATCTGAGGAAGACAGTGTTGGTATTGGTATCAGTATTGACTGTTAGCATGGGTTAAAAAAGAAAATAAATTACTTTCTTTAACTGTAAGCCCACAATCTGCATCCAACACACCACAACAAAATGGGAACCACTGATTAAAAACCAAGTGCCAACACAACTAAAAGTACAAATAGTGCAATAGCTTTAAATCAACAACCAACAACACGTGACTCATCTTATGGAAAAACTGGCATGCTCGCAACCTCGAACGCATCCTAATTTACCATCCCATTCCTCAAGAGTTCTCCGTGACACACTGCATTACAAGGGGCCACGTTCCTACATCCTGATAGGCCCTAAAAACCTGTTTCTGGGGGCGGTGTGCAAGCAGCACTGAGTGTGTGTGTGTGTGTGTGTGTGTGTGGATTGGCTTGGTAACGTGTGGTAGTATAGCGTATGTATGCAAATGCATCCTCACTATGACTTCCTCCTACCACAAGGCATCGAGCCGAGAGTGGTGGGAGTGGAGGCTGGATCGTGTCGAAGGGGTTGCTTCCAGAGAGAGGAGATAGAACACCGCCCACAACCCACCACCACCACTCAGCACCCACCCACCCACCCAGTCCAGCGCGGCCTCTTGCAGAGGAAGCTGAGCGAGGGGCTGCCTCGTTATGAGGACCTGTGTGGCCTTCCGAATTCTAGGGACCGTGGGGGTGATGGGGTCCTCTCTCTCTCTGTCTCTCTGTCTTTATCGCTCCATTGGGGAGGGGGGGGGGGGGGGGCAAAGACAGAGAGACAGAGAGAGAGGATGAAGGACGAAAGAAGGAGGACGAAAGGAAAGGAGCGAATGAAAGGTTAGATCAGAAACACATAGACTGTCAAATCAGTTTGAGGCTAATGAAGAGTGAAGCCTCACCTCCTTGCATGGCAGAGGCTTGCAGCTCCACATTTTTGGGGTGAGCTGCAAGGGTGCTACCCGGCCTGTCACCTCGAATGTCACTCCCCGGTCGTGGCGAGGAAACGAAGGTCTCCGCGCTTCCGTCTCCTCCGTCGAAGGCTGGGTTTTCAACACCCTCCATCGGAGACAGCTCTTCACTCCCTGTCAAAAAAAACACAGATACACGTGGAAGGATTCTTTGGTACTTATTTTTCATGTTTCTATGTCTGTAAACAAGACAAATAGACAATAGAAGTAGCAGCCCATTGCACAGTAGAAGCGACACGTTCCAAAACAATATGCAGTCGAATTGCGGTGGAATGTTTGTTTTAAATAATTCCTCTGGCTCCTTAATACTCAAGCATCCTCCTCGAATGTCACTAAAACACAATTAGGTTAAAATTAAATCACAATCTTGCAGGAGGACGTCAGGAAAGAAAAAAAGAGAAGAAGAAGAAATGATTAAAATAATTACAAATTGCGCCCTGACAAGCAAGAGCAAAATTTAGCCCAAAGCCATTTGTCTGTAATTAGTTAATTAATCCTTACACAAATTATGAGCAATAACTCATCAAGCAGGACTTACCCATCAGAAATTCAGCCGACTTGAATTTCTTCTGCTTAGGTTGCTGCAAAGCCTTCTGCTGTAACTTCTGGAGGGAAATTGTTAAATGAATAAATTAGCTGCAGAATGAAGATCATCCTTTATGATCCGCAACTAACGCAGTATTTTTAAATATGGGACGACACTGAAATGTCATTTAATTTACATCGCCGCTAAAGGGGTCAAGCACTAATTGAACAACAGGAGTGGAAAGGAATTTAATCATAAATAGATAAGAAAAGTTGACATGAATGCGTAATGAAGGTCACATTAAAATACTTTGTGTGTTTTCTTTTGTATCACGCAGATGAATGGAATACAACACCTTGTCCTGGACTATGGTGTGTGTGTGCTTCATGTTTTGTTTGGCAGGGTCCATCGAGAGTGTGTTGCCACACTGACTGTGCAAATGAATATGGAAATCCTGGCTCATTCATTACTCATTATGTCCATTCACACGAATATAAACTCTCATATATATATATATATATATATATATAAATAAACAGTCCATAGCATAAGAAAAACCCAGGCACCTAATAAGAAAGTCAGAGGTCTTCTTTAACCTATTAATTTAGTACTGCATATTTTGTTCCGTTTTTTTCAATACGCTACGGTATTTATTTTTGTAAAAGCAATGACATACACCCTCAGATCCTACTAAAAGATGTGGACATACAATGCAGAAAAAAAGGTGCCCCCCCACCTCCTCGAACAAATCCAGTGAGAGCTCTTCTCGCAACCTCTCTCTCTCTCTCTCTCTCTCTCTCTCTCTCTCTCTCTCTCTCTCTCTCTCTCTCTCTCTCTCTCTCTCTCTCTCTCTCTCTCTCTCTCTCTCTCTCTCTCTCTCTCTCTCTCTCTCTCTCTCTCTCTCTCTCTCTCTCTCTCTCTCTCTCTCTCTCTCTTCTCTCTCTCTCTCTCTCTCTCTCTCTCTCTCTCTCTCTCTCTCTTCCCCCCCTCGGTGATGGCTCTCCATGGCAGTTTGTTAACTTTGATGTATGTCCATGTGCCCCCCCAAACCCTCCCACCTAATCATAGCATTTTGAGAATTTCCCCCTGAAATAGTTCCTGCCCGTTATCCTGTGTGGTCATAAGTAGATAGCTGAGGCATGACTTTATTTCTCCCAAATAGACGTTTTGCCACAAGCCTCACTGGGTCTTTTTTTGCGTCACTTAAGGAAGAAAAAAGAAATCCAGAAAAGGATGCTGGGGCTGTATCTGTAGTATTATTATTATTATTATTATTATAACAGTGTGAGTGGGGCACAAAAATAAATTCTCCATACTTATTTTTCTCTAAATCTTTTTTTTTCTTTCTGTTTAAGCACGTTAGGACTGTACATGGTGAGGCCTACATGATTAAAAATAATTGCGTTGTCATAGGTGGTCTCGGCCCGGGACAGAATGGAAAGAGGGAAGGAAGGAATGCGTTAAAGAAATTAGAGAGGATGCTCTTTGAAAATCAAGAGGGATATGAAAAAAAAACACACACACACACACACACACGTGCCTTTCTGAGTTGCTCTCCTTTTTTTGCAGACGGGAAAGAACAATGGGAAATCCTGAGTTAAATAACATAAGTAGTTGTTTTGGTTATAGATATGTTTATATAGGAGTTCACGTCTCTCCTCTGTTCAAAAGCCTGCAGACCTTTTCAAGCATCAATTTTATGCAGATACCAGTGATGAACGGTGCTCATGGCGTGAACAGTGTATATTTGTATACAATATTTAATTTCAAAGACAAAAAAATCAAGGGGGTTTGTAGATGGGGCGGACGGGGGTAGTAGTGTGTGTGTGTGTGTGTGTGGGGTGGGGGGGGGGGGGGGGATTATGTATTTAAACTCAAAATGACAGAGCAATTAAAAAAGTGGAGGACGACTTCCAGACCGATCTGGAAAGAGGAGTTTTTTTGTAAATCTGTTTTTACATCCAACAAGCCCTACAGCGAGACATCCGTTTATACCACTGAGATTAATGCTTATCTAATTGTAACTTATTTAAAAACCATTTTCTTTCCAAACTGGGTACCAATCAATTTTTCCCCGAGTTGCTCATAGTCGCAAAGCTGTGAGCGTGGCCAAATACATCATCTGACTGGGATGTCTCTCTTAGTATTTTAAGCACCAAACATACATCTACAAGCTATTAAGCAAACATCAAAACACACACGAAGGAAGCCCTTTTGAGACATAACACGAAAACTTGAAAATGACTTCACTAATGGGAAAATTACAGAGAAAACAATTGCCTCGTTTTGTTGCCATGTCTGTAGAACAAGTTTGGGCTTCGCTTATGTAATTATGACACTGATAAAACGTCACTTAATAATAATACAATCAGTTAATAGTGTCGGGGAATGCAGTACTGCATTTGTAGACACAATAATGTCCTATATATATGTGTATAATGGGGCTGGGTATATATTAATGGGGCTGGTATTTGTGGCTTCTGCAATTAATCATCAAATTAACACAATGTGGGCGGGTAGCATGCATTTTTTTCTCAAATCATTGTATTTGCCCTTGAGACTTAAGATACTTTGAAGATGAAAATGGAAAAAAAAGAGAAGGCTCATTAAAATGACTGCACATTAATGTACATGTGTTAACGTAGCCAAGACAAACGTTTCATGCACTGAAAAGTATAGTATAGTATTATATTGTATTTAAATAGAGTATGAACAACTTACTAGCTGGGACATTAAAAATACAATTTTTTGGTTGAAACATCTTTGGTTTGCATCATTTTCAAAAGCAAACAGATCAACGAGTTGTCAAGTTTTTCCTTCTCCAGCAAACGCCAGCAAGTCCACTGATCAGTAGGACAGAAAAATAACCCTCTTGCCTCAAGTTGTTACAATGTAAAGAAAGAACAGAAAATAGCCCTCAGTAAACACAATAAAGAAAGCACACACACACACACACACACACACACACACACACACACACACACACACACACACACACACACACACACACACACACACACACACACACACACACACACACACACACACACACACACACACACACACACACCTCAGGCCGAATGCTCTGGGTCACTGTCACTAAAACTCTCATTCGCACGCCGGCACCAGGGGAGCGCTTCCACCCGGAGAGGCGAGGGAGAAAACGCCTGCTTCTCATCTCCACTCCGAGGACCCACAGACAATGACAGCACACACCTCAGAATACGTCCGTTGGTTAACGTGCGCCATAACCAGATGCAACATGCTGAAGCTGTTTCATCTCTCCAATCATAGCCCCGAATACAGAACCAGAGAATACAGAAGAATGAAAAAAGACTTATGAAAATATGTCTTTTTTTTTTCTGGCGTAGCAACCAATATTGTATACAATTGAGTTACTGTAAGTAAAGGCTACAGGTCTTTCAATATGATATTGTGTTCTGTTAAAATATTTATTTGCTTTAACAGTGCTGCATGGGAGTAATGTGCCAAGAGAAATGGCGTGAACAGTGGAGAATGACACGGAACGCAAAAGCCCTTGAGTTCATCCTTGTCATCTGCAGGCTTCCATGTCCACACACACACACACACACACACACACACACACACACACACACACACACACACACACACACACACACACACACACACACACACACACACACACACACACACACACACACACACACACACACACACACACACACTTCCTTTCCCCTCATTTCACTGCGCACAGCACACAAAATGCTTACATCGCCGTCAACATGAGAATAAAAACAATCATTTATAAACTGTGACAAGAGAAATCCGTGACGCTTTTTTTTTTCTTTTCTTTTTTTGGGGGAAATGTGATTGTTGTCAAAAGGAATTGGGTACAACAATGCCTTGTTCAGTTCTGGTTGCATTCAAAGGCTTATAGCTAGGAGGGCTTGGGGAAGACTCTGTAGCACTCGCTGCTTGCTAGGGGCTGGTGGGTGCAGACCAGCTAGAGAGTGCATTTTGCATACTGTACGGATCATCGGCCAGTTCAGTCCAGTCACATTGAATCCGCCGTCAACCAATTGTGCTTCATGAAACCGTCAGCCCTCATTTACGTCTGGCTTTTTTCTCCATTCCCCACGCGTGGCTGTAAACAAGGTTCACCCCCCCCCCCCCCCCACCACCACCACCTCCTGTCCCTGGGTCTGCTGCTCTGTATATACGCAGGGAGCACAGGGTCCACACAACACGGCCCCTGCTGCAACTTAAAATCACAAATGCGACTCGGAGCGTAATGTTTTCCCCGACATGCGCTGCTGCTGCTGCAGGGTCGCACGGCTGAGTAAGGAGCCCAAGAAGGAAGGGAGGAACTCCCTCCTGGGAGATGACATGAAATTCAACATCTTTATGATAAAAATATGTAATTCACAATTCTGCTGAATAAGTCATGGCAATACAACTATGAAACAATGAATGTACAAATGTTTCTCAGTGTCAATGTATGCGTCTAATGTTGGCAATTTTTTATATATATATATATATATATATATATACACAAACACACACACATAAATATATACACACACATCACGTATACATAATGGATTGTAAACAGGGATACGAGGCGCATAAAGGACCATAACATTATAATGTTAAGAGAAAACAACAACAAAGCCTGTTTATCAAAACTAAAGGGATAAGGTCAGCGTTTAGTTTGGGAGCATGAAAAGCATGCCATTTCCATATAATGTAAGCCTATTTTCATTTATAGCATAGTCTTAGGAGTTCATGGTAATTGTAACCCACCAAACAGTTTCTTATTAAACAACAACCGCGTCAGTTGGTGTAGACAGAAAACATAATTAGTATTCAGGCTTAATTAATCTACAGTGGCCCCTTTAAGTGAATTAGTCAATTATTTATGCATGTGTGCTCCTTTGATGCTAACAGATTATGTATGTTACTGGGGAAAACCTTGGAAAATGACTTTGAAAACTTTCCGCTACAAAATGTCACCACAAGCTGCTGCAGTCACTAAGAGATGGTAATGTAGGCCAACCATGCATAACAATAACAACACAAAAACTTAAAAATAGTAATACAATTCTAATAATAAAAATATTACTATGAGATTTTAATAATTCCAATAATAATAATAATTATCATATTATCATATTAATAAGCTAACAAAAAAATGCAATACGTTTTTCCTCTTAATTTGGCTAATACATTAAATACCTTTTCAAACTGTTAAAACCCTACCAATGGTCAAGAACTAGCAAACAACAAAAACAGAATTAGCCAAGATAAAATGAATAACATAGGCAAAAACGCATAAGAAACCAAACTTAGGAGACGGAAAAAATAAATGGATCTCAATATGTAATTCTTCATTTGAGATGAATTCCAAGAATTGTAACCCAGGTTGGATCAAGGTCTTCCCTGGGATCATGGGAACTCCTTAAGTCCCTTCAAGGGCCTTTTTGTTTCTCCTCTTGAGAACTGGGCACTGGCCCTCTGTGGACCCCAACCCCACCACCACCCAACCCCCCCCCCCCCCCCCCCCCCCCCCCCCCCCCCCCCACACACACACACACACACACACACACACACACACACACACACACACACACACACCCCACTGAGAACCCAGAGGCGGAGCAGAGGAATGCTGAATGTCAATGGTCAGAATGCACCAGCACCTTCAGAGAGAGACAGAGAAAAAGAGAGAGAGAGAGAAAGAGAGAGACAGACAGAGAAAGAGAGTGAGAGAGACACACAGACAGAGAGTGAGAGAGAGGATAGAGAAAGAGTGAGAGACAGAGAGAGAAAGAGAGACACAGACAGACAGACAGAGAGAGAAAGAGTGTGTGCGTGCATGTGTGTGTGTGTGTAGCCACACAGCCACGGGGTGCAGACGGGTGAATCTGTACTTACACTGCCGAATGTGTCCATCTCTCCGCAGACTGACAAGAGCTCTCCCCTCTGCTGATCCCTGACCCCTGAAGGATGACGAGAACAGCCCCCACCACCACCACCCTAGAGAAGAGGGTGGGGGGAAATATAAGGAAATGTGTTCATCTCACACAAGAAAAGGCTAAAGATGTAGTTGGGGTGTACAGAGTTGCGGAGAACGCCCAAAGGGCCTAATATGACCATACAAGTAACAACATGAAGTTTATTGATGGTGTTATGGATTCAATTTTATTTTAAATAGTCTTAGCTGTTCTACAGTGTCAAATCCTTCATTCCACAGGGGCTTAGGATATTCACAGAGATAAGTTTGTTTGCCACTGTAATCTCTCCGAAGCATCTCGGAGAAAGGGAAATGATAACAAGTGTAACATTTATTTATTATCATCATGGATAGCAGATTATTTGCCTTCATTATTCAACTTGTTTATTCATTTACATCTGCTACAATAACATTTAGTGTTTATTTTTTTTTATCATTTTTTTTTGCGACGTTAATTCGCACGGCTTGCACAAGTTTCTGCTGAAGTAGCACAACAAACCCGGGGCGAAATGTGAAAGATTATCCCGCAGCATAGGAGCCCGGATGAAACGCTACACTTCTTCACGCTGAACGCGGCTCCGCTGGGTGTGATTGAAAAACATGTAAAGCTATTGAATCTGTGCGTTGTATATGTGAAGGAAAAATGAGTGTTGTAACAAGTGGGCCAGTGTTTTTGTAATTGTTTCAAATTACACGTGTGTGTAATAACTCTACAGCGAAAGCAGAGCCCCTGTGCGGTCCGTACATATTAACAGAGAAAGAAAGTAAGGACAGGAAAGGATATCCATGCCTCTTAGTGGGGCTTGCGTAAAATAGAAATGTGATGGTTTAAACATATATGGGGGAAAAGAAATACCTCTGGTTGTATGTTTTTGCTTCCTTTCACAACGCATCACAATGTCATTTCAGAAATTTCAATAGTGCTTGTTTGCATGATTTTCTTGTTGGATATTTTAAAAGCATTAGCATTTTTTATTAGCATTTTGTTTTGCTTAGCACCTCATAAAAATGTGGGTTTGTGTGTGCCTGTGTTTGTGTATGTGTGTATATGTGTCTGTGTGAACGTGCATGGGTGTTTGCATGCTTTGTGTGTGTGTGTGTGTGTGTGGGTGTGTGAAGGTTTCATGAAGGCAAAAAAAAAAAAAGCATTGCGGTGAGGAAACATCGTCCATGGGTTATGAAAGCTTCTAGCCAAACTGTTAGTATACTGCCAAATGCTGGCCCTGACACAAGTAACACTGCCAATATTTTGTTAACCACATAAATGACTTGACTCACTTTCCTATCCCACTCGTTTAAATGCAGGCTGTCTGTCAAATGCCAAATGAATATATTACAGAATTCACACGCACATACAAAAACACACAAATACACTACGCATTTGCGTTTTTTAGACTTAAGTTAACCACCGTCAATCCAAACGAATGACTGTATGTGAGGTCATCGCTGTGTCTCATTCTCTCATTAGATAACTACCCCCATAACACATAAACACACGGCAAATTAATCACGCCAACCACTGCTTTTAAGGCCATCAGCACACGTCCCTTTCTGAAGCAATCATCTTATGGTATCGCTATATCGCTTATTGTGTAACATTTCAACTTGAATTACAAACTGTAAGTGAATTTCTGATATTAATGCATTTAACACATAGTACACAATCAGTTGTGTACAGGATTCAAAGCAACAACCTTAAAGTTAACTGGACTGGACAGAAGTAACCAACACATCACAAGTCAAAATGTGAACAAATAAAACAAAACAAGTCATACATTCAGTAGCACTTCAAAAGTTGATTAAACAAACTATCCTGATGATTCCCCTTTCCCCTTATACACAACTACCCTCTCCCCTCTCATCTAGTCAGCTAACCCTAAACCGGACTTAATCCAGGCTGACATTGGTGCCTGTGTTTTTTTTGCTGGACAGGGTCACTTCCTACCTCTTTCTATGGAGCCACAGTGCAACCTGAAGTCTTCCCTAGACCAGCTTTGTGTTTAGTTTTTTTGTGTCTTTCTCCCACTAACAGGGATACAGGGGGATGTAACCTGATAGCCATCTCTGGGGACGGGACCCCACACAACCCACCAAAAAGTTTATTCGGTGGGTCTCTTATTTTATAGAGAAGTTTTATTTTATTTTTTAACGTTCGCCAAAACAAGCCGATCTCTCATCAAGATAAGAGTTCACAAAGCAGACCAAATTTATATGGATATAATAAGTAATCTAGCTTGCTTGGCAAGAGGGTTGCTTTAATAAATTAGTCAAATGTAGATGTTTCAAGTACACCAATAAATAGTACTGCATTGAACAGTGAGGTATTGTTCGATTTCAATAACGCCATAATTCACTCATTCACAAATGTGGAATATTAACCGAAGCAATGTATTTAGCATTTAATTGTTGGTAAATTCATACAATAATTTACACAGAACAATTGAATAGATGAATGTAAGCTGAACCCATTCAATGAGTAACTTCTGTCACCACAGCAATTTGTTTTCTTAGCAGATTTGTGTGATGTAAAAGTTTATAGAGATAAGAGGTGTTTTACCTTTCTAGGTTCCACTCCAACCTCTTCGTGGTCGACGACACGGCAGTTGTCAAGGCGATGGTGACGTCACTCACCAACACACAGCCACACGGATGCACGCCTAGGCACACACACAGAAACATACAAACAGACACACATACGCATAGATCTCCTAAATCCTCCAGCTGGAAAAAGAAAGATGTGATACTGACCTGATATTGTGAATTGTGTTTTTGTCAGTTTAATTGTGCTTTCATCAGATAAATTATTAAATATGACTTGACGTGTTACATCTTCAAAGTCTCAAAAAGTAAAAATAAAAAGGTGTTTCCAGTTTAACCTGTGTATTTGTGTGTGTGTGTGTGTCATCTACCAGATGGTGTGACTGTTTTGTGTTATAACCTGTTTTTCATTATTCATTGTATACAGCCAGCCAGCCAGCCAGCCAGCGAGCGAGAGAGAGAGAGACACACACACACACACACACACACACACACACACACACACACACACACACACACACACACACACACACACACACACACACTATGGTGCAGCTTTACCTTTCACTACTAATTCCAGTGACAAAGCCCCCCAAAGTCCTCACACTGCTTTGTAAACATCAATAATGCAGTGGTATGATTACACATGATGAGAAGCTACCATCACATGACTTATGTAGAAGAGGGTGGGGAGGTGGGGAATGGTGGGGGGGGGGGGCAAAGATGAACATTTATCATACAAAGGGCTACTAAGGACCGGCCTGAGCCAGTAGTGAATGGAAAGGTACGTTTCCACCGGGCAGTTTAGCACGGTCATGTTAGAATAATTCACGTCAAAATAACAACAAAATGTAATCAATGCCTTTGATTTCCATAAATTATATTGTGGTTTATGATATTGTGGTTTTTATATTGGCAAATTAATTAACATGAATATAGGCTACATTACTGCTGAGATGTAATAGTTGGTTAGTCCCACAATAAGATAAACATCAAATGCTCACTGGGGCATAATTATGAAAATATTATTCAGCGACCAATGGTTAACACAATACTGTGCATTTATAGCAGATCATTAATGCACAGATCCCACATAACCACCATGGACCATTGGAATCCATTTGGCCGTTAAAACTGGTTGAATGCGATCTAAATAAGATGTCCAACGATGTGTACATTACATTTTCCGCTCCTCGCCATTCCTTGATCGTTTATACGATTAAACACGGACCCCAAATCGCTGATCTTATCCAATTAATTATTTGGGCACAGGCATGAAGAGTGGCTAATGATGTTATCTTACCTAATTAACCTGTATAGGGATTCAACTCCAGGACAGGGACGGTTCATCCTTCACGTGTTCATTATTATCATTACCATCATTATCATAAAGTGGCTAACTTATGATGTTGGCCGTTTCACCGCGATTAATCAAGATCAAGCTTTCTTTTTCTTTTCTTTTTTTAAATAGGAGGAAGGGGTGGGTGGGTGGGTGGGTGGGTGGGTGGGTGGATCGGTAGGATGGGGTTCCTTTGGGGTCATTTTTAATTAGTGCTAAAAGGGCCGGGGAATTCTAATAATAACCGACGAAGTTCAACTATTGGTCGAAGACTGGGACTTTTGATCGTTTACGACAGGGCACACGCAAAACGTCTCGTAATCTCGTAACCCTCCCCCCCTCCCCCCGTTAGCCTTCTCATTGGGTGTCAGCGTCAACCTATTAGCGCCGCAGACTCGCCGTGGATCAATGGTCCTCATTGGGCAATGTGTCATTAGTTAATCGGGTATTGATGGGGGTATCGACACTCACCTAATTAATCTCAGGCCCAGCGCTGGCTTTCATGCGTTTCCTTAATTATGTTCTTCATCTTAGTCCGTCCACATTGGCAGGGTTGCTCTTCCTGTTGGACAGTGAATAACAAGTACAATGTCAGGTTTCAACAAGTTATCTGGTTTTCTTTTGTGTGCTGGCCCGTTGACACATTTCTTAACTTGACATGATACATAAGCATGAAATAAAAGTGTTTGAGTGTTATGATATTCAAATACAGTTGTGTTTGTTGAGCATTTTGTCAATAATTTTGTTTGTTTTGTTTTTCCGTAGGAGGACTCAGAAGTGTGAGCCATTTATTTTCATAAAATCGTTGTCAAAGGATTTGGCATTGCTGAACAAAAATCAATTTACAACATGTTTTGATTATAAGAGGACATCTTAATGCATCAACTTAACTGAAAAGAGTAAAATGTTAATATTTTGCCATCATCAACCTATATATATTATGCCCAATATATATCCTGGAAAACCTACCTGGTATATAGTGTATAGTGTACAGATTATATTTGTGAGGTGGTTTCTCAAAAGTGTCAACTACATGAGTATTCAGTGCTTTTTGTACATATAAAAGGCCATATAATGTCGACTTAATGTGTGCCACGAATGGACAGATGGATAAACACTTTACACTTAATTGCTTCAATAAAGACTCAAGTCGTGGAAGTAACTTCACGTGTTTTCTTTGAGTTATCATCACACATTTCATACAGGTTTGTGGTAAAACTGAAACAAACATGTTAAGTAAGGCTTTGACAAATAAAACTGCGATGTAGAAAATGAATGAACATGCACTACAAAGTTAACAAAGGTGTTAATAGGGCAAAAGGTAGCAATAGTAACCTTACATCACATCTTCTCCAAAGATTTACAGGAACTAATAGGAAGAACCGTATAAATCCCAAAATGGCTGCTCTGACCTTTGAACTGGGATGTTTATAAAGTTGGGTCTGAGCATGGCCAATGAAAAAGGGGCATAGCATAGATTGAATTATAAATTTAAAAAAAGGTCAAGGTCGTTTTTCAGAACGTGGACATCGCCAGTCAACAGTAAATTTCCTAGTTCGTCACCACTATCAACAGGAGTAATTTTTTGACAAATAAACATCAAATTCATTAGGAATTAAAATCAACTACAACATCAACTTAAATTGACTTACTAATGCATTCTGTTACTCGTGACACTGTCGTCTTACTAGTGTATCAAATCACATCGTAACATGTTAGCGTCCCCCATCCCCAACACCAATGTTTACACATGCCTCCCATGTGTCTGCATATCATTACTGTTGTTATTTGATTGCACTCTGGATCAATAACTGGATCAGCACAGCAGCTCTGTGAAGGAGAGCCAGAGAGGAGGAGGAGAAGGAGGAGGAGGAGGAGGCAGGAGCACCTGAAGGTGACCCTGACTACCGGCATCACCACAGGGCCCTCATAAGCTCCTCTTAAAGACCCGAGCTTCCACGGCAACAAATCTCCGACTTTTAGCCTGCTGTTGGTTTGATTATTGTTTATGGATACAGCCGAGAATTAAAGGATGGCCCGCAGGCAGCATAATTATTTACAGCTGAAAACTCATATCATTACCAGCATGCTCCTAATTGCCAGAAGTAATATCAATGTTAGTTGATTAAGTGGATTCTTTTTTTTTCATCTTCCTCTTCTGTCTTTGTAATGTGCACAGATTCTTTACCCCTCAGCGTATGGGGTGACGGTTTATCTCAATACAGCTGTTCATCTTGGCTTGACTTTTCTCTCTCTCTCTTTCTCTCTCTCACTCTCTCTCTCTCTCTGTCTCTCGCTCGCACTCTCTCGCGCTTGCCTTTCATTAAAAAAAAATACAATATTGTTATTCTTCAGAGGGTAACAATCGATTGCTGTAGTTGTTTTGTTCTTCAACCAAGAAGGTCAAAGTGAACATGGGAGATGCATACTCATTTGCAACCGGCAAACCATTCAAATCTGTATTAGAAATGTTTTTCTTTCCCAAATAGATAAACACGTGGCATCGCAGGTGCAATAGCACGGGATCGAAAGCAGTCCAAATGAATGTATTTGAGTAGAAAAAGAGCTTTGTCTTTAACTTACAAGTAAATGATTGATTAAAGCAAATGTTTATTATTTGGCCTAGACCTACCTCTCTCTCCTATGAAGATGTCAAAAATATTTCATTTGTGTTTGAGTCCCTAAGAAAGATGAAGCTATTAATAACAGCGCCTGTGAAGGCAAAATACATAACCTTGAAGGCTACATTATTATTCACACGTAGATTACTCAAAAATGAATGTGCTACTGCAGCGCCATAGCCAGCCTACAAATCTTCCATTATAAGGGTGGTACGGTTGCAGCTTTTGCAGAGGTCTGCCCTTATAACAGATCCTACTGCGAGAGATCAGGATAAATCTATTATGTCAACCACATTAGATGTGAATAGGTCTAAAATAATCACACACCAACCATTGGATTTACTTTCAAATAATGATTTTTATTTTTATATTTTTATATTTGACTTGTGGGTTGAACACAATCGGCTTTGATGTTGAACATCACAGTTCATTATTTAAAGTAGAGATTCCATCCCTGTAGTTCATTGTTGCTGGTTGTGCTCCTATAATTATTGATATGCAGACTCAATATAATCTGATGGGTTGAGAGTTAAAGGGCCATTTTGTGTTTAAACGTTTGTTCTTTAAATTGCACTTTATATATTTACTATGGACAGACTTCACTTTGTGCAACATAACACAAATATTAACAGGCAAGTAAGAAAAATCTGCACAGGAAGTCTTAAAATTAAAATTGTTCACAGAAGTGGAACAATTGTTCTAACAAGGTCAACAAAAATAATAATTAAAAAAGGGCCTAGGGTCATCATTAGGGCATGAGCTCATAAAAGCTGAGGACCAAAGGGGAGACACATCCTGCTGACCAACGGGGGGAGAGATATCTCGCATGTGATTGAGACTTGTCCTGACAAAGATGTATTATGTGACATCACTCGTGTGACTCTTTGATGAGCATTGTGTGACGGCGAGCTCAGGCACAAAGCGCTCGGGGAAATTGACAGTTGCGGACTGAAACTTTGCATTAAGATTACATTTTTCCCCTTTTTTTGTCGTCGGTGGTAATTTGTACTGTGATGTAATTGTGTGGTGGAGGTCTCTGCGATGCGCTACGGGAATTAAGGAGCTCGTAACAGTGCAGTGTCAGAGGCGGCCCCTTAGCATGACATCTATAGGATGTAATATGGAGTCTGTGGCGCTAAGCTAACTAGTGAAAGGCCAGATGTGACTCAGTCCATTTAATGCAAATTTTTCAGCATTTTGTTTTTACTTTTCCACTCTACTCCTAACACATTGGGAGGGAAGGTGAACATTGTTATAGTTTCGGTGTAAGAAAGGTTATGAATCTTATTGACAAACAGCATTGTCAATAGTTTTCCAATGATGACATAAGCGGGAAGGTCAACGATGGTAAAGTTACAATAATAATAATAATTACATAAATATATAGTTATCATCTATTCATGTGATTTTTTTAAGCTAATAATGTCATTTGATTATTGGAGAGCAGCAATATAATCAGCTCGTATCACGAAGCATCCAGTCCCTTGTGACTTGACAATGAATGCTATGTGTGTGTGTGTGTGTGTGTGTGTGTGTGTGTGTGTGTGTGTGTGTGTGTGTGTGTGTGCTGGCTGTCAGAAAACACCCTCATGCATTGTAACCCTCGCAGGCTTGGGTGACAACGGTCAGAAGTCGGCCTATTATAACAATTAGGGACCCTTGATACACTTTAGATTCCTAACATACTGTGGCGCAATGGTGCTGTAAATCAGTTGTTTGTGTAACAAAACACATGTAACAGAAGTAGATGTTCAGATAGGAATTCACGAATAGTGAAATCAATTGAAGATAAACCTGTGTATAACAGTAAGCCTGTAGCTTAAATCTGTTAAGCACAGAAAGTTGAAATGTAGAGGTCAACTACAACAACAAACATTTTTCTTTATTCTGAGTAGAATCTATTTGTTTTTTTCTACTGACTAGAATATAATAATAATATATGGTTACTGATGGTTAGTTGGAATCAAAATATCTGCATCAGTCAAGTTAAATGTAGGTTGTAGACTGTGATTGACTTCGGTAAACATGTTTGCCTTCCAACAGTCAACTATTGACTGTTGACAATTGGAAACACCAGCATCAGGCCAGGGCTGCATCACTTCCTGTTGGAAATACCTATGTGGTTTAAAATGTAAATATGTTTAATGAACAACCGAATTTCCCCACTGTCTTCAGGGCCCACGCTTCGGTGACCCTTATAGCAAGCTCACCAAGGACTAGCGCAAAGTGTGTGTGTGTGTGTGTGTGTGTGTGTGTGTGTGTGTGTGTGCTCATGCTTTGCGTGCTGCCTTTTAAGTTTTCTCTTTAAAAGGTATAATGTTTTCTCTGTGAGTTTAACCTGGCATCCCTTTTGAACTTTTAATGATCTATTTCCTATAGTTAATGATTCAACGCTAGGTTAACTACTGTGTGTGCACCGACATATTAACACACAAGGACAGCTTCAGAGGTAGCCGGCCACTAAGTGACATTAAAACTGTTGTTTTCCCTGATTTTTACTCTTCTTTCTTTAGTCTGGAACCTACTGTGATGTCCATAGGCTTACCACAACGTCATGGAAATGAGAGGAGTTAGTTTAATACTGACATACTATGCTTGCTAGCTTGATTTTATATACAGCCTTAAGTGGTCCTTAATGCATACTTAATGCATGCATACAATTACTAAATCATTGGTTCAAATATTCATGAGTTGTTTTAAATATGAATATATAAACAGAAATTCTTATAATCATACTCAACTGTTTACATTCAATCAATAACAAAACAGTTCATTTTACTGCACAATTATAGATATTTGTGCAGTAAAATATGTGTTCTGATAATCTGAAAATATTGTTTACTATGTTGGGTTGTTTACTAAATTGTTTTATGTTATATGGATTTGAGTTTGTAATAAATAATATTTGCTAGAGTAGAATATGAATACATTTGTATAGAATACGATCATAATGTAATATTTATTAACCGGTCACATCATGAGACATTTTGTTTTATGCTCCAGCAGCTTTCAACGTACACCAGTTTTCTATAGCAACAATATACTATGAAAAGTAAAAAGAAAAAAGAGATTCACCAACTTTCATAACACCAAAATGTGGCAGAACCTTACCAAAACGTGAATTCAACACATGATTCTTTCCCCCATCGCTGATCACAGAGCAACCACAGATAATTCATTTAAGAGCAGAATTTCTTACTCATTCTTTTTTTTGTCTCGCTTTCTCTCCAAGTCAAAGCAGGGGGGGTGGATAAGATGCTGTTAAACCTGAAGGCAATCTTGGAAGCGTTCTCACATGAGTGCGCCTTAGATGGGAATCTGTGCTGTGTGTGAGTGTTAGCGTTCGCTCTCTCCAGAGCATAAAGTTATAAAGGAAGACAGAAGCGAGCCACCATCTATTGTATAAAAGTCATATATCGCTTGCAGGCACCGAAACACAAAAGAAGTTGAGTCGTGAAGGTATTACAGAACAAGATTGAAGAGTGGCAAATTGGTAATTAGCCTGTACGTTGCAAATGAGCAATATAGTCTTGCTTATGACTTTCCTATCTGGTCCCTGAAGCCTCTTCTATTAATTTAGCTCTGAGGGGCAATCCATAAAGGGGCTGAGTAAGCTGTTAGCCTAAATGACGAGAGCAAATGAAGGACTGGCTAAATATTCTGAAGGTAACTGTGATGTGGAGGAAGAATCCACTGGTCGTGAAAGTGTTACACAGAGGTGAATTGGAAAACTTTATTTTTTTTTTGCATGCCGTTTTTCATTAACCATCTATTAAAACATCATAAAGATAATATGATTATGGAAGCGTGATTTAGACATCATTACAGTTGGACTGCAATTGAAACAGCAGCAACATTTACATCTGCTTTATTAAAAAAAAGAAGAACTCCAGCAACTCACAACGCACAGCGATGGATATTCTGGGAATATCGGTAAATTGATCATAGAGCTAGCTACAATTCATACAATTCAGAGCTAAACAAGATATCATCCATGTATGTTTCTTGAAAAGCCAAATATGCCTTCAATTG
>JACYXH010000068.1:1317500-1360000 GCA_026745465.1 Lota lota | reverse complement strand
AATGTCATTGGATGTTCACGTGCTGAAACGACGCCGCTTCCTGATTGGCTGATTTTGCTAATTCCGTTTGAGCGAGATTCTTTTAAGACAGTCATGGACATGGATTTCCTGGTTTGAACATTTGAAAGGAAGTCAATGATGCACGGTCACACACAAATGCACAAGTGCGCATGACGCACACATGTGTGTATTGTAGGACAATACCCTGGAATGACTGATATCAGCTGTCATGGTTCTCATGTCATGGGTGTGATGACGCAACCCTTTTTCCTCTAAATCAAATCATCCAAATAGAGAGATGGATTTTGAGATATATTTATGGAGAGAGATAGAAATGTTTATATGATTTATAGTGTTGGAGTGCACAGACCATAACCTTTAACTTTAGATTTCATGTTCAGTTTTATTTGTATCCATATTTCCATCAATCTCTAACCTTCAAATATACACATCCACCACCACTGTATAAAGCAGTGTGTTGACTTCCCAGCCAAATCCAGACCATCACTTCTGTGCGTATTTGAATTGAAACATTGCCTTGGGATCAATAAAACACAGCAAAAGAAGGGTAATTAAAGGTGTTATTGTTGTGTGCATGATGTTATTAAGCAGCATTTGGTTGCCTAAAATGCCAACCCAGGTTGTTCCAGGTCAAGGTTAACTGTGTGTAGCTAGTTTGTGCCCAATAATTGATTGTGGTTTGAGCAAATGGTACGTTCTGCAGCCCATAATAAACAGGAACTGTTTTAGTGTGTGTCTGTTTACTCACTTCACAGTTTATCCTTAACTTGACTATTCTTCAGTGATGACTTTTAGGTTAAGTCTAAGTCTAACTATTCAACGACTTGGTAACCGAATGTAACTTGTGACAGGAAAAGGAAATGAGGTCATTTTACAGTGTGCAGATGTATAAATGAATCACTTGCAGCTACCCCATGGCTTTGATGGTTTATGTGTGTGTGTGTGTGTGTGTGTGTGTGTGTGTGTGTGTGTGTGTGTGTGTGTGTGTGTGTGTGTGTGTGTGTGTTGTGGTGTATGTATGTGGGTTTCCTCGGTCATACACTAGACGCCTTGTTCTAGCTGTGAAAGTTTCTTAAATAGGCTGTCATACTAAGCAAGCAGCAGCCCAAAAAACACTGTACCGCATGGTCACTTACTTGCATTCTCACGCACCCATGAAGGTATTCATGACATTCCAAGGCAATCGGGGACTCCCGCATGCATACGTACATATGCCACACTAACCATGAGCGGTTCGACCCCTCCGACATGCACTCTCAAACACACAAACACATTTTACTCACGGTGCATGCATCTCGCGCTCTTCCATTTTGCCTTGTCTTTTGACTCGCACAAATGCTCAATCGCGTTATTTAATCACCGCATCTCTCTCTCTCTCGCTCTCTCTCTCGCTCTCTGTCACTCTCTCTCTCTCTCTCTCTCTCTCTCTCTCTCTCTCTCTCTTTATAAACACATGTTCACAAACAGAGACACTCACATATGCTGATAACACAAAATGGACTCATTTCTGAGAATCGTTCCATACTTTGGGACGCTGGGCTGCTCCTGCCTCACCTAACATGCAGTCAGTCAGTGACTAGCAAGCAGGACGGTTGTCTCTTCACAACACTCTTTGCAGCACCCAGCATACCAATGTTGTTATCTCCTAATAAATATCATCTAAAGGCCCAATGTGCGTGTGTGTGTGTGATAAAATATGGAAGATTGTGTGTGCATGTACGATGTGTGTGTGTGTGTGTGTGTGTGTGTGTGTGTGTGTGTGTGTGTGTGCGTTGAATATTGTAAGATTGTGGAGGTCAGTATTTGGGTTTGTGTGTAAGTGTGCATATAAATATTTTGGTTTGCATGTGTTAAAGTGTGTGTGTGTGTGTGTGTGTGTGTGTGTGTGTGTGTGTGTGTGTGTGTGTGTGTGAGTGTGTGTGTGTGTGTGTGAATGTGTGTGGCACGCTTGTAAATCAAGATATCAGGGGTTAGGCTGGGCTGTGTAAATTAGCAACCCCACATCAACGTACTTGAGAAATATATGAAATGTCACACACACACACACACACACACACATGCATGTGTACACACATGCGTGTGCATGTGCACAGCGGATAGGGCTCCTGGCGCACAACATCAGCCACTCAAAAAAATCTAGCGGCCACATTTCATCTCCACTGGCCTCCAGGAAGATACGGAGCTTAAGTCCCAATCTGTTGATGACGGTGTGGATTATGAGGGAGGGCAGGAAGCATAGGGGCTGGGGGAGGAGGAGAGGGGTGGTGGTTGTGATGGTGGTGGTGGTGGGGCTGAGCAGTCACTGTGAGGCATAGCCAGAGAGAGGGGGGGGGGGGGGGGGGGGGGGGGAGACAACTGACACGATTGAGAACTTGAAGGGCCAAACACTCTGAAGGTTTCAGCAGCTGACATATTCCAAGCCGGCAAACTTCCTGGGGTCGGTGTGCAACACTTGCAAAATGATTACGCCATTCTGAGTGCACATACGTGACAACATGCATACTATCAGTGCAGTGGCATAATATTGTTTCATTGCATCAACTGTAAGGGTGGCCCTTGTCTTCTAAGGTGGATAGCCTAGTTTGTGTTTTCTTAAGTTTTTAGCAAGCTTGGGGGGGGGGGGGAAAGCTGTGGTTGTCGTTTTCAGACACTCAGTGAAACATATTCCTTTCCTGGGGATCTGGGGTTGTAAGCTTGCCAAAGCCCCCTGATCACAGCTACCATGCCCTCCTAGTCCAGCAAATTAATAGCATTTTTTTCCTCTGCCCCTTGACACGATCCCTTGTGACAAACTCTTCATAAAGTATGAGTCATGATTCTTAAATAGGCCAAAGGAGCATTTTAGTTAGGTGCCCCTACCACATTATAGTGCAAGTTTGTACCTTTATCCTCATTTATTGGACGAAATGTACCATATTTTTGTTGCTGTCGCTGTTGTTGTTGTTTACTTGTTTGACCTTGTGCATGTGTCATGTGACATGACTGCTGCACCTCTGGTTTGATCCCGGCCTGGTGCAGGGACCTCAGAAGGAATTAGTGAGCCAAATTAATGATAAAGGGCAAATGAGCTTAGTACAAGCAACACCATTGAGGCATGAAGTCTTGGGGTGATTTATTCAATTCATTAGTCGCTGTTTTTCTTAGCTACTTAGCAGCTAAGGTGTGGGGAAATCCATTGCCTCATAGCCACAAAGATGTACAGTTGGGAGGTGTGTGTGTGTGTGTGTGTGTGTGTGTGTGTGTGTGTGTGTGTGTGTGTGTGTGTGTGTGTGTATGTTTGTGTGTGGGTGTGAAAGAGAGAGAGAGAGAGTGAAAGAAAGAGAGAGATAGACCCTCAGAGAATAAATGGAGGAAATAGAGGTTGGAGGAGAAGGAAGGAAGGGAACGTAGGCAAAGCCTAGTCCCCTTCAAGGAAAAGCTGCTCTCTGTTAATTGGTTTGAACCCTTCCAGTGTGGGGCTGGAAGGTGGGCTGTGAAGCAGAGCTGGAGGGACGGTCCGGTGGCTGGATGGTGGAAGTTGGAGGTAATTAAAAGCGAAGAAGTGACCTGGAAGACCAGACAGGAGCCAGTAAAGAAACCTAGAGTCTTGAACACATGTTGGGGCTCAGGATGGAAAGAACGACAGTCAAGGTGTAATAGAGAAGTCTGCTGGTTGTGCAGAGGATACGAATACTAATAGAACACCTCTGGTTTATCAAACCCAAAGTGCTCGGTTTAGGTTATACATTGTATTGTTATGATTTGTCATTATTTTACAAAGAATGTGTCTGGTGCTCTTTAAAGTACTGACGTTAACGCCAGACTTCCACAATACTTTCCCCATCATTTTCTAAAAACTCATTCTATAATGTTTATTCCTTGTATCACAGATACAAGGAATGCAATAGGAAATAATAAAGAAAAATAAAATAACGATGACAGGAGACAGATTTTGAATATATTTCAAACAAAACCCCATCACGCCAACCTAAAGAATACGTTTGAGAGTCATGATGTGAATTTCTTTGTCCTAAGGCAATTTAGCCCAAAAAATAAAAGTGGAATTAAAACTTTTGTAAATTAATCTATGAAACTAGAAAAATATATAATTTTTACTCTTTGATTAAATATAGAGCACTTTGCATAGACCTCTCACACACAGTCAAAAATTCCTTCTGTGCTACAAGGGAATGTGCAATAAGTCAATAGGGATGGTTATTCATGTTTTAGATGCTGTGGCTGGATGTTTCTCATATTGGTCTTGATCTGATTCTATGCTCTTTTATCCGTAGCTGTCTCAGACACATCTGTGGGAGTCAGTACACACGCGCACATGCACACACTTTTAACACTCTTACACACACACACACACACGCACACACACACACACACACACATACACACATACAGGCATACACCAATAGATATGCACACACACACACACACACACACACAAATACGCATTGATACACACACACACACACACACACACACAAGCTGCATAAACACTATAAATAAAAAGCACATGCTCAAAGACGCATACACACTCGTGCACACATAAAAACACTTAATTCATAGCATTCTCTTGCCGAATGAGTCACCCATAGAACACACATACACACAAACACACAAACACACACACACATACACACGCAAGCAAAGCTTGTTTTTCCAGCTTGCATTAACAATGTGTGCCAAGAACCAGGGGTATCCCACAAGCCCTGTGACCAGTAGACCAGGGCTGATAACCAGATTAAAACATCAATGTAGGACCCTTGTTTTGCATGGGAAACAGTACAATTTCAGGGGTTTTCTTGTAAGATTCCTGCTTCGTCGTGTGTGTGTGTGTGCGTGCGTGCATGTGTATGTGGACATGCACGTGTGCATTTTGACTTTTCAAATTCACCACCCAGTTTTGATGCTGCTTCATAGGCACCAAGGCTGTTCCAGTTGAGTTGCTGCCCTGACATGTTTATCAACGTACAAATCCTTTTGATTTAGCATAGCTTGGAGCGAGAGACACACTGAAAGAGAGAGAGAGAGAGAGAGAGAGGGGGGGGGGAAAGAGGGAGAGAAAGAGAAAGAGAAAGAGAGGCTAGTGTATCTGCCTAGATTGTATATTTCTCTGAGCCATCAGCTGTGGATCATAGCTTGGCCTACCTATTAGTTACCCTACTGACTGTTAGCATACACTGTGTGCGCATGCTACTTGTTGATTATTCCATGATTCCAAATAATCAAACAATACCTTGGCGCTTTTCACTGTCATCGTCAGAGTTTTGATTGATTTACCGTCTTCCTGTCATTATTTACTACTTGCAGCAATCACAATGACAGCCGGCTGTTTATTGGCTGGAGTCAAAGATTGTGCAAAGAGGTGACTGGTGTTCACGCAAGCAGCATGAGGAATGAGGGCCTATCCCCGCGACTCTGAAGCAACAGGTTAGCAGATCATACCGCGCATTACTCGCAGGATAGTAATCTCTTGATGGTTAGATGTTAATCCCTCACTCTGGCACTCTTACTGGTCCAGTGCGCATGAAGACTTTTATTCTTTTGTCTTTTCTGTCACATTGCGTCCATGCATGCATACGTACATACGCCCCATCGCTCACTCTTTAGTCTTAGTGCCTTGAGTTCTTTGCAGGCTAAAGTTGTTTCATCAATCTGTTGTTATCTCTCTAGTTCAAACAACTGGAGAGAATTGACAGCCAAATTTTTGAGAAGCTCCGTAGTACAAATACGCAAACATGCACAACAAGACAAGAACACGCACATACACACACACACACACTCACACACAAACACACACAATCACACACACTCAAAGGTGCATCTGTACAATGTCATAGCTGAAACAAAAGAAAAAAAAGGATTTTGAACTCCATGCTCTGCCAAATCAATACAATTATCTTTTTGTTCTTGGGACGTGTGTTGTCTTTTTTTTCTTTTTGTTTAATGCATTTTCTTTATACATGCCACACTTAGCTGTGAAACGTTCAATGACGAGACACCGTTTTGGGAATTGAAGGGATGTGGAGAGAGAGACTTGGTTCCTGGCAAATATATACATGCACGCTATTTTCTGCTCCTCCCGCTGTACAGCCGCTATTTGGGGCAAGGTGTTCGCAGTTTCCTTGCGGGTTTCCCGGGGGAATCCTGTTGTGTTTTGTTTTTTCTTCGCTGCTTTTTTTTATTTCGTCTTCGTTAGAGATAAATGAAAAACCTTTTGACTCCCCCCACCCTCCGAGGAGAGGGAGAGAGAGAGCGACAGAGAGAGAGAGAGAGAGAGAGAGAGAGAGAGAGAGAGAGAAAGAGCTATGCTGAGGAGATGAGGGAGAGAGGGAGGGGGAGGGAAAGAGAGAGAAACAGGGGAATAGGAAGGAACATCAATAAAACAATTTCTTCTCGTTATCATATTTTTATTTGGCGTCAGGGACCCTGAGTGTCACTTTAGGTGAGAGTGATTTGACACTTCATCATTCCCCCCGTAATAGTTTGTTGTTGTTGTTTTTTTGTCATAACTAAATAACACTCCTGGATATTGTTCCACACTTCTACCGTAGACGTAACTCGGGTTGGAATGAAAGAGTAGAACACTAATATTATGCTTGTTCAACATCAGGTTGAAATGTAAAAAGGTTGCCGGGTTGTTTTTATTTCAGAAGAATTGTGGTGCCTCTCTACGGCTTTTCTTTTTTCCAAAAATACAGGGATACATATTTTGTTATGGTTTTTTGATTTCAAATGTTATTCTCACCTTTTAAGAAAATCTTATTTCGAGCAAAACCTAAAGCATGGTCTGATAATCTTTTGTCTTTATTTGTATTCCATCCTTGTATTCATCCATCCATCGCTCTATCCATTCATCAATCCATTGGTTGCAGCTTTTTACCTTGATCTAAAGGAAAATAAAACATGAAGCTTTATTTTCAAACCTATCTTCACACATTTACACAAACACTCAACTACGCACAAGCTGGCAGACACACACACTCAAAATAACACCCCCACGGTCTTTAACATCATTCAGATGTAACTGATATACTGTGTTTGTATCAGTTTGGGTTGGATCATTTTTCGTTGTCTTTGAGCCAGAGAGAGAATTAAGTGATTTTGTGTTACTGTGTGTGTGTGTGTGTGTGTGTGTGTGTGTGTGTGTGTGTGTGTGTGTGTGTGTGTGTGTGTGTGTGTGTGTGTGTGTGTGTGTGAAAAGGGTGTGGAGTGCTTTAAGAGAAGTATGTTTTGGAGTTATTAACCGGCTTGTTGCCACATGCCACTGTCACAGATGGGTAGCGGCGCGACCTTGCCTGAGTGTGTGTGTGTGTGTGTTTGTGTGCGTGTGTGTGTGTGTGTGTGTCTGACACTTAAGGTTAAATAAATGTGAAGAATGACTGAGTACCTTAAATCAAAATGAGCATCTCTTCAATATTCCCATAAAGGTGGATGACACACATACACATGCACGCACACACACACATACACACACACAGGTAGGCACGCACACGCACACACTACATACTTAGACACCTGTGTAGACTTATCTTCATTTCCCTTCAATCTCTCTTACATCTCTCTCTCTCTCTCTCTCTCTCTCTCTCTCTCTTTCTCTGTGCGTCAGCCTACTCAGTTAGTCATTCTCTGTTGCAGTTTCTCTGTTTCAATGACTTCTGTGGTCTCTAGAGGCATTCTCTTGGCTGTATTGGACAGAAGCATGAATCAAACCCAGCCTGTCTGTAGCATGATTTAGATGCAGTCCAATAAGATGACACACACACACACACACCCACACACACGAACACACACCAAACACACACACACACACACACACACACACACAGACATGATAACCTGAACAAAAGTTGCTTTGAAGATGAAAGATTGTTTAAAGTCTTGTTCCATGTCTTTCAAGTGATTCCAAACGTACTCAGATCTGATGAGGACGGATTCTGAATGTAGTTTGCCAACATAAACAGTAGTAGTTTGCATTAAGTTATGTATCATCAGAAGACTTTCTTAGATTAAGATATATGTCAGATGACAATTCATCAAGTTCACAGTACGAATTCAGGTAAACATACATAAATATACACCTATCTTGTCACATGGCTTAACTTTAGGGCAAACACCTGAAGTAATGCATACACTACCAATGCACTACAAAAGGCTGCTGTTTTATCTCTCTAAAAATGATAGCAGCTCCCCCCAATAGGTAAATAATGAAAATATTTGACAAATTGTGTGTGTGCGTGCGCTTGTTTGTGTGCAGGTATGTGCGTGTGTGCATGTTTGTGTTTGTGTGTGTGTGCGTGGATGCATGCATACATGCGTGTGAGTGTGGGTGCTCTCACATGGTACGTTTCAAAGACAGCAGAGCAAGGTTTCAAGTGCCACCACCGTCAACCCCCCCCCCCCCCCCCCCATCACCATTATCAACGCGTCCCTGATCATATGTGGACCAGAAAGAAATCACTTATTACAAACACGCCAACCGACTCACTACAAGCCCCCCTCCCCCCCCAAAAAAAAACAACAGAGAAAAA
Source organism: Lota lota (assembly GCA_026745465.1). Classification (NCBI taxonomy): domain Eukaryota; kingdom Metazoa; phylum Chordata; class Actinopteri; order Gadiformes; family Lotidae; genus Lota; species Lota lota. The sequence goes on along the minus strand of JACYXH010000068.1, from coordinate 1,351,457 downwards.
GCTTGATGTTCCCCAGTAATCCAATCGTATCACACCAGTCCCTAAATCTTTGTCAAGGAAATGCAATTGTTATAATGTGTTTATTGAAACTCGGCCGAGGTTTTATTTAATCACGGGCCTCCGCTAACAGCACTAGCTGTAGATGAGAAAAACACACAATCTTTCATCTCACCATCATCCTCCTCCAAAATCCAATTTGTGGCTTGCTCCTTCTCACCACGGTTTGTCTTGCACTACACACACACGCACACATGCACACACACACACACACACACATATGTGTGTGTGTTGCTACACACGACAGCTGGTAGCAATGGGAGTAATAAAAATTTTTGGGGGTGGGGGCGATGGGTGGTTCTTTATGTTGAAGCGTTTGTCAGAGTAGTTTAATTTCTGTGACAATCGCAGGGATGATTTAGTGAGTGGACAGGCGGCCAGGTTTCACACATAAAATGTGTGTACACACATATGCATCAACATGCATGCACATAGACACACATACAAAGAGGCACACAAACCAACATGCCCACACACACACTCACATGCCCACACATGACAGATTCAAGGTCTGTTGATGATGGTGTGGAAAGGTTGAGGTGATAAGTGATACATAGCCATGTTCTTTATATGTGTGTGTGGGTATGTGTCTGAAAGACAGAGAGAGAGAGAGAGAAAGAGAGAGAGAGATAGAGAGCGAGAGAGAGAGCGAAAGACAGACAGAGAGAGAGAGCAAGAGAGAGAGAAAGACAGACAGAGAGACAGAGAGACAGAGACAGAGAGACAGAGAGACACAGAGAGAGACACAGAGAAAGAGACAAAGAGAGAGACTAATTAGTGTGTGTGTTAGCAACACATGATAGTGTTGACATAAACCAGTATAACAAAGTGCCTTGCTGTGTGAGCTACAGTTTACGTGCATATCTCTGTTAGTGTATGTGCGTCTGTGAGTGTTTTGTGTGTTGTTAAAAATGCGTTGCGCAATGTGGGTGTTTATACACATGACACATTGAATATTTTCTTAACTCTGCCTGCCTATCTGGCATACCTTTCTCTCCCCTCTCTTTCTCTCTTACTCTCTATCTCTCTCTTACTCTCTTTCTTTCTCTCTCTCTCTCCCTCTGCCTCTCTCTCTCCATTTCTCATAAATCCAGCCAGATGTTACAGATTAGTCAGCATCTTACCTTGGCTGTAGTTAAAGTCAAACGCCATCACCCCGACTCACCCCTTGACGGCCATAAAGGCTCGGGGTTAACATAATGAAGGGGGGGTGGAACAAAATATGGTCCTGAGTTGTTTGCAGATGGGAACGTTTTATTGTTAGTAAACTTGAGCTTAAGATCAATGTTTGGTTTAGGTTTTAATTTAGTTAGTTAGTTTGTATTTTATATAGCAACGAGGGATCAGATCAAAATCTCCATCCTGTCATGTTCTAACCAATGCTTCTAGACATAGTTGATACAATAATACAAAGGCTTGCGATATGTTGGTTCGTTCCAACTCAAATAGTAAAACAGGCATGTGACCTACAATACATTAACAGGGATACTAGGATGTTAGGGTGACCAGATCACAATGTTTCAGTCACACAACAAAAAACCTGCTGATGCAATGAAAATAAAGGGCAGGACATTACGAAAAGGAGAACGTTTGTGCCTCATAGGATAATATATCTAAATATATAGAGGCTCAAGAAACCCATGATGGGAGTGATGTAAGCTAGTCGCTGCCACTACATCTCACGCTATTCATGTTTTCAACTTGAATTTAAATGCTTCCATCAGAGTTTCAAAAACACAACAATTATCATTAGCATGTCTCAAAATCCAATGTAAGATTTGAATTGTAAAGTAGGAAAATCCTGACAGAAGCTGTATCTTCTTTGCATGCAAAGCTAACCTCTACTGTGTTGGAATAATAGGCCTATGTAAATAAGCACACACACACAAAATACAGGAAGTGTAGTGTCCCTGCAAGGACGCACACACATTAAAACCAACCAACTGTTCCACCTTATTAAAGTCTTTAACAAACAACACCATCAGAGCATACATTCACTATTTTCTAGCTCCGTCAGCCCTCTTTGTGTGTGTGTGTGTGTGTGTGTGTGTGTGTGTGTGTGTGTGTGTGTGTGTGTGTGTGTGTGTGCATGCAAGTGTTTGTGTGTGTGTGTATATGTGTGTGTGTGTGCATGTGGGTGTTTGTGTGTGTGTGTACTATCCCAAGGCCCTCTGGCTTCAGCCAGCTGGAGTTCTCCAAATTAGCCTTGTGCTTCATTATATGTCTCCTTTCCTCTCCTCTCCTCTTTCTCCATCATCATCCTCACCTCCTATGATGCCCGTTTTCAACCCCCCCCCCTCAAACCCTCCCTACCAAATTCAACCTCTCTATACCCTCCCCCCCCACCCCCCACCCCCCATCCCCCACCCCCACTCATTCACCATCAATATCTCCCCTCTTTCATTCTCTTTTAATGACCTATCTTAATCTCTCTCTCTCTCTCTCTTTCTCTCTCTGCATACTTCTCCTTCTGTTCATTTAATATCATAAACACAATGTTCAATGGCAAGTACACAGAACTATCCCAGGGCTGACCTTGTGTAACCCCCCCCCCCCCCCCCCCCCCCCCCCCCCCAACCACAACTGACCAAGTGTCACTCTCTACCCCTTATCAAACCCCACCTCCCCCGGACACTTACACACACACACAGACACACACACGCACACACACGCACACTCTCACACCAGCACACAAATTAGCACACACACACACACACCCACCCTCCACACATCAGCAACACTCCCCCTGCCACCTCCTAACCCCCCACTCACACATGTAGCTTCAGGTGAAGCAGCGAGACGGCTCCTCTGCAGCTCCTACTGTGTCTGTGAAGCCTGTAGTCCACCTCATTGTAATTGCACCAAGTCTCTTTGGAGAAGAGGGAGAGAGAGGTAATGAGAGAGAGAGAGAGCGAGGGGGGGGGGGGGGGGGGGGGTTGGAGAGAGAGAGAGTGAGAGAGAAAAAGGTTTTACCTGTGTTTATGTGTGTGTATGGGTGTGTGTGTGTGTTTCAGCTCACTCGATCAGCCCTCGCTTTTGATCAGTTGCCTACGGTGCAATCCACCCTCCGCTCCCCCAGAATCCCCAACACACATACACACACACACACGCACACACACATACACACTTCAGATGCACTCCTCCATTGCGGGTGGGTTGTTAGCGTATAGCGTAGCACACAGAGTAGTTTATGTTAGCATTAGCGCCGTTAGCCCGGGCCCCAATGCCTGCCGGTGTAGTTCTGTGTCAACAGAGGCCAGGGATTCATCTCCTCATTCAGGGGCCAAAGGGAGGGCCCCTATGCACATTCATGTGAACATTCAACATGCACACATGCACACACACACACACACGCACACACATATGCACGCACACACACACACACACACACACACACACGCATAGCATGCACGTGCTCTTACTGGGGGGGGACCTGAGGGAGGGCCAGTAACTGAGCCACTAGCCGAGGGAGCTGGACCAATTACACTGTTAGGATAAATGTAGCGGGGGGCTATGCATGGATTGTGGTACTTAACAGCCGCCGTGAAAAAGACACTACCCCCCCTCCTTCGCCCACCCTCCCACCCTCCTTCACACTCTCCTCCTCCTCCACCTCCTCCACCTCCTCCTCCTCCTCCACCTCCTCCTCCTCCTCCTCTTCCTCGTCTCATCTCTCCTGTTTCGCCTGGGCGTTTTTAAATGGAGGAGAATTTAAAAACAGATTTATGGGTCAGTTAAATATAGCAGGCAAAACTGATTCCCCAACCGACAAGCCACCCCCCCCCCCCCCCCCCCCCCCCCCACTCTGCTGAAGCTCCCTCCCTCTCTCCCCCGACCCACCCCCCTTTTGTCTTCATTTCTTTTTCTTTTCCTTTGGTCTTTTAAAAAATGATATATCCCTTAAAAAAGGATGGAAAACCTTCCCCCAGTGGAACGCTCAAACACAAATTGACAATTTGGGCCTAGTGGTTTAATAGCCACCCAGTATCTCTGTTATCGCCCTCTCTCTACCCTGCTCTGCCTCTCTACCGCTCCATCTATCTCTCTTCACTCTCCTGCCGACCAGTCCTCCTCCTGACCAACAAGGACGTGTTAAATGAAGCCTTAACTAAATCTGAGTGAATGAATTATTCTAACACCTATGATGTGATTATTATAATTAATGGGCCACCGACGCACCTGCCTTCACTCCAGGATCCATAAATGAACATCTCACAGTGGCCCTAATGTCTTCCTTTCTGGCACAGATTAAGAGCTTCCTCCATTTCTCCTTCGTCCACCTCCTCCTCCTCCTGCTCCTCTTCCTCTCTTTCTTCCTGCTCCTCCTCCTCCTTCTCCTACTGCTCATCCTTTCTACTCCTCCTCTTCACGTCTACCCAAAATGCATTGAGGGATATAAATCTAGGTCTGAAAGTAATTTCTCTCAAATACATCACGCTTGTGTTAAAAGTAAAAGAATAAGGCCAGTCAAACAAGCATGGAGCGGTTTACTTTTGGGCTGCAATTCTTCTGCAACAAAGTTCTGTAACAAAAGTGACCTCATAGGATTTTTTCCTCTATTTCCTTTCCTCAAGATTGAATCGGCGCGATGCCATCAGGGACTGTTTGCATTTGTATGCCAAGCAACAAATGGCTACGCTGAGTGTTTGTTTTAGGCAGGACTCACTCATAATAAGAAAATCCTTCCACACACACACATGCAAACACACATGTACACACACACACACACACACACACACACACACACACTCCTCAAGTTACATTTACTCCTTCTCTCTACAAGACGATGCAGGGTTGGGTGAGGTTAGGATGTGATAAACAGCGATTTTTCCCTCAGAAAAAAAAGTGTTTACCTCACCATACTGAGAGTTGTAAATGCAACGGTTAGCAGTTTTCTTTAGCGGTGCACATGGAGGTGTGAATCTCCCTCTTTGCCACATGCTAGCCTCCAGCACTAACACACACACACACATGGCTGCTCGTACACAAACACACACACACACACACACATGCACACACAGACACACACATACTCACACACAAGCAAACACACACACACACGCCCAAACGCACACACACACACATACATATGGATACACACAAACACACACACACACACGGATGCACATACAGACACACAGACACACACACACATGCACCCAAGCACACAGACACATACACATGCACACACTCAAACAGACAATGACACGCACACACAAGCACACACACACACACACACACACACACACACACATACACACGCATATAGGTACACAGAGGCATACACATGCACACACTCACACATACACAGTCACACACACACATACACACGAACATACACATACACACCAACATGCATGCTCGCTCACACATATACACAAACATATACACACACACCAACATGCATGTGCGCTCACACACATACACAAACATATACGTCATGCTGCTTCCCCCTGCTAATCCACAGCACAAGCACAATCCACTTTGAGGCCTGCAGCTGCAGGCCTGTCAAACAGGCCACAGGTTTGATGCCTGTTCCAAGACACATGCTTCCAGGGGCCAGGTTGAAGAATCTTGTTCGGGCATCAAAAAAATCATCACCAAACATCACTGTCTCTTTAAGTTCTGTTGCTACAAAAAGTTGCTAATATGGTGGGGAAAAACACAACCAATCCTCATGTCACGAACCAAGGCTACGGCTTTCATCCCAGAGCCAAAGTGTGCTGGGTGAAGCGTTGAGCGAGTTTGGATTTCCACTTAAGAAGATTCGCTCGCCCGTAATCCAGTTTTGCAGCAGAATTTCCCCTCCGAGCGGATAATTACGGGCAAATATGAAGGATCAACTTGAAGCGTTACTGTTGGTGTAGTCGTTGTTGTTGTTGTTGTTGTTGTTGTTGTTGCAGTGATGTTGGCAGTAGGTACCTCCCTTCCTCCCCCCGACACCCTCCCCGTTAGGGAGGGTGTCAGGATGTCATGCCAGCAGAGGAAACTGTGAAGAAGACCCTACCCATCCACCCCTCAACCCTCACCCATCACCACCACCACCAGGCTTCAACCCTTCCACCCAACCGCTTGTTTTTTAACTTGACATTAAGCATGATAAGGAATAGCCATGTTGCACCTCAAGTGAAGAGAGGGGGAGTAGTAGTTTGGGCAGTGCATATTAAGAATTCTGGTCAAATATAATAATATATGTATTTTAGTACATACAGAACATTATGAATTGTACTGCTAGAGTTGAATGTGCTTTGTTTCCTGTACCAAAGTTCTGGGCAATTTCACCTTAATCCCCAGCTACGGAGCAGCGACTCAGGGCAGCTATCAGCGCTAATTAGCAGCTGTAATAAAAGTGTGGATAAAAGGCTCATAGCACCACATGCCTAGCTTGCAGTATTCTACTGAAACAGTGTGGTCCGCAGAAGCTGAAGCAGTTGCTGGTTGAGGTTGTGGGTGGTGGTGTTGGTGGAGGAGATATAAGAGGTGGTAGTGTTGGTGGTGGTGATGAAGGAGATAAGGGGTGGTGGTGGTAGGGGTGGAGGAGATGAAAGAGGTGGTGGTGTTGGTGGTAGTAATGAAGGAGATGTAAGGGTTGGTAGTGTTGGTGGATATGTAAGGGTGGTGGTGTTGATGGTGGTGGAGGAGATGTTAGAGGTGGTGGTGCTGGTGGAGGATATATTACGGTTGGTGGTGGTGGTGGTGGTGGTGGAGGAGGTATAAGGGGTCGGGATGGTGGAGGAGATTTAAGGGGAGGTGGTCGTGGTGGTGGAGAAGATGTGACGGTCAGTGGTGGTGGTGGTGGTGGAAGTTGAGGTAAAGGAGATTTAAGGGGAGGTGGTGGTGGTGGTGATGGAGGAGGAGATGTAAGGTGCGCTGGTGGTGGAGGAGATGTAAGGGGAGGTGGTGGTGGTGGTGATGGAGGAGGAGATGTAAGGCGTGATGGTGGTGGTGGTGGAGGAGATGTAAGGGGTGACCACCTGACCCCATAGCTGGTCTGTGCATCGCCTGCAGCCAATGAGCAGCCAGGGCCCTTATAGGGATCCCCTTATAATTGGCCTGAACCTCCAAAACATGGTCTCCAGCTCCTCCTCCTGCCACACATTACCACAATGAGATATATGGCAGCAGAGACACACAGACGAGAGACAGAGAGAAAGAGAGAGCCAGAGAGAGAGAGAGAGGTAAAAATAGATAAAAAGAGTGGTGTGTGAATGTGTGTGTGCATATCTGTGTGTGTGTGTGTGTGTGTGTGTGTTTGTGTGTATATGTGTGTATGTGTATGTGTGTGTGTGTGTGTGTGTGTGTTTGTGTTCATCTCACACATTAGCATTTCCTTTGCTAAATGTAAATTAAATGAACCAATGTAAAGACAGGGGCCTTAACTTTTCCTTTAAAATAAAGAATCTCAATCTGCTATTATATAGCACTCAATAGACAAGTAGACCTTGACAATCATCTCGGGAGATTTTTGGCATTACATTTTTATTTTCTTCAGGTATATTCTGCCTACCTCTGTCAGTCTCTCTCTTTTCTACTTTCTGTTTTTGCTATTTGTATCTATTATGTGGATTCTGTTAAGTACTTGTAACCCTGGTTATTAGTAACCCTGTTTGGACATATGAGCTAGATTATACTATAGATTATATTATTACTATTGCTAAATTATTAATATTGTTATGACTACTTGTATTACTAAGAACCTATGTTATTTTCCCAAGCACTCAATATTAGATTTATCTGGATTCCTCATAATCCCTGGTTTTTCTATATTTTCAATTGTATTTTCAATCATTCATAGTCCCATTGTGTGGGCGTGTGCATGTGGGCTCGTATGTTATCACTTTCACACTGGAGTGCATGTACATGCAGGTGTGCGTGCGTTGGTGCATGTGTGTGCGTGCAGACGTGTGTGTGCATGTGTGCATTCGTGCGTGTGTGTGTGAATCTGTGTGTGTTTATGGATGTGTAAGTGTGTGGGTGCGTGTGTCTGTGTGTATGTGGGTGTGTGTGTGCGTTCTTGTGTGTGTGTGTGTGTGTGTGCGTATGTATTTGCGTGTGTGTGTGTGTGGATGTGTGTGTGTGGATGTGTGCGTGTTGTAGCGCGTGTGCGCTTGTGTGTACGTGTGTTCTTGCACGCGTGTGTGTGTGTATGTAGATAGTGTGCCACAGCGTGTGGGTCTGCTATCTCGTAGCCACACTTCTGGGGCCTGGCAGCCGGACAGAATGTCCTGGGGGCCCTAACTTTCCCCAGCTCCCTGGTCCCCCCCATCTCCCCCTTCACATCCACCCATTCAACCGTCCCCTCTCCCCTCTCCCTGCACCTCCGTCTGTTGGCCATCCAAGAATACGCCAGTCAGGTCCTGGGCAGTCCAAAACCACCTCTCCCACCCCAAGACCTTCCCCCCTCCCTTCTCTGTCTCTTTCTCTTTCTCTTTCTCTTTCTCTCTCTCTATCTCTGCAATACACACGCACATCCACACACGCAGTCACACTCACACACACACAAAAACACACACACACACACACACACAGACTTATTTCTCCTTCATCCTGTCCCTTACATTATCCCTCCTCTTTTCATTAACCACATGTTTAACCTCCTTTAGGTTTCTCCTTCTATTACCTTACTCGTTCATCCTCTCCTTCCCCACCTCCACCTACCACCACCTCCATCATCACCACATCCACCTACGACCACCACCAACATCACCACTACTACCTCCACCACCACCTCCATCATCATCACCACAATCCCCATCACCCTCACCGACCCCTCCATCATCACCACCACCACCACCACTCTCATTGCTGGGGCCCCTCTCCTTGGCAGCTACATTGAGCACCGGTAGTGGAGTGGTGTCTCCATGGAGCAGCTGTACAGTACAGTGTGTGTGTATGTGTGTATCCGGTTGTGAGGGTGGGGAGTGGGGGTGGGGCCTTCCAGTCCCGTTGGCACACTCACCAACAGCTTGCATTTGACCCAGTGTAGCATCCCCCCCCCCCCCCCCCCCCCCCATTAGAGAGACACTCTCAACTGGAAACACTAAAGGGAAAGGGGGGTGAGGCATCACAGGGCTTATACATGTTTTCTTCATTTTCCTTTGATTGTTGTTGCGGATTGTATGACGAACGTGCAGATAGAGGTTTATTGAGTGCGGTGCACAAGACATTTGCAGTAGGTCAGTCGGCCGTGTAGCTTTACATCGCCAGACCAATTTGCAAATGCGTATTAGTCTGGAACCTCTCAGTTCGTTTTCGATTTCCAAGGGGTGTGATCAACGGCCGCAAATGGCTCTGGACCCAATTGGACAGACCTACAACCAATCAGAGCAATGACACTTGTGACACATCAGCGGCAGACATCTTTGTTGTTTATGAAATTGTCTCAACGGCGCTCCAATAGGGCACTCCTCTGCTGTCATCGCATATGCCAGAGCAAATAAAACATGAGCTCACAGATTTTTCTGGTTCCCAGGCTTTCGGACCTGCTGTAAATTAAAATATATTTGTAGAATAACATTGCATTCAAAGTATTTTCTGGTTCCTTTTCGATGTTTTAGTACTGGTAGTATTGGGGGAAAAACTACAAGTAATACTATCACCAATATATTTATTTTGGCATTTGAGGTGGTGGTTATGGTTTAAAAAAATATATTTATTTTCTCTCACAATGCAATCCATAATACACACACAAACACACAACTAAAGTCCACTGTCAGTGAGTTGCCGGATGAAAGTGTGCATGGAGAAATGGTCCCTACTGTTATTGATCTGTCCCATAGTAATTCTACTGTGGCAGGATTGATGTTGCTCCAGCGTGGGCCGCATCTGCATGGTATAACGAATGAGCAGGGAAAGGCAACAGCTTCTGCACTGTATGGGGACCCACCTCCTCGAAAGGTCTCATTAATGCAACCCTCTCCAGGGGCATGGATGGATGGATGGATGGATGGATGGATGCTGCAGGGGGGAAAAGAGGGAGAGAGAGGGGGAGAGGGAAGTGGGGAGGTGTGGAAGGGAAGAAGAAAGAGAGAAGAGGTCCAGGGGCAGGTACAAAGGAGCCTTTACACCCACATGAACACACACACACACACACACACACACACACACATGCACGCACACGCAGGGAGTGTGTACAGTCAAACACACACTCAAACACACACATCCGAAAGTGTGCTCATACAAACAAACAAACAGAGGGATTGTGACTCTTTAATCTCACCCTGTGCAGCTTTGATAAGGAGAGAAATCGCCCCCTTTTGTCTCCAAGTTACAGGCATATTTATGCATGAACAGATTGTTTGTGTCAGGGTTTTAAATGATTTACCCTGACAGCTTTGAGAAATGCAAGTTAAATGTGACTTTGTGGAATGCCTTTATTTTTTAAGAATGTGATGAACATGAAAACGATTTTCTGAAAATATTTATTTCTCTATGCTGCTTTGAACAGCAATAGTCTATTGGCATTCATGAGAACGAGTGTCAAGAGCGTGAGTGAATTAACAATGTGAAACATGAAAACATATATGAATATTATCATCACAAAAACAGAACAAAAACACATTGTGCAGCCGTCACAAGTGCAGGGGGTCATTCTGAAGCTGCTTGTGGGCCCTCTCACTTTGAAGTCACTGACCTTTAGAGCTGGCTTGTCATACACACACACACACACACACACACACACACACACACACAGAACAAGACTGTCAAGTTGCCACAGCCTGCTGTGACTTTCTGGAATGACTAGAACGAAGAAGTCTATCCTCTTTTTTCGTGTGTGTTCACTGAATTATTTCTGTGTCACCAACGCCGGGACCATTTCATGTCTGCACCCTGGCCGGGCGTGCAAGCACTAGTGCATGGGAAGAAGAGGCGCTGCGACAGGCGCGCCGACCTTACTTCGATGCATGGCCCTATAATTAGACACCTGCACTTCATACCACATGCAACTTTGGCTCGCTAGGGGTGGTAGTAGCAACCTGAAGAGGCTTGTTGTGTGTGACTCAGAAGACTGCTGGTTAAAATCCAATGAACTGAAAGTGGAGAAATGAAAACAGCAGCGGAATAATATAGTATTACCGGCCCACTCTCTTGTTTAACAGTACATCACTGTGTATACCCAGTAATCTTTTGCGATGTGCTGCTAAAATGTGAGTGTCTGGGTGTGTTATTTTGAGGGTTTAGTTTTTTTTGGAGGACTCTTAATCATGCATCAAATGTGTGGTGCACCTGGCAAGTGTGTGTGGGGGGTTTCTGTGTGTGTGTGTGTGTGTGTGTCTTTGTGTGTGTGTGTGTGTGTGTGTGTGTGTGTGTGTGTGTGTGTGTGTGTATGCGCGTGTGTGTGGTCCGTTGGTAACTCACACAGCAGAATTGGCATAGAAATGTTGCAGACGGTGACTCAGCTGATGACTTGGCGCTAGCTCTATCATCAAGCTAACAACCAGACTGAGCACCCATGACTCCCAACAAACACAAAAGGCCCAAACTCCAAGCCAGCAATATTTTCCCTCTCTCATTTGGGGAAGAGACGTTTCGACATAGGTCAGTAAAAAAAGAAGAAGACCTTGGTTATTTTGACAGAGGGAAACATTTTTATCATATAGCCTATATTTACAGCACTGTAGTGGTAAAAATCAAAATATGAGATTTTCTTTTATAGACTTGGACATAACAGCCTTTTTCGGATGAATGCGAGATAATAAAAAACATTCACTCCATGTGAGACGGATTCAACAGATTGATGCAGACGTGCGCTAAGTCCGTTGTAATGTAATCCCCTAATCAATGACCACGGCTGACTTGCTTTCACTGCAGCACTCTGACGTTGACAGACAGCGCCATAGACAGAGAAAGAGAGAGCTAGCTGGTCTGTATTTAACGTTAGCATGTGTGCGCTAGCTTTTGAGTGTAGCATTCATTACCTTGAAACTTATTTTCACTCGACTCCATCTGCCCTCTAAAACTAGGCCTCACCGCCTTTCACTCTCTCGTTCTCCCTCTCTCTCTTCCTCTCTCTTTCTCTCTGTCTGTGTGTCTCTCTATCTCTCTCTCTCTCAACTGTCAGATGTGTAAATACGCTTCATGCTTCCGGTAGAGCCATTAGGCATTTTTCTTATATGGAGGCACCACACTGACCCTGAGGGGGTGGGGGGGACGACCATCATAACCATCTCTCCTGGCTTCAATAAAACATCCGTGACCAATATTTGTCAAAGTCACTTCCCTGTACTGATTCTGACGATTCAGTGAATAGCCAACAAGATATCTTATCACAAAAACCATAGCGCTACATTGCCATTGTTTACATTTGTGGCATTCACGTTCACGCAAAATGGTTTTAGGCAGAATTGGCTTTAGTTAAGCCAGGAAAGAATAATTTGCTCTTTTCCATTCAAACATTTGGGTCCATGGCATACAGGACAGAGTTGAGGATTTGGCTGTATTGTGAACATGATGGAATAACAGTTTTTCTTCCAATATCTGTTATAACTTTACAAATCAGTTTTTTGTGAGTTTGCTTGAATCAAGACCAAAGGTTTGTGTCCAAAACAAAAAAGAAGCGAGTATATTGTATAAAGGCAGAATATTTACCCAAAACACTTGTCTTTGTGATAAAGATATAGAGTAATTTTACATTATATATGAGAAATAAAATGTAATATATAAATGCAGATAAAGGCATTAGATTAAATTTAGAATGAAAAACGTTTTTATCACTTCAATATGAGTCTGTTGCTCTAACTCATATCTCTTCAGAATAATTCTGTAAAACATTCACGTCAGGAAACCTCCAGGCAGGCGGACATTTCTGATATTTGTATCCCATTCTTCTAAAATTTTCATAATCTTTAAGCATTTTGTTTTGCAGGTTTGCATCATGCTTCAGTCTGGGCACCTCCGTCAGTGACTATGTTCCTTTTTTTTTGGTGGGTGGGGGTTAAAATGTAGATAAAACCATGTGTTTGCAATCAACATCAACACATGGCAAAAGCATGGGACCCTGGGAAAAAAAACCAAGGAGAAAAGCAATGAGACGGGGGGACAGGAAACGACAGAGAGAGAGGGGGAGAGAGGCAGAGAGAGAGAGAGAGAGAGAGAGAGAGAGAGAGAGAGAGAGAGAGAGAGAGAGAGAGAGAGAGAGAGAGAGAGAGAGAGAGAGAGAGGAGGATAGAGACTCAAGGAACAGATCCCATCTTTATTAGCAGGACTCGGGCAGAGGGCTTACCTGGCGCTTTACGGGCTCAACTTAGAGCTTATTAAAGAAATACCTAATGGCTGTCTCTCCGGTTTCACTTCGGAGAACCCCCCCAACCCCCATTCACCCCCCTCCCCCCCACCCAAATCCTTGTCTCTGGAGGCAGTGAGAAATATTCAAGTACCTGAGAGGGTTCAACGGTAAAAGGAAAATAGAGCGGCCATCGGGACAGCGACGGCGGCGACGACGATGGTGTCTGAGCGCTGCCCAGCGTCCCCCGCAGCCATGTGACGGTGGCGTGATCTAGTTTAAACAACAGCTTGTTTGCTCTTCCTGGGGAAATCAGGCGATGGAAGATTCCCCTTGAGATGGCTACCTCCTCCACTTATCGCCTAAATGAGGTGATTTGCTCACACATTCTTGGAAGATATATTGAAAGGGGAATATTGAATAAAACAATGCACGTTACCTGGGATTCCCGCCGGTTTTTGACGTGTGCTTTTGATGCTACACCCCCGGTCTCTTATTATATGTTCCTACCTCTCTCTCCTGTCCGCCCCACCTGCCTGTTCTGTGGAGAAAGATGGAGATAATAATACCACGTGTTCTTCCATTCCACTGTTCTTCCTGTATCTTTTATGTCTTATGTAACCTGCTGTAACCGGTTCTGCTTAGCTGTGTGTGTGTGTGTGTGTGTGTGTGTGTGTGTGTGTGTGTGTGTGTGTGTGGTGTGTGTGTGTGTGTGTGTGTGTGCGTGTGTGTGCATGTGTGTGTGTGTGTGTGTGTGTGTGTGTGTGTATGTTGAAAGAACTGAAAAGCGTTTTTTCATGTAATGATAGTTGCCTGGCTAGTTGGCTCTTGTTATGTGAAGATCCTTTGAAAAGTAGGTTACAATGTGCCGCCAATCACACTTGGCAAAACCCCCAATCATGTGTTTCTGCCTGATGACTGGTTAGCAATGCGGCTGATATTTTATGTTTGGAACATAAACACGGTGAAGGTGTTTTATGGAGGCATTTTAATGATTCAATGATATCAACTTGTGTAAAACCATTGCATGATGGGAGTGAGTTAAATTAATGAACAAATTAGCACCTGGCAAGGCTATAAAGGAGTGGGTTCAAGGCATGCAATGTGCGCTCTGAGAACTAAAATGTGTTTGTATTGGAGATATTGTCACAGTGTTTTCTGAGTAAGGTTATTCACAAAGAATACAGTTACATTGTCATCGTCTTTCAAGTCTTCATGGTATAATTTTTAATTGATAAGTCAAAACTAAATAAATCAAAAACATGAAAGCATAAAACCACCGTTTGTAAAAGTTTTGATGTACTACAAATTAGATACACTATTCTTGTATTCATGTTTGGTGAAATACCAGGTTATGCCAGAAAGTAATTGCACAATTTGAATCTTCTTAGTATCAAGAAGTCACACGCAAGGTCACTTTGCACAAAGCGAGGCCGTCATTACTTTCTTTCTCGCTCATTGATGACGCAAGTTGTACAGAAATGTTCTTTATCCGTGCATCCAACACAGAGCTCTAGTCAACTCATAAAAACCCTGAGCATAGTTTCAAGTTCACCTCTCTCTCTTTACCGGGTCGCCCCGTCACTGTTCCGTGTTAAAGGCTTGTAGCGGCTGACACATGGGTGTGTTTAATTATGGTTATATGGCTTCCATAAATGGAGTCACCCTTATAGATGCAAAGCCTTTATGAGGGTTTACAAAAATTAAGCACTTTCTTTGAAGTATTAAGAAAAAACACACACACACAAGCCACCAAGTAAAACGCATCAAAATGACTTGAATTAGGTTATTTTCAGAAAACACCTGGTTCTGATGTTAAACCTTTGTTGTCCTAGTACAATTCTTATTTGGTTATTTTAAAAAAGGCTTTATAGGCCAACCTGAGTGTTTTATAAACTGAAATGCACATTGGCAGCATATGTATGCGTTCTTGATCTGCAAGAACGGGAACGAAAGGTGGAACACATTTCCCAATGGAAACACACGCTGACATGCTTTGTGTTAAGTCACTGCAACTTATGGGAAGATGCAGTAAAACCTCAAACTTGGGTCTGGGTTTGAACATTGTTTTTACATTTGGCCCCATTGTATGAGGAATTTCAAAACCAGTCTTAAAGCATTGCATGCAAGTATTTCATAAACTATTTTGGCATACAGGGTATACAATTTGTGCGATCAAGTATTTAATTAACATCATGTGCCATGTAAAGTATGTTTTGGTTATTTTATATCTTAAGGCTAAAGATTTTCTTTCAATGGGCGGTGCAGCATGTTTCTTTGCATGTGCAGATGCTACCATATGGGTCAACTGCAAGATCCTATGAAAAGTGGAAGAAGTGGAGAGTACATTTAGTAGCTTAAGGCAAATCAAGAAACGCCCCTCTAGCAGAGACACACACATCCTCTAGACAAGCAACAACAACAAAACATCTGAGCTAGGCCTTCCCCTGAGCTGTGATTCTAGCCGTCTGCAGTCAGAGCTACAGGCTTTGTTGTGGAGGTTCCAGCAGCGTGAAACAACTCCTTGCACCAGACTGCATATTGGGCCACCAACACTCCCACAAATATGCACTCATTCATCAAATCAATGCACTCTCCCCTCTCCCATTCACAGTCTCTTCCTTTTTCTCTTTCTCTCTCTCCTCTCTAACTCTCTCTCAATCTCTCTCTCTGTCTCTCTCTCTCTCCACAGCGTAGCATAGCCCCAGTGTGTTTGTGTGAAGGAGAGAGAGTATCCTGTTTAAGAATATTTAACCTACCATTTTGCACCCCGTTTTAGTGGTATCTGGTATTACTTGTATTTTACTGTATTGTACTGTACTGTATTTTACCTGATATTGTTAGCATTTTTCTGCAACTCACCGCATCTTATTGCGTATTACTTACATCTTACCACAAACTTACAAGCATTTTATCAACATCGTGCCTATTTACAACCCAGCGTTTACGCACATAGTACCTGTATTTTACCATATTTCTGTATGATATTATATTTCGAAGACTATTTTTGATAGTCTCACAAATCAGACTTTAGATCAATATCTTAAGTCGGACGGCAGATCATCTTAAATCCTTATTTTAGACATCTATTAGACGTCTATTTTCGAAGTGTTTTAGATCAAATAATGTTGGCCAAATTGAACCGATGCTGGTAAGATGCTGTAAGATGCAGGTAAAATGCTAATAATATGACGTTAAACGCAGGTGAGATATGCGTAATACACACACAAACACACACACACACACACACACACACACACACACACACACACACACACACACACACACACACACAATTGTATCATCGCCAAAGAACGGGGCGTAAAATGGCAGGCTAGAGAATATTCACAAATACCCCCAAAATTAGAATAATATTGAAATGGGATGTATCTCTCACTATACGTATTAAAAAAGGATGGTTGGCTATGGGATGGATCTATCACTATCTAGGTCAAATGATTAGGGCGGGGGTGGGGGGATCTTCCCATCGATATGAGGGCCAATGACGGAGCAGATCAGAAAGTAGTGGTGTTTGGGTGAGTGGTGGCGATTCGTCCCTCAGCTCTGGCAACTTCCTGATCCAGATCCCCACCCCCCCCCCCCCCACCCCCCCCGCGCTCCCTGGGCCCCCAGATAAGAAGTCCATCCGTCACCCACTGGAGGGCCCGCATGAATTTTTAACTCTGGTTACCGAGTGTGGCCATTCAAACTTTTATCTCAAACCTTCTTTATCTTCTTTTCATTAAGTTCTCCAGCACTAATAGCCCTGCGAGTCTCCGCCGGGGCAAGGATGATGTACTGAATAATGAAAGCTCATTATTTCTCCACAGAATGCTTGTTAATTCAAATGATGATATTAAAACTATAGTAGCCCTCAGCAGTCGGGTGATTTCTAGCATACTTCATCATGTATCAATATATACTCTGTTTGTCAAAACTGCCCGGAGCCTGCGCTGACATTCTCCCGCGGTGGGGCGGAGTGCGGCGGCTGGCTCTGCCGCGGTGACGGCCGCCAGAGTTTGTGGGTGCCTGTGGGTGCCTGTGGGAAGCTGTGGGGGGACGGGGTGTGTGGTGGGTGCGGATGGGGTGAGTGGTGGGGTACGGGGGAGGTGGGGGGTGGGGTAGGGCGTCGCCGTCCTCACGGCGTCCCTCCTACGTCGTTCTGTCACTTGAGCACGGATCCGTTCGCTCCCTTGCACCCGCGTATACGCATACATATGCACACACACACACACACACACACACAAACATGCACACACATTCATGCAAGTGCGCGCACGTCCCTGCACACATTCAACTCACATGCACGAATAAGCTTGCATCTGTCATCCTCATCTGTCTTGCTTATTATGGGGAAGCAAGCACACGCAAACACACACACACACACACATTCGCACACACACACTTCTACATAAATGCACACATGTATACACATACACACACACACTCATACATGTGCACATGAACACCCATGGTCATTAACCTTTAAATACGCCGCTCCAGTATTTTATCTCCAGGACATGACATATGTCCATGCATCATAGTAAACTGATTGTGAACAAAATGTTTTTATTTTTTATTTTATTCACACTACGTGACTGTATTTAGACCTTTAACATCAAGCAGGGTAAAGAAATATGCAGGAATTACAATTTACAACATGAACTCTCATGAATTTTGATAATTTTCAATGCAATGTTACTCAGATATAGTATTCATATGAGATATTCAATGAGATATTACTTATTGATGTGTTGATTTATTGATTTATTTGTAGCTTTCTCCCCTTAGGTTAAACAAAGAAGACGTTGTCTTACTGAAATTAGGCCTTAAACTGGACCAACAACAACCTACATCTTTATACGCCTGCTTTCTGAGGAGAGAACTAGGGATGTTCTTCAGCACCAACTTAGACCTACCTGAACTGTTGCAGCCAGAACAAATGAAAATCACCTGGTCAGTGTAGCTAGTGACCTCGTTATATACAAGGTTCTCAGGAGACGTCTCCCAGAAAGCACGAGCAAACGCTCCTTTATTTTTGTGGCTGCCCCTCACTGTGTTTGCTTTCTTAAGAGACCTCGAACCTAAATCAGAGATTACAGAGAATAAATACGAGAAAGACAACAAAAGGTGAAGTGTCGTAGAACAAAGTGTTGTTTAAAATTCCACAGGGCATCTCTCTTCATTTAAATAGCGTGTTGTCTTCCATCACCTGGAGCACATGCAGACAGACAGCCTTTAACTTCTGGCATTTCGTAAAAAAATTATGCCTGTGGTTCTTAGTTTGGAATGAATATCTTGGGGGGGGGGGGGGGGGGGGGTGAATATGATGACAACACATTTGAATTTGTGGCAAGGGCATATGTATTGTGGATTCCTCGAGAGGGAGTGAACAAAGCAGGAAATGAGGAAACGGAGAGAGGCAGCCTTTTAAAAGATGGCCCCTGGGTGTCATGGATGACACGGTGTGATTGTGTTGCCCATGGTTAGGCCCCGGTGGAAACCAAGCCGAGGGCACGGGATCGTCGTGCGAGCGTGTGTACGCCACCAGCGTTTGTGTCTGCACCCGCGTCAATCGCCATTGATAGATCTCTGCACATTTTTCACAAGCACACATTTGTTTATACACATGTACAGAACATCCTGTACGTGTGGGCCCCTCGAGTGTCTGTGCGTGCATGTGTGTGCATGTGTGTGTCTGTGTGTGTGTGTGTGCCTGCGTGCATGTGTGTGTGCATGTGCGTGTGTGCCTGCATGTGTGTGTGTGTGTGTGTGCGTGCGTGTCCGTGTGCGTGTGTGCCTGCATGCATGTGTGTGTGTGTGTGAGTGTGTGTGTGTGTGTGTGTGCATGTGTGTGGAAAACCAGCCAGTAGTAGTAAGGAAGACAACAGCAGGTTCAGAGAGATGAGGAAGTACATCCAGCAGGTATCTTACGCAGCGAAAAAACAACCAACAACAGGCCCTACTGGACTGACAGGTTGGTTAGTTACATACATCACCCCCACCTGCCCCCAGGCCTGCCCCACCCAGCTCTCTGGGAGCTCATGCTCAGAGCCTCAAGTTTCAAAAGAGGAGCCTCCAGCACAATGTTACCAAGCCAGGCCCTGCAGGGCGAGTTGATGCGCTTGACCGCGTGCACGTACCCACACACACACATACGTACACACACGCGCGCACATGTGCACGCACAGACACACAAACATGTAAACGAGGGCTCAATAACCGCTGAGAGTATATGCCAGCAGACACACAGACACATGCGGAAAAGCATACACACACACATGCACATACAGTCATACTCACACGCACGAACACACACACACGCACACACACACACATACACAAACATACACAAGTACACACTAGTACACATAAACACATACTCACACACACACATAAACAGAAGACAGAAGACAGATAGGCAGAAACACATGCATACACCTAGTCGTGGAGCAACTTAGATAGGTGCAACTTGGAGAAGATGGAGGAGCGTTTCATTGTGAAAAATGGATTCCTTGAAACCTTTTTAGAAAACACCTCTTTCGGGTGGGGCTCAGGGCGGGGGGTGGTGGGGTGGAGGAGCAGGCAGTTCAGGAGGGATCCAAGGGGGTAAAGAGTAGTCGCAGGATATTAGGGGTGTGGTCCAAGCTCAAAGCGTTCAAAGGTCACCAATTCAGAGGGTAGAGGTCAGGGAATCTGGTTAGGTTTCATGCTTAAAGGTTGGTAGCAGATAGCAGAAAAGTACGTCTCTTTCAACTCTAGAAAGTACTTTAACACCCACACCTAAGCAGGGACACAAAGTGAATCATGCAGGCCTTTCAAATGCCCGAAATGCATTGTAGGTGAGAGGCTTCTGACTTGTAATGTTTCGCTCACAATGTTGGGTCAATTAGAGAGCACTATTTCATTCAAATGTTCGCATGTCCTTTTTAATTAACTGCTTCATCCGCTGAAGGCAATACTACCCATCTTTACCTCGTCAGAAAGTGACTCTTTTGTAATTATATCTATTATACACATAGCGAGAGTAGCAGGCATCTCTCTCTCTCTCTCTCTCGCTCTCTCTCTCTCTCTCTCTCTCTTTCTCTCTCTCTCTCTCTCTCTTATATTTATTTTTCACTATCTTGCATTATCCCTGTGTCCTCTTCCTTGAAAGGTTCTTAAAGAAGCACAGTGAGTAATGAGAGAGTGGCAGGCAGCCAAGCGGAGTTGACCTGAGGGGAGACGGGCATTAGGCAGGCATAGTGCACAACACACACTAAAACTGGCACACCATGGAAACGCGCACTGGGCATCACTACTGCTGCGCTGGCACCACCTGGTAAGTCGACACATGTGTGTGTGTGTGTGTGTGTGTGTGTGTGTGTGTGTGTGTGTGTGTGTGTATGTGCGTGTGCATGTGTGTGTGCGTGAAAGAAAAAAGGAACAACTCCAATATCTCAAAAGCGTACAATCAGACCATGAGGTAGCTGTGCATCTGGCTCAGCTAACAGATGTATCTTGAGATTTGCTGGGGCCTGGCTTGTCTTTTTTAACACAAACACGCACACACACACAAACACAAACACAAATGTTGACTTTTATCAGCTCCGAGGTCCTGGATCAAGATAGGCTAATAGACTATTTACAGCGGCGTATGATCTCCCTGTTTGCACTTTTCCAGAATTTGTGCCAAAGTGCAAAGTGCAAAACTAAATAAATTGCTTTATTTTGTATTATTACAATCAAATGTCGGCTTGTTGCCGTCTTTGTTGCTGCTCAGTTGGCTCATAATCTCTTACAAAAAGACACCCACCCAACCCACCCAACCCATCCTTCACACCTTAAACCCTCTCTCTCCTAAATTCTTCTTCGCCTCCCTCCTTGCTTGCATGTGGCGTGAGTCAAACACTGTGGAAGCTGTGGTCCTATACCTGATAATACCTGATAATGGATTTCTCCCCTCCCTTCGCCTGCAGGCATGCCTTGCATGCATACATGCATCCTGTTGGCAGATACTAAACACCTCTGTAATGCAGAGAAAGGCAGAGATGAAGCTTGGGGATGGAGGGGATAAAAAAAGAGAGAAAACACACACACACAGCAATCCTTTCGCCTTCTGCTGCTGCACGTGAAGAGGTATAAAGCCTCCGTCTGTAATCTGTTGTCAAGACACAAGGCTGCTGTAATGTCTTCCATCAGCAAGTGGATTAACTGTGGGGGGAATTGTTATTTACACCGGCTTCACTTTTATGTATGGCGCCGCTTAAAAGTTAATAGCATTTAGCAAAACAATAAGCCCAGCCGGCGTTGTCTCCGTTGTCGTAGTTGCAATAGTAGCCTATCTGCGGTGTGAAAACAATCTAACAAGTGAGGTGCCACGGAGGTGCGCTTGTCTTATGCTGGCAGACAATGCAGGGGGGCGGTGCTCTCACTGAGCTAATGAGCTGACGGCTGCCTATCTCCACGCTGCACATGTCCATTGTGGCTGTCAGCGCACAAATCAAGTCTCCCACTGTATCAGCAAGGACCATTGTCTGCACAGCCCCACCAAAATTAATCCTATGTAACGCCTGCATGTTTTGTCTTTGGGAGAGCAAGCTCATAGACCTGGAGTGACATCGGGATACGAGACAGCTTGAGATGCCCTCACTGTCAACCATATACGATTTGGCTTGAATTCTCCTCTGTTGTATTTTGTCTCGGGGGAATTAAAGGCCCCGAGAATGTTGAAAGCCTTTCTTTTTATCGTGTTCACAACCTCAAGTTTTTGGCAAGCTATCCATGAAAATGAAAACACATCCTCTTCAATACTCTGTGGCATTAGCTCAATAAAAGAGCTTTACATATGTTGAGAAATGTCTGAAGAATTGTTTTATCTCCGAAGCAGTGAATGGGAAGCCATGTCTTTAAATGCTGAACTATATATATACAGATGGATTTGAGGGGACCCAGACAGAATGTAGGTCAGACTGTTAGTAACAACAATATTTAGGACAACGTTGGTTATATTGTTCGTTGTGTCTCACCGAAGGGCGGGAAAGGTGGTGTGCACTGATCATCCGAGAGACCCTGACGTTTCCATTATGGTAGGGTTCACCTCATTTGTCACATTCCAACGGTAGCCACCTCTGACCCTCCCTGCCATTGGTAGACCGCGATTAGCAACAGCCTACCTTCCAGACGCCATGAGAGAGAGAGAGACAGAGAGAGTGATATTTTCCCAAATGTTGTTGCCCCAGGGATGTCAGGTGTGTGGTATGTGAAGGTTTTCTTTCTTGAGGGAGCGATCGATAAAGAGCTAGGGGGAGTTTGTTAGTAACAGGAAAAAAAGGAGGGAAAGTTATAGGAGGTGTTTTTGACAAATTTGTTCAATTCCCCCAATGGCATGAGTTATGCATTTGTTAAAGCCTGGGGAAAGCAGCTGTTCTCGACGTATCCCCCATTATCTCGGGTATCTCCCACCCCAACGATTATACTAATACACTCCAAGGTACAGAGGGGGACACTTATGAACGAATATGTGCTCTGATGCATGAGTTTAGATGGAGTTGAGGAGTTTTTACCCCAACAAATATTATGGTGCCATTGATTTATACTGCGGCTAAAAGAGTCTTCTACACGAAACCAGCTGAACCAGTTCTGTAGACACACAGCATTCAGTGTTGATTCGTAAATTACATTCCCTCAAGGGGAATCGACAGAGGAGATAAACCGTAGTTCAAAAGGTTTCCGTGCGTGTTTGAACACCAAGGTGTCACCGATAACATCACACGTATAACATCAACACTTCTTTACACAGTTAAATAGAGCATTGGTTGACACAAAAAATGTCCAACCCTCGTGTGAAATTGAACCTCGGATGCGTCAAAACCGCGATGAGTGATCACATGTCTACTGCAAGTCAGACTCTGTTAGCCGCAATCCTAGTCTCAACCACCACCACGCCTTGAGTCTAAAACACTCCACACACAGGTATATAAGGTGAATAAAGTACAGTCTTGAATTAGTAAAACTCCATTTCAGCATGGCGTTCCATTATTAATACAGAGGAGGCTTATCGTTGATTAAGTTACACAAGAGCTCTTCCGGTCTGGGATTTTGATTAAGACTAGGCTACATCTCAGGAGCAGGGGAAAATGCCGGCCCTAAGCTTGCTATATTGTTCTGGGTTTTTCCCGGTGTCTAGTGTTCACATTATAAGATAGTACAATTACAAGTTCTCCATGGACCTCACTGTCTCTGGTCGTCGCTACCACAGTACCACTGAAATGGAGGCAGTTGTTAAGAACAGTGTAGTTATGGCCTAAGTGATAGGCTTGTGAAAATTAAAGGTAAACTAATGTATTTGTAAACAAAAAAAAAAAAAAAAATAAGATATATTGACTGCTGAAGCCACTTTGTGTAATGTCTATTCAATGCTTTACTCATCTACCACAATATTTATAATGTATTTGACATGGCGATGATTTCATTTGGGGCCTTTTCCCAGCAAGTATTGATGTATGCAATTAATCACAATTAATTAATCACCCATCATGTAATTTGTTTGATTCAAATTTGTAATTGATTGAAAGCCCATAGATATAATATATCATAATAGGCAAATGACAGTAGTCTCGCCATCCCTTTGTTGCAATATAAATGCTCATCACATTACATAACCAAACAGGTAACATAGTAACCCAACGTGTTCTGTGTCAGGGGGATTCATACAAGGAATTATCTGGCGGAGGGGCTCGTTGCGTGACAAACTCCTGAACAAAGTGAAGTCACCTGCTGACATGCTCTTCATGAGAAGTTGATGCAGACTCTGAGTGCTCTCTCAAAGTGAGACACAGTTAATCAGGTCCAATCCAATAATGATGCCTCAGGAAATATACTGGGTGTCAATCATCCAGGGCCAACTGCAATTGAAAAAGAACAAGCCTATTCTGGAGATGTCTATACAGATAAGGTAAACTCCAACTTTCTGTTCATCTGTTTTTTGTGTCAAATGTATTTGCAGGGGATAGACAATAAAAGAGGCAAATGTTTAAGTAAAGGTCACGTCCATGGGGGGATGGGGGGGCTAAATAGTTATCGTTCCCTCCCATAATTAACACTTAGGTGGCCTGCACAACATCGGTATCGGCGGTCGAGCCATAACCGTCTCTCCTGGATTATTTTAAACAATTTGTTACCAATACATTGTCAAAATGACATCCATTTACAGATTCTGCATAGAATAATTCAGCATGAACTTTCTCTCGCCACAAATATAAACATTGGCAAAATGGCACTTTCGTCTTCTGGAATTGATGTGTTGTCGGTCAATACAGAGTTTGTGGACAGAAAATCGGTGAATTGGCATACAATTACTTTACAAAATGTCTGATCACAAAGACTAAAGTGCTACATTTATTGCTTACGTTTGCGGCTGGCATGTTCACTTCAATTTGGACAAATTATATTGGTAACGGATGTTTCAGTGAAACAAGGGGAGACGGTTACGATGATTTGATCACCCAGATCAACATTGTCTGAATAAATTAATGTTACAGGCAGCTCCTAGGTGTGTGTGCGTGTGTGTGCAGCACTGAGTCAATGTTGAACAGGACTTGCTGTCTAAGAAACACTGAAAAAATTATGCAGACTTGGCAAAAGTTGTATCACAATTCAATGTTGGCTTTCGGCACTTAACTTATAGACGTTACACTCTGTGGTTGACAGTTAAGGATAACACTATAACCGTAAAAACTTCAATACCTCATGTTTGTTCTCAGGAAGCTTAACATAGCAATGTTCCAACGCAAGCAATGCTCATTTCTTTGTTAGTGCATTTTTTGTCATATGATTGACAGGGCTTTCCTGATTTTAGAAGCTCCCTGCTGGTTCTGCATATCACCCAATCAGTCCTGTCCTTGTGTTCTACAAGTCACCCACATGTACACCATTTAGACACACACATGGTCATCATGCAGTCACACACACATGTACACCATGCAGACACACACATGCAAACCATGAAGACTGACACATGGTCACCATGCAGTCACACACACACATGTAAACCTTAGAGACTCACACATGTACACCATGCAGACACACACATATGTAAACCCTAGAGACTCACACTTGTACACCATGCAGACACACACGCGTCAACCCTAGAGACTCACATTTGTACACCATGCAGACACACACACATCTTAACCATGCAGAACCACACATGTACACCATGCACATGCATACACATGTAAACCATGAAGACTCACACTTGTACACCATGCAGACACACAATGCAACGACAACACACCCAGCAAGGGGAGGCTCCTTGTCGTCCAAGCTCTCTTTACCTTGAGGTGTTTTGAACGCCCCCGCCCCATGCCCCCCCCCCCCCCCCCCCCCGCACACACACACATACACACACACACACACAGTCACCCATTGCCCCACCCCCCCACCCCCATTTCCCATGATCCTTTTATGAACTCCTCCTCAATGCTTTCCCTCTCCACTTGAGGCTACTTCTGTTTCATTATGCATGGTGGCGGGATTAAAACCGTACACGGCGTGGCCCTCTCTCTCTCTCTCTCTCTCTCTCTCTCTCTCTCTCCGTGTCACGCGCGGGCACCAGGCGCCCGATGATTTCGCTGGCAGGACGTGCAACAGGGCACCCAGCTTGGCCACCCACACATCCAAGGGAATAGAGGGGAGTGTGTGTGTGTGTGTGTGCAGGGAGCGCGGTATCAAACGGGGAACATCTGTGGCCATTGGGCTGTAAAGACCAGGGACAATGGCGGCCCTCGGGGCAGCCGCGGAGCCCTAGCCCGTGCCACCGAGGCTAGACACAGGCTATGGAGCCAACCATGCGCGCAAACACACACACACACACACACACACACACACACACACACACATATATAACCATGTACACATGCACACACATACACTCACACACTCACACACACACACAAACACAAACATGGATACAAACATACAAACACACAGATAGACACACACACACACACGTTTACACAGACACACACACAGATACACAGATGCATATGCACATACACACAGCTTCATACACACAGATACACACACAGATACATATCCAAATACACACAGATACAGATGCATACACACATATACACAGATACAGTCAGATACATACATACACGCATACAAATATGCGTACACATACACACAAATGCACAACTAATATAGTAATAAAGTAGGGCACCTTGGAAAGATGGTGCAAACAGACAACATACATGCATATCTATAAATGAACATGCACACACACACACGCACACACTCAAATAAGACATTATACAATACGTAAACAGTTTATAACGAAATTAAACAAGGATAGTGGTGTTTGCACTGCTGGTGCAAACACAATGATGCAAAGCTGAAATTGCACACGCATAATGATACACAAACATACATACACACAAAGACACAAATACACAGCAACTAATATGACAGAAAATAATAATTCTTTGACACCATGCTTTGCTTCAATGTTTTGTCCATTTTAACAGATACTTATAAAGGTATTCAACATGCAAATAGTACAAAAACATTTTTTTTTGATATATAGTATATAAATATGTTTTATTGTTTACTTCTGGCAATTTAAGCGGAGGGAGAAATCAACATTGGTGTCCTTCTGCGTCCACTCTGAAAGTCCCTCATCATTCCTCTTGTGTCGGTCAAAGCCCCTCCATGTTGTGTACGTCTGCAGCGTTCTGTCTCTCCCATTAAGGAGCACATGCGGTGAAATGATTTGAACGGCTCCTCGACTGGTCCGGAGCAGAGAGCTGAGCTGCGCCGCAGTGCGTGCCGTGAGGTAAGTGTTTTCCTACGACCTCCCCATGGAGACACGCCACTGCCGCTAACTCCTAGACACACAGATGGTAGTCAGCGCACGTTATGACACACACACACAGTAACGGTTACACACAAACATAGCACTGCTCAGTGTCTACTAAATGCACACGCACAGGAACACACACATGCAAACATAGCTATGCTCTGATACTGATTCACATTGAAAGGCACCACACATACACACACACACACACACATACACCCACACACATGCATACAGACACACACACATACATGCACTCACACACAAACGCACACAATTCAGTAACATATTCCGCAGCTGCTGTGGCTCTCAATGGCCTCCCATGTGGCTTTTGGCTGTTGACGTGTGAAGAGTATGTGCACAGAAACACACACAGATTCATTCTCTCTCACACTCACACACACACACGCACACACACACACACACACACACACACACACACACACACACACAGAACAGAAATGTATAGACTCAAACCCACAGATCCTCTTGTGCTGCCATGTCAACTTTGGGAAAAATATCACTAGTCTATGGTCAAACACCGACTGACATGAAATGTGACAGATAAGAAATGAGAGAGAGAAACAAGAGGTGTGTGTGTGTGTGTATGTTTTGTGTGTGTGTGGACCCAGGTGCACAAACCTCCCATTGGGGATGTGTAGGCGGGTGGTGCTCCATCTCACTAAAGTCAGTCCCTATTGTCCGCACACACACACACACACACACACACACACACACACACACACACACACACACACACACACACACACACACACACAAGTCGGATACACACACCAGGCCTGAGCACGAGTGACAGGCCAGAATAATGAAATTCAACTTTGCCCTAAAATGCTATTTCATTTATTTAATTCAATTTCAATTCAAATTGTGTTACCGTCTCCATTAGGATTTCAGGGATTTACATCACACAACTTCCAAAACGACCTCAACGTCTTCGACTCGACATTCTTGGACACGCATTTCCCCATCCCCATACCATGACATACTCTTATTGAAATGCACCTCTTGCAGTTAAACATTTGAGTGAAAGGCGTGTAACGTACCTGTACGTTGCCTCCCTTTTTCCCACGCCCAGGTGACTTCTGCTACCCTGGTGTTGTTGTTGTAAGCCAGTGGAACACCATGGAGATAGAGAGAGAGAGAGACTAATAAAGAGTGGTTCACTCTGAATGGAGACAACAGCACACGCTGGCAGCCGTCCATGTACTCACTTTAGAGTTTCACATTTCACACCGGAGCCTTAATTAACACACACACATACAAACACATACACACACACACACACACATACACACACACACACACACACAGATGAAAAGAGATCCAAAGACACTCACACAGCTACATTTTCTATCCCCTTTCTCAGACTCAAAAATACTATTATGATCTCTGTGTCCTTCAGACACACACGCACACACACACAAACGTGACACTAAACCCTGATAAAAAGCCAGCCAAACTGTTTGAGCGGGTGCATGTGGGAAGTGATCTTGCTGCCTGTGCAGACTGGCCCCTGGATAGCAGCACTCTGGAGCATAGATACCACCGCTAAGAGAAGCACACAACCGCAGTGACACAGCACAGGAAACCTCAGCCACGTCTCGCTGAGAACAAGGCCCGAGTCAAACCTCCAGCCCATTCAAGTGGGGAGCACGCTATTTGGGTTGTGTTGTCGTTTTTCAATAATCAAAATACAGGATTTTGTTCGCAAAATACCCGTGTGTATGTGAATGTGGAGTTTTTTGTATGTTTGTTTCTATCTTCCTTTCGTTACCTCCTTCTTCTTTTTGTATATATTACATATTTATATTTATATATATAAATATATATATATATATATATTCATACTTTTTTTTGCGATGAACTCAAAACAACTTACTTGTATTAAAACTATTGTATGTGTTGGGAAAACTACATATATTTTCAACTGACTGATTGATTGATAATGGATGGAAATAAAACATATGCCATATACTGTATGTTAATTAATCTTTTACCAGTTACCATGTTAGTACTTCAAATACTGCTAAAATAGCACTGCAGTCATTTAACATTTAACAAAAGATGGGGTTAGGCCAAGCACTCAATTATTTCGCCAGCACAGGATGTGCTTATATATTCTGCTTTCAACACATGTCATACATACATAGAGGTATGAACAACCATAAGCCAAAGTATACATTAGTATAGTAACTACAGGCCAAAACGTAGCAAGAATACATTTGCAATAGCCGCGACGAAAGGCCTGTGAAACAAGTTTTGGTCAGAAAAATGTTTTATAAATATAGGGCTCTCGACGAAAGGTTTCCTCAAAATGACAAAAACAAGCATAATCCAGTAGTAGCCATACCCTCAATGTACAAGTGATGGACGTTTGACCTATGACAGGCCGCTCTCAGCCTTCGCCAACATTAATCCCCCCCCCCCCCCCCCCCCCCCCTCCACCAAACACACACACACACACACACACACACACACACACCAACCTGTCCTGGAACTTAATGCAATACTGGTCCATTCTCGTTTATTTTGTCACTCAGTACGTGCCGCCGATAATTCATAGATGTGGGAAAAAATGAAACAACAACCAAACGTCATTGCTGTGCTCTTTCTGTGACGCCTTATAATGCGTGCCACGCCCGGTGAGTGACAAGGCATGACAGATCAACACATATATACACATGCGCATTCAAACCCAGCTGCACACACACACACACACACACACAAATAACAACATCATGGTAGAGCGAAAAGAAACCGCACACAAGAGAGAGGGGGAGAGAGAGATGGAGGGAGAGAAGGAAAGAGCAAGAAAAAAAGGGGTGAATAGAAATAGAAAGAGAGCTTGAGTGAGAGGCATTTGATATTTTCCGTGGCCGTACACTTGTAAGCTCAAGCAGTTCCTTCCCTCTGAGGGACAGGGTCCGTTAAGTAGCTCTCCAGTGCCCACAGTTTAGAGGGGGAAAAGGGACCGGGGCAACGCCGGACTAATTTAATCAAAGGTTACCGGCTCAGCGTAGGAACACAATGATATGGCACTCAGTTACAGGAGAAAGAGAAAACCGAAGGTGTGGGTTTGGAGGGGAGGCGTTTTTTTATTTCACCAGGCTAAGCTTAGGTCCTGCTACTTCATCTCAACCATGTAGAGGACAGTCCTCCCCCCCTAGCCCCCCCGGACAGCAGCACATATTTCCATGTTAGCTAGCAGGCCGACTGGGGGGGGGTCGGTGGCAGGTGATATCAAGTGAGTGACCAGCCGCAGGACTCTCCCTAACGGATGACAAAGGGCCGGAGTTCACTCTGTAATGAAATATGAAATGCAACAAAAGCCCCGATTTTAAATGTAAGTGTGATTTTAGCAGATATGGATATCCATAATTCAGCTTTAGGCTCCGTAGTCCCTTGCTCTACGGTAGGTCTCCCCAAACGACTGCAGACAAAAACAAACCAGTGTGTCTCGTCAAACCACATTGGCCGGCACACAGAGCATTGATTATGGAACATGAAGTATGTGAATAGTTTCTGCTCAATGCACTGCGAGGGCAATATGTGGACTACCTCATTCGCACGACTCCTGTTTCAATTCATTATGATTCATGGTTCTTATTATCTTTCAAACGCTGCCTCTGCACAGAGCAATGAAACACGACAAACGCCGACGTTATCGGATCACAAAATCCAAGAGCGCGGCATTGTTCTACTCTGTGTCTTTTGGGATTCTTCCTAAACCTTCCCTCATTGTTTCCGCGCTGTGTGGTTGACACAGAGGACCGTTCTGTGGCTGTGTGGATACTGGCAGCTCTCAGAGAGATTGTAATCTGTTTAGCCCCGCTCACTCTCCCTGCCACTGTATAATAAACTCATCATAAGTGGCATAAGTGTCTCTCTTTCCGCCTTAGGGAAGGGGGTGTCTATGTGTGTGTGTGTGTGTGTGTGTGTGTGTGTGTGTGTGTGTGTGTGTGTGTGTGTGTGCGCGCATGTGTGTGTGTGTGTGTGTGTGCGTTTGTGTATATGTGTTTGCGCGTGCGTGTGTGTGTCTGCATTTGTTTTTGTTTGTATTTGTGTGTGTGTGTGTGTGTGCGTGTGTGTGTGTGTGATTGTGTGTGCATGCATGCATTTGTGCCTAGGCGTGTGTGTGTGTGTGTGGAACAGGGAAGCACTTCATCTGTATGTAGGAACCCTACCCGAGAGGCTACACGATAACTGCCCCTCAACGGCTGCATAATGGACACAATAAAACAGTGTGTGCGCTTGTTTTCCAATTTAGAATAAAGCCACTCTCCTAGCATGGGATTCAGGCCTCCACAAAGCACATATAACGCCCTGAGTGGGGTAAGATTTGACTACAGCGCCCGTGAGAGTTTACATTAAGCTCTTTGCATGCAAGGTAACTGATTCTCGCTCTGCCTACACACTCAAACACAAAGTACACGCACACAAACAACTGTGATCAACAATCAAACATTACATATTGCGATGGTCCGTCGTCCGTCAAAGGGATTGGATGTAATTAGACTGTTATTGTTATCGTTATTGTTAATATTATTGCAAGTCTTTGCCTATGTTTCCCCTTCGCAGCCTCTAATAGCACAGGAAGGGGTTTGGCTGCTCCACACACACACACACACACACACACACACACACACACACATCCCGTGTTATCATGTGGGGACCTCAATCTGAACATGGGATGAATATGTACATGAATAGTGGGGACCTGGGAGACTCGCAGCACTGTCCCAGTGTCGATGGGGGGGGGGGGGGGGGGGGGGGGGGGGGGCAGGGGACCGGTGTCAGGCCATGAGACTATCAAAAATAAATCAGCTCGCCAGCTCTCCGGGTGCAGAAAGGCGCATCTCGTCGGCTTTTCACGGAGCGAGATTGCTTTCACCTGCGTTCCCCGGGGCAACTCGCAAAAAACACAGGCCTCAGCCGGCCTGCCAGAGTCCAGCGTTCTCATGCATTCACACACACACACACACACTCACACACAGACACACACACACATACACACGCATACGAAGATACACACGCGAACACACACACGATCTTTCATGCCTGACTAGAACAGAAATCACATTAAGTCTCGCCATGCATTCCAAAACACATAGGGTTACGCAAGCACCTTGGACTGTGCATCAAATCACAATTATGAGCATATACGTTTAGGGTGCCTTTGTTCCTGGTCCTGTCCGTTGGTGTCTGAGTGCCTGACTGTGTGTGTGTGTGTGTGTGTGTGTGTGTGTGTATGTGTGTGTCTGTGTCTCACCTAGTGTGTTTTTTCTTATCTTAAGGCGCATGTGTGTGTGAATGTGCACTCCTGTGTGAGCATATTTATGTGTGTGTGTGTGTGTGTGTGTGTTTTGCGCATGTTTGATTGTACATGTCTGTACACGCGTCTTTCTTTTCTGCACATACACACACGCGCACACGCGTATCTGTGGGCTCTGCGTCAGGTAGCCACGGTGAAAAGCTGCACGCGATTGATCTTCCAGGGGTTGGAAAAATGATGTCAAAAAGGCAAATCTGTATTTACCGGCAGACAGGTATCCTTGACTTGACAGCTATACGGTCATTATCTGCCTGTCACGTGTCGCCCGGGGCCCACCCAGCCCTTCTCCCAGAGCCCTGGGTTCCCATGCATCAGACGCAGCCCTATTAGCTTACCTGCTTCCAATTCAAAGGCCATCGCCAACACCCGAAGACGCCATGAGGACAAAACAAGGTGTCACATTTATGAATGTATCAGCACGGGCCGTCCTGAAACCCGGCGCGCTCCAAGAGCAATGAGCCTGACAAGTCGACGTGGAGAGAGAGAGAGGGAGCGAGACAGAGAGAGAGAGAGGAAGAGAGACAGAGAGAGAGAGAGAGAGAGAGAGAGAGAGAGAGAGAGAGAGAGAGGAAGAGAGACAGAGAGAGAGAGACGAAGATAGAGCGAGAGAGAGAGAGAGGGAGATGGAGCTTTCTCTCTCTCTCTCTCTCCCTCTCTCCCTCTTTCTGGTGGTGGGGGGGAGAGAGAAATGATACCTTTCAGAACGCACCTTGGCGGTGGGGGGGGGGGGGGGGGATTGAATTCTGACACCGCGTCGTAGGAGTAGTCGTAGTGGCGGTGGCAACCACGGCGAGGTAGAAAAGGAGGTGGGGGGGGTGTATGTGAAGGGAGGGGTGGTGGGGGGTAAGGGACTCGACAGGATGAGGTGGGGGAGACACACAAGCGGGCACGTCGGAAGGGGAAGCAGACTAAGTGAGCATCGTATGTTGTCGCATGGGGCGTGGGGGGGGGGGGGGGGGGGGGTGGGGGGGCGGTTGGGTATTAAGACACTGGGGGATGGTGGGCTCCAAGTTGGACGGGTGGGCGGTGGGGACGGATTAGTTCTGAGATGCCCAGCTCAACTCGGGGCCCCGTCCAGGTGTGGTTGTCCCCCTGCCGCGCCTTCCACGCCTTGGTTGTGAGGGAACTGTGGGATAATGGCTTCCAATTAACTGATCCGATTGCAGCTGAAAGCCCCAAATACTCTGGCAGAGCCTCATAATTAGACAGTGCTATATTGTACCATTCTGGCTGCTGATAGGTTCCCATTACCTAGCCATTTAAAAATAGCATTTCTACTATTACCAAGCAACGACGAACAAAGGGGTGTGTGGGGGCATGTGTGTGTGTGTGTGTGTCTACTGTTACGAGCCACCGTGCCACATCAGGGAGGTGCACTTAGAGACATAACTTATTGCCACGAACACTCCCATCCATTACACCCCTCCCTACTCATTTTTTGGGTTTGTACTACATATTGACCCTTTGGCCTGGGCCAGTCTA
>JACYXH010000068.1:1302500-1310000 GCA_026745465.1 Lota lota | reverse complement strand
TGCAAGCAACAAGAGGGAGGGAGACGTTACCTCGGCGACAGTCATCTGATCTGAAGCCCATTATGCAAAGGAGCCAAGCTTGTTTCCAACAAGAAAGCTATGGCAGCAGAAGAAAGGGATAGGAGGAGAGAGAGAGAGACGGAGAGAGTGTGTATGTCACAAAACCCGCCCCGAGGGATTTGTGTATTTTATTGCTTTACTTTTTCTAAGGGGGTGGGCACCGAGTGTGTGACCACGACTTTGTGGTCTCGGCTCCAGATGTGGAGATGAGAATCACCCTCGGTTGGAGATGATTTTCCGCTCTAAAATAATGAGCAACATGTATTTAGATAACAAAAGTGGCGTGCACCGTGACGGGGGTCTCCCATGTCAGCATCAGGGGAATACGTCCCGCCCCCCCCCCCCCCCCCCCCCCCCGTCCCCCCCCACAAAAGTGAACTAAACTTTGCTAAACTAAACCATGTAAAAAGCCTGAGAGAGCACCTGTGTGTGTGTGTGTGTGTGTGTATGTGTGTGTGTGTGTGTGTGTAAAAACGAGAGCTATTTTGTTTTACATGGCTCTGTGTGTAGGCGTCGGTGTCCTTCCTTAGTCGTGTTTGTGCGAAAAGAGACTCAAACCGCAACGACTGAAAAAGCTGGGGAAAAAAAGAACAGGAACAAAATATAGAGCCCGACTTCGACAGTGGGTGAAAAATGTGGGTCATTAATATTAACAAATACACCTTCTAATTTAATTTCTGATTGCTGCTCTAAAAACTCTCCTGCTTTCTGACGGGGTTTAATTACGGTACAGGTTAGGAGTGTTTCATTAAGCCAGAGAAGACCTTCCATTCCTCACCAGGTAGCCTGCCATGCTGTCAGGGCTCGGTAAAGGGTGAACCCAATTGCAGGGATAATGGGCTGCTAGATGTTGGGACTCAAACCAGGTACAGAACTACCAGAACCCATCTTCTCCACACAGGTGGTAAACACTTTGACCTTGGTCAAAGTGTTTATAACTGGTGGTTATAATAAGAACACAGCTGTTTTTTTTATTTTAATAGATTTTAAACTAGATTCAAAAATAGTAACGGTACCATAAAGGTTATTTCAAAAACTTAAAGTCATCTCACAAAATCCAATCTCCCTAGAGTACATCACACACACCCCTCTGGGTGAAGCCCACAGGTCCCGGGTGAGTTCTTCCTAAAGCCTTTATTGTTTGGAGTTTTTGTGTTGCATGCATGTGCAATACTCTACGGCGCATCAAGACATCAATCAGAAACAAGGACTGATCACAACACAACTGAGCATTGCAGGGTGGGGATTCATAAACGAGCACACTGAAGTCATTCGATCGCCTTAATGACAAACTCATTGAGCTTTGCTATCAGATTTAGAGCCATGTCCCTGAGGAGACGTCTTTTGAGTTTTAATTTGGAGCATATTTGCACTGGGGAAATCACACTTCTTTATCTTGTGTTCGCCAGAGACTTTGCTGCTCACTTTCTGAGTTTACTAACAGCACAGTGCAAATGGGCCCGCCAAGATTGTAGCTTTATTTAGGAGTCGAATGCTAGAAACTAATGGGGTTGTGGCATTCTTAAATTGATTTTGTTTTCTCTCTGAGTAACAGCATTTGTCTGCAAAAAGTGTAATGTATTGAGGGGGCTTTTGGCCTCCTTTGCGTTCTCTCTCTCATGTGTGCTCTCTCTCTATCTCTCTCTCTCTCTCTCTCTCTCCATCTGAACACAGTTTATATTATTTCCTTGCCCTTGTCATCCTGTCTGTCTCTACTCCTTGAATGTTCAACGTTGTCTGTCAAATCGTAATAATACACCTAATAATCCTAATAATACATTTGATTTGTGTAGCGTCATGCATTTTTTTACTACTACTACTACTAATTAAAAAAAAGGGGGGGAAACAGTGACAGAAAGATGTTTGCGGTGTTTTCCGGGATGTTTTGAGGGAAGGATGGAAGTGAGGTGGTGGAGGGGTCAGATGTGTTGTGGAGGCAGGGATCATGCGATGGACCAAAGCTCAACTCGGCGTACAGCACCTTCCATGACCAACCGCCTCTTGCTTTGCTTTCCTGCATGTGCGCTATACTACTCCTCACAGTGAACGGGTCGTGGCTCGCTTCCAACCACACTCAGAGAACGGCTGCCTCAGCTAGTATTCGCAGGCTGAACCAGTCCGACGGCCCCAGAGATGTATTCGACCCCCATGACGGCTGCAAGATCTAAAGGCGGGAGAAGCTCAGAGGGATGATCTCTGCAGGGCACCCAACAAGACACTGAGCTTCCACTGAAATACATAGATATATTATTTATGAATCCAATACGTTGAGTGTCTCCTGAAAGCAGGTGTGTGGTAGGTGTTTGGCACCTCATTCGCTTTTTTTATTTCTGAATTTAAGTTATATTTATGACCTCACGGACCACCATTCATTACACCAGACCGATTCCACATCAGCATATCAATCCGTGTGAGCATTATTTTACTGCTGGGCGATCTGGGCGTTAAGTTAGTTAGTTAGCTTAGTTGCCCTCCTTCTCTCCATCTCTCTGGTCAACTCTACCCATTTAGAACATGGTAATGAGAAATGAGGGTGCGCGTGGTAGATGGTTGGTGGTGGTGGCGGTGGTTGTGGTAGTGCGGGGGGAGCAGAGAGGTGATAGAGGGGGCATCTCAGCAATCTTTTGCTGAGAAGGAGCTTCGTCCTCTCCCCTGTTTGTAACATCATCAAAGCCTCTGCCCTCGGGGGGGGGCACCAGGCCTGGTTAATAATTTAGGGGGGAGGCTGGTACTACAGCAGGATGGCCTTACTTACCCATTTTGTAAACCAAGCGATGTGATTCACCAGAACATCTTGGCGTGAGTCATGCTGATTAAATAAAGTACCTGCCCCCCCTCCCCTCATCTGTCCCTCTCTCTGTCTCTCTCATTCACTGTCCCTCTCTCTCTCTCTTTTTCTCTCTCTCTCCCTTTCTCTCTCTTACTCTCTATCTATCTCTCTCGCTCTCATTCTATCCGTCTCCTCAGACAGATAGAAGAATCTAAAAACAGATATAATTTCTCTTCTGAGAATAACCAAAAACTGGGATTTCAGACAGATAAAGAAAAGAGGCTAAGCGACAGACACAGATAGGGAGGGAGCCAATATGAGCAACGAGGCGGTGCTGGTATTTGGGTTCTGTGGGTGGAGGGGGGTCACCAGCCAGCTAACTAGCTGTCCCAGGGCATCGGTTAAGTGCTTCATGCTCTGATGGCGCTGAAAGAAGACCTGTGTGACCTTCATACAAAACTTTACACCCCAATTTACCTCATGGAATTGATTGTGCCACGGCTTGGCAGAGCCTGGGCCAGGGGAGAGGCACTCAGCGCAGTCCCAGAAATGGAATATCTTTTCACCCTGGGAACCGCTGAAAGGAAGTTGGTTCCTATGTGTGTGTGTGTGTGTGTGTGTGTGTGCGTGTCTCTGTGTGTATGTGCAAGTATGAGAAAGTGGGTCTAATACGGTGAGTAAGTGGGGGAAAAATATGTGGGGAACAGAAAAAGTAGAAATAAATAGAAATAAGAAAAGATGGAGGGAGGGAGAGAGGACATGAGGCAAGTGTATGAGTGTGTGTGTGTTTGTGTGTGTGTGTGTGTGTGTGTGTGTGTGTGTGTGTGTGTGTGTGTGTGTGTGTGTGTGCGCGTGTGTGTGCGTGCATGCATGTGTGTGGGTATATGTGTGAAAAGGGGGTGGTGGTGTTCAGTCACCTCCATGCCACCATGTGCAAATTGCTGACCCCTCCAGTGCATAATCTCCCAGTGACCCCAGGCCAGACTTGCATGTAAATGCAATCAGAGACTGTATAAGCACAATGACTCTCTCTCTCTCTCTCTCTCTCTCTCTCTCTCTCTCTCTCTCTCTCTCTCTCTCTCTCTCTCTCTCTCTCTCTCTTTCTCTCTCTCTCTCTCTCTCTCTCTCTCTCTCTCTCTCTCTCTCTCTCTCTCTCACACACATACACACACACACACACACACACCTCAGACAATGTTATGGACACCACAGGAACTATTCAGCCATGACAACCACCATTATTGGTTACAAAGTAGTTCTAAACACTTAATCAACAAATGATGAAGGTTCTGACAGCTAACCGACATTTGAATGCATATATCGAGAGCAGGGTGTGTGTGTGTGTGTGTGTGTGTGTGTGTGGAGGGGGGGTATTTTATTTAGTTTGCAGATTGAATTCCCCTGGGGGCTGGGTAGATGAAGGCATCTGTTTGTTTAACTGACTCGCCGCTTGTTTTAGAGTCAGCGAGGCCACATTAGCACTGACACATCTTCCTCTTTAAACATACGTTGTGTTGTTGAAAGCACATACAACATGTTTGCTTAGGCACAAACCATCCATCCGGCCAATTATTGCACATTTATCCCAGGAAATATTTTAAATAAACACGCAATTTCTCTCTCTCTCACCTCCTCTCCCTCACCATTTTCCCTACAAAGTTTGTATTAGCCACTTGATCTGCTCTTTGCTTTTCTAAGGACCAGGACTCACCTCTCTCTCTTGGCCCCCTTTCTCTGTTGCCGTGGCTGCTTTTGTTTTCATTCTCTCTATCTTTGCCTCTATCTCTCTCTGGATTTAGGTGGTGTCACTCTAATGGGTTCTACAATTTCCAAGGAGATTATGCACTGGGATTACTACCTGAGAAGGTGGGGCTCCAGAGCTTCAGCAATGCCTTTGATGTCCTGAAGTGTAAACACAACCTAAGGCTACCTTGTAAGGAGTGGCCCCTCCTCTGGTTTGAGACTCGGCCCCTAATTGTCGTGAGGACAAAAGAAAGGGGGAGAGGAGAAGACTCTGTGAATGGTCAGGAGAATATAGTGACGGTACAGAGAGAGTCTCACTCGGGTGAATCATAGGGTAAGCTCCTATCAGACACGTTCATTCATTCATTTTCTTTTTTGCCCTGTGCCATTCATGAACCAGTGAAAAAACAAACTGGCGATATATCAATACAGGAAACCCAATACCCAAGCGCCCCTGAAGCACTCGTTTGTGATTTTCAAAACAGGAACCCACGTGTCGACCCACCTATCTTAGTATTTGTCTTCTAAATCATCTGCAACAAGACTTGTTCTGCCGGGCGACTAGGGTGGCATTTAACGCTCTGCTCCTCTGTGATATTTAAACCTATGGCTCCGCAGTGCCTAAGCACAGAACCGCCGGCTTCTTAGCCGCTGTTATGGACATGCAAATTGGCCTTAATGTGCCCACAAGGCCCTCTAAAGGAAAATGTCTCCACTCTCATTCACGGAGATGAGCCTCCTGGCGTAGTCGGCGGCAGTCTTTCTCGCCGTGGCGGCGTTTGCAATAAGGACAAGAATGGGTCTTCATCTTGAAGAGTCTATTACCCCTTATTGATGTCTGAGGGCCTTAAAAAAGTCCAGAACGCTAATGGCTAATTCCCCCTTGGTCCAATGTGGCAGAAAATGGTTATATGTTGGAGCCTTGATGTCTCTAAATTTGCCTTCGCTTCTGGATCATTCTTGGCATTCTGAGAGAGAGATATATTGCGGGGGAGAGAGAGATATTGCGGGAGAGAGAGATATATTGCGGGAGAGAGAGTGGAGGAAGGAGAGAGAAAGAGAGAGGAGATTATAAAAGAGAGAGAAGTGGTGGGAAATGGTGGAAAAGTGAGAGCGACTTGAAAGCAGTATGTTTTGACAGTTATAGCCGCCATTACCTTTCCATTCGCAATTGCCAACCAGCCCTGTCAAAAAAGAAAAAGGCAAATCAATATTGTCATTCACAACTTCAGATTAAACTCTGTGTGTTTTTTCACACCTACACGTTCTTTCCATGGGGCTGAAACAGCCACAACCGCATCGCAATCGATTGTGGGGCGAGATTAGCAAAATAGAGAGGGGAATGTTGTTGGGTATTCTGTCTTTGTGAGGGGTTTTTTTTCTCCAAAATGGCCGAGAACTGAAGCAATGAAGCAAAACACATAAAAAGACAGCAGTCATCAACAAAACACAATAAAACCCTGATCTAGGAACTACTTCCAGAGGCAGGCGAGTATTGCTGTGCAAATGTTTTTGCAATTTGGAGCCAGTTTCCGCAAACCACTAAAATGCCCTTAAATAGTACCACGCACTTAAAGTTTTCAACAGCAGACAACCTTGATGTTTTTATATCCACTCAGACATCATTCAACGCAAAATAAACAATTATCTCGGTTAAATATCTTGCTGGATTAATGTCCGACTTTGTGTGGCTGTCGTATGTTCTTCTTATTCGTTCCTTCCTTGCATTGTCCGAGGAGTAAGCTAAATTCTTTGTGTTCCTTTTGTTCACGCTGGATCCCCCCGACACTTAAATTGATCTTCCCGGAGTCCTTTCCTAAAGTATGGAAACAAAGACACAACCTGTAATTTCAAACAATGCGGAACAAATGTATGATCCCGAAAAGAAAAAAAAAGAAAAACGATATAATCTGTTAATAATCAAAGCAAAAGTGTGTCAGAGTAATGACCCCTTTCCGGGGAGAAATAAAAGAAAAAGGAAAAACAACCCCAAACAAAAATGTCAAAGTAAAGCTCTTAAACGTCCTCCATTGTGGAGGACAACGCCCAGGTAAATCACGGCTTGCTTCATCCGGCAATGGGACAGGTAGGGGGAGGGATGCTGTTTGGTGTGAGAAGGGCATCGGGAGGTCATATGAGGGGGTGGGGGTGGGGGGGGGGGGGTGGAGGGCGGGTGTCTGTGTGTGTGTGTGTGTGTGTGTGTGTGTGTGTGTGTGTGTGTGTGTGTGTGTGTGGCGGTGGAGGGGTTACATTCTGAGCGGCTCAGGCGGCATCACACGCTCAAGTGCTTAATGCGTCGACCTTCGTTGGCCTTCGCCGGGCGCGGCGGCGGACAGAGGAGTACTAAAAGGTAGAAGAAAAGAAGACGACCCACCCAAATCCAGCGCATCAGCACCGCTTTTAATGTCGTCACCTCCTCAGCCCCACCGACCCTACAGCCCTCTGTCCCGCGGCAAGAGAAAAGAAAGATGTCTTAAGGGTAATAATGGAGGGGGTTAACAGTTGCTTTAGTCGCTAGATAGGTCTGGATTACTCCGGCTTTGAAAGAGAGTCACGGGAGCTTTGGGAGATCATTCCTGGGCTTGGTCTTCGTCTTTTCTTTGGTTTTCCGTCAGCCATATGGTGCTTCGTCTGGCCAGTCTAAAACTAGAATGCTTCTCTCGGTATCAGTGAATTATGAGTCAAATAAATATATGGAACTCATGAAGGCTGTTGCTTGAATATACCAATTTAGAAGAACCCAAAAACAAGTTATTACTAACGTATTACCTGCATGGCTTCCATCAGTGGCATTTAAATGTAGCTAATGTTTTGTACGTGTGTTGACCAGCAAAACATCCATTGAGCCTCTTTTTCCCCCTTGGAATACAGACCACTTCCTGGGCAGGAAACCATCTGACCAGGACATGTAAAACACAAATGTTCAT
>JACYXH010000068.1:1282500-1300000 GCA_026745465.1 Lota lota | reverse complement strand
ACCAGCTCCCCTGAGGCACTGGAACACAAACAGATAGATAGCTATCCGGGCCTGACCTCTCACACACACACAAACACACACCAATAACACACAGACTCCAGTTGCACACACACACACACACACACACACACACACACTCACCGATAACACACAGACTAAGGCATGCACGCACACACATACACACAGGTAATACACAGACTCATGCATGCACGCACACACACACACACACACACACACACACACACACACACACACACACACACAGATAACACCCAGACTCACACATGCACGCACACACACACACACATACACACACACACACAGGTAGATGGATTGCAAATCATGCATAGCCAACCCCAGACACAAACAGAATAGTTGGGCACACAAAAAGTGCTCAAATAAATCTTGGAGCACATCAATATCAGTCACTGACCTACATTTCAGACTTTCAAGTCCTCTGGGCCAACATGTATATGTGTGTGTATGGGGGGGGGGGGGGGGGGGGGTTGGGTGTGTGTGTTTGTGTGTGTGTGTGTGCAAGAGAGCATGCAGTACACACATTGTCAAACATTCCTCCATGCACGCATGCCAACGTGTGCTTGGTGTTGACAGGTGCGGATTGCTCTACTTTCGGCTACTTACCAGTGTACACACGTCTTTATAGAGGAGCGTTTAGCTTCTGGTGTAAATCCCCACCTTTGCATATGGGGTATGTGTGTTGTCACGTTGTAATGGTTTAGTATCGTGACAGGTAGCTGCGGCCCGGCATCATCTGCGTGGCTTGTGTCCCCTCTCTTTATCAGCCATCTTGGAATATTTTTTTGACGCACGGAACGGCGGGGGAAAATAAGAGATTTGCAGCGGGATTGATCATTTTCAATTATGATAATCTGCCTGCATAATGTTTGTGCTGATAAGCCGACCGCCGATTTGATCAGATCGACTGCTGATACGTGTGACAAGCTGGCTGTTTACTTTAGCAGTTTTTAGAGTGTGTGAATGTGTGTGTGTGTGTGTGTGTGTGTGTGTGTGTGTGTGTGTGTGTGTGTGTCTGTGTGTGTCTGTGTGTGTAAGTGGTGATATTGGCAGGTTCTCTCTTTCTCTCTCCTTTCTTTCTGGCTCTCTTTCTTGCTCTTCTTTCTCTGGTCTTCTTGTGTTTCCTGGCTTCTCGGACCCCATCCTGGTTCTCCGAAAAAGAAAATGTATGTAAATCCTTAAAATGGAGCGACACAAGCTCAATTATCTTCTTTTTTTCCCCCCGCCTTTTATTTTGTTTCTACGCGTCCCTGCAATGCGGCCTCGCTCACCTGGCTGATAGCATCTGATTTGAAAATCCTGCCCTGCCTACAGGGGCCCTCAGGGGCCGCTGCTCTGCTAACAGCGTTGAGTTAACTCTAATCAATGTACGGTATCTCCTCGACAACACGCTCACCAGGTAGAGAGACACCGGGAGACACAGAGAGAGAGAGAGAGAGAGAGAGAGAGAGAGAGAGAGAGAGAGAGAGAGAGAGAGAGAGAGAGAGAGAGAGAGAGAGAGGGAGAGAGAGAGAGAGAGAGAGAGAGAGAGAGAGAGAGAGAGAGAGAGAGAGAGAGAGAGAGAAGAGGGAGGGACGGAGAGCGAGTGAGAGGGAAAGAGAGAGAGAGACAGGGAGAGCGAGAGAGCGAGAGAGAGAGCCATGGAGACATGGAGAGAAAGAGTGAGAGAGAGCGAGAGAGGGAGCAACATAGGGAGAGAGGGGAGAGACAGAGAGAGAGAACCAAACACACATACACAGAGCAAGAAAGAGAGAGATCAAGAGAGTAACTGTAGGAAGATGTCCAAAAAAGAAAAAAGAATGAAAGAAAGAAAGAAGGAAAGAACAAAATAAATTATAAAGCAGTTATGGGATTTCTTTTGTTGTTGCTGATAATCATTGAGCCTCCACCTTGATCCCTTCTTGCTGTTGTGGTGTAGTTTAATCCTCTCACCTGCATGCAGTTATACACCTACGATGCAGCTCAGCATGGCAGTTTCATGCTGTGTTGTTGTTGGCACCCTAATCC
Source organism: Lota lota (assembly GCA_026745465.1). NCBI lineage: Eukaryota > Metazoa > Chordata > Actinopteri > Gadiformes > Lotidae > Lota > Lota lota. The sequence continues at coordinate 1,297,957 of JACYXH010000068.1, read as the reverse complement.
AGACCCCCACCACCACCCCGGTGGTGGGGGTCTGGATTAGGGTGCTGGTTGGGGTCGGCTGAAGGTGGAAGCAGGTTAAAAGGTCAAATATTGTTGGTGACAGCTTGCACTTTGAAGCAGCAGGTACCCATCCCTTGCCCTTCCCCCACACCCACCCACCTACCCATCTTCTCCAGGGTTCACTCCCTCAGGCCCTTCTCTTTCTGTCAGTCTCTCTCTCTCCCTCTCTCTCTCCCTCTCTCTCTCTCACACTCACTCACTCACTCTCTCCCTCTCGCTCACTCACTCTCTCTCTCTCACTCACTCACTCTCTCTTTCACAAACACACACACACACGCACACATACAAACACACACACACACTACTATCCCTCTGCCTCGTCCCGCATGAGTAACTGCCAGCAGCTAGTTGTTGTTTTAACATTTGAAAACAAAGTGTGCATAGGTCTTCTACTCTCCACAGGTCTACGCTTTTCTTGAAACACATACCCAGTTTTAGTTCACTTCATTCATAGTGTGTCATACAGAGAATACATATATGCATAATATACATATTATTGTTATTTTATTACATTTTAATTGTAATTTCTTTGATTTGATTTTACATGTTAATTTATTTTCATTTATGAATACAATTTAATTGAATATCATTTTATTTAACTTTATTTTACATTATGTTCTTCAGTGTAGCTTCAGTGTATGCGACCTAAACCTGCGTATAGTTTAACACATCTTCACTATCATTACTCATTGTGAGCTGCAGCCTGTCAACATTAAGCGAGGGATGAGGGTACTAAAGTACCCTACAACCTAAAGTAATACAAAGATTGTTTGGTGAAAACAATGTGTGGGACATGTGTCAGTTCTTTAGGATAGAACTGATATGTCTTCAAGGCCCCCCACAGCCAGAAAAAGCCACACTTAAACATGTGTGGACACACACGCACACCCACACGCACACGCACACGCACACACACAAACTGGCGTATGTGTACCCTCAAACAAACACACACTATGGTGTATGACGCACACACAAACCCGGACCCAAACAAAAAGCATGACATCACTCACTCACACACACACACACATACACTACACACACAAAGATACATACACTACAAACATAACAGACGACACACCACACATATAATCAGGTAAATGAACCCAAAATATGCAAATCCACATATGCAATGACTCAGACACACATATAGATGAACAAGCACGTACGCAGGCGTAAAAACAAGCTTGCACAATATCTTTACATTTCCATAATCTCTCATGCTTGCTCTTTCGTCTGTCTTTTTCTCTGTGACACACACACACACACACACACACAAACACACACACACATACACAGAAACAGACAATTTTGATTCAGGTTCCTTTGCTGAATTCCAAGGCTCCCCAGAGTGTCTTCCCCAGTTTAACACAATATGGTGCCATCTAAAGAATTTTACCTCATACCCTCGCTCTCTCCTCTGTCACAAAAAAGCATGTGCCCACGTGCATGGGTGCAAGCATGTGTGTCAGAACGAGCGATAGATAGAGAGAGCTAGGGAGAGAGAGAAAGAACTGAAGAACTGAAATAAATGAAAGACTCGGATTACAGAATTTAAACCAAAAGTTATATCTTCCATTTTAGCCACAAGCTTTTTTATTTGTGTCGCATTTTCTGCGATGGGGGACCCTGTGCGGTGACACGTCATTTGGAACGTTGGCTGGCGCTACATGATTGGGGGGCGAGGTGGGGGGGGGGGGCTCAATGGGGTGATTCAATAGCGTGCTCAGAGCCGTCTGTTTCGGGGTCATGGCTGGAGGACAGTGTGTCTTTTGAAACATGAGCTTCGCTCATGTTTTCATTTCTTACCTTATTAGGGCCCCTGGATGAGGCCTCCGGGGCCACAGTGTCCTGGGGCCCTTATTTGTTTTAAAAATAAAAGCTTTCCGCGAACAAATATTGCGCTTACCAGATGAGCTTCTGATGAATGCAGATAGCATCTTGGGGCTGAAATCAAGTTGATTCGAGTTAAAATAGTTGTGATTTTGTTTGTATGATTACACCTTCAAATTAAGGATTTAGGTAATGCTTTATTACGTAAGAGGAGGCCTCAGGCCTCTGCTGAAGCTTTGTGTTTTCATGGCTGCGTCACAGTGCCTCATCTGACCCCTTGCTTTTATATAGTGCTCTCTCTCCTCCCTCTCTTTCCTTTCCTCTCTCTCTCCCCTTCTGTCTATCTCCTCCCTCTTTCCTCCCTCTCTTTCCTCCCTCTTTCCCTCCCCATCCGTCTCTCTCCTCCCCTCCCTCCCCTGCCCTTGTTATAATCATCACTCTCCTCTCTCCATCTTTTCCTTTCTCCCTCTTTCCCTCTCTCCCCTCCCTCTCTCCCTGTCACTCTCTTTCCTTCCCTCTCTCTCTTTTTCTCCCTCTCTCTTGCCCTCTCACTCAAACCTTCCCTATCTCTCTTCCCCCCTCATTCCCCAAATAACACTCTCGCACTGGGCAACTCACTAATGGCTGCAATACTCTCCCTCCCTACTTTCATCCTCTCTACTCTCCCTCCTTCCTTCTCCTCACAGTGTGCTTTCAGTAATAGACAGATGGCATCCCATTGTTTACTGAGCCAAGGTACAATGCCTTATCGGCCACAGCAGCGGAAACTGGGCTACAGTTTCTGCTTGACCCAGCTTGCATGTGCCACCAAAAAACACATACGAAGAAAATAGATTATGGGAGAGTAAGATGGGAAGGCAGCGGGAGGGGTGCATGAGTGGTCGGGCCACTAGAGGTTGTTCAGTGTTCAATATAAAAAAAGACACTTATAATAAAAAAGAATGATAATAATTATACCCACTGTGATATCAACTCTGGATTACCTTTTTTCTCTCTGCCCATTTTTTATATCATAGTGTGTGTGTGTGTGTGTTTGTGTTTGTGTGTGTGTGTGTGTATGTGTGTGTGTGTGTGTGCGTGTGCATATGCGTGTGCATGTGTGTGCGTGTGTGTGTGTGTGCGTGATACCACCACCCCACCCCGATACCCCCTTCACCTCTCAGTAATCGAGTGAGCTGCGACATGACCCATCATACGCACATTTAGACACACAACCCTGCACACACACACACTCAAAGACACACACACACACACACAATCAAACCCACACATATATGCACAGGCCTACCTTGAGGCTAGAGGTGATTTTTGTGACGGTGGGGTAGGGTCAGCTAAGAACCAATCAGTAATGAGGGCTAATCAGCTGATCGATTGGGGACAGAGAAGAAGGTCTTTGCGACCACAGCCCTGTTTCTATACGAAGGGGGGCATACAAAGGGGGGCATATGAACGTGTGAGTGCATGTGGTTTATGTTTTTTGTTTTGTTTGCGCCTAATGCTAGTGTTGTATTGGTAACACTTGACAACAGGGGTACATTAATTAACCATGAATTAGCGTTAGTTAATGTGTGTATATATGAATACAAACAAATACATACAAACTGTGTGCGTATTTTTCACACACAAACAAACACACACACACACACACACAGCAAAATCAAAACTTTCCATGTAATTCTAAGTCAGGTACAGATTGTGTAGTCTGGTCTGGTTTGGGTCCAAATCCCACATAACCCAATGTGACCATACACACCCACTACAACCATTTCACTGTTGTCCCAGCACGACACGACATCCCCCCAGCCCCCCCGGAAAGGACATCACCGTCAGCACTGCGTCCCCACCCCCCTCCCCTGAGTCCCCCTCAGTTCCAGGTCTGCTCCCTCTTAACCCCCCCCCAGGGCCTGAAGGGGCCTGAGGAACTTTTAATTATCTCAGTCACGGATCTTCTCTTCACCGGCCACTGAATGGTCAACAGGCTTTTTACAACTTAGCCAGGCATCAAGGCCCTGCATAATAATAGAAACCACATTCACCGTGCAGGGCATATGGGGAGAGGAGGGGACAGAGAGGGAGGAGAGAGAGAGAAAGAGAGAGAGAGAGAGAGAGAGAGAGAGAGAGAGAGAGAGAGAGGTATCATTAGATGAGCCTGACCGTTAATTAGCCCTGCTTGTCGGGAGGAGCACCCCCCCCCCCCCCCCCCCCATAACAGAGAATGGCCATCAGAAGCAATCCGCCGTCGCCTGTTTTTACGGTCCTTTGCAGACTCCAAAGCAGCATGGAGGACATGTGCCAGGGAGGTGCACATGCTGTCATCAGTGGGTTGCACATTGACAGGGAGAGAGGGGGAGAGAGAAAGAGAGAGAGAGGGGGAGAGAAAGGGAGGGAGAGAGAGAGAGGGAGAGAGAGGGGGAGAGAGAGGGGGAGAGAGAGGGAGAGAGAGAGGGGGAGAGAGAGAGAGAGGGAGAGAGAGAGGGGGAGAGAGAGGGAGAGAGAGAGAGAGAGCGAGAGAGGGGGAGCGAGAGAGCGAGAAAGAGAGAAGGAGAGAGAGAGTATAAAAGAAAGCAACAAACAGTGTTTTATGTGTTGTGAGGGGCGGGGAAGAGACGATGCTTCGCTCCAGCTGTTTGTTAGCCAAGGACCTTAAAATCGAGGTTATGTTCTGTGTGTGTGTGCTTATCTGCTCAGCATGGACTATGCACTGAAATTGTAGCCACGCGGCTAGTTTTATAATTATGAGCTAACTGGTGGCTGGCTTCACAAGGTTAAAAGCACCATTATCATGTTTGTTGTTTGTTGTCGTGGACTATGTGACATATGTTGTTTTACCACAGGCAGCTTTGATGTGCTTTGCACATAAGTAACTTTACATTTCGTCAAAGAAATACGAAACAAATGGTTGTTTTGAAACATCTGTGATCCACAGGGCCAGAACTAAATTTGTCCTTTTCCATATTTAACTATAACTCACTCCACTATTGTTCTCTGTCCCTGCATTCATACTTAACCTTTATTGAACCAGAGGAAACTCCATTGAGACACACCGTCTCATTTTGAGAGCGGACTTGACGGAGAAGGTGATTGCCGTCAGTTAGAAAAAGCATATTATGCATGTATTGTCCTCATTTCACTTTGAACATGACCATCCCCTATGAACCCTTTACCCTATACTCTATAGGGTAGATCCTCCTCGCGTTCACTCCCTCTCTCTCTCTCTGTCTCCCCCGAAGCTTTAGAAGGTTGCTGCCCCATCTCCCAGTTTCATCTCTATCTTCTCCTCTTGTCCATTTTTTTGTTCCAGCCATTCCTTCTATCCCTTTTCACTATGGCCCCTAGTCCCCTGCTTTTTACTATCTTACTCTCTCTCTCTCTCTCTCTCTCTCTCTCTCTCTCTCTCTCTCTCTCTCTCTCTCTCTCTCTCTCTCTCTCTATCTATCTCTCTCTCTCTCCCTCTCTCTCTCTCTCGCTCTCTTTCTCCCTCTCCCTCTCCCTCTCTCTCTTTTATGGAGAGTGTGTGTTGGCCAGGACCCGCGGCCCCGGGCCCTTTGGGGGGAGGGACAGCATCTCTTCAGCACTTCTGTCCTCTGCAGCCATGTGATCGGTTATTTTTACCACAAGTCACTCTCCAGATCCCAAACAACCCTTGCTCCCGCCTTCTCCCTCTTTTTTTAATTTTTTAATTTGTTTAGGGGAAGGGTGCTAGCAGCTCTGCTTTTCCCCCTGTGGACTACAGCATATTTATTATCTCGAACCAAATAAATTAAATAAGACTACGGTGTATGTATGTGTATGTGTATAATATGTATAATATGGCTCAAACAAAACAGACTGCTGGAAATCAAAGTGAAGCCTGTATTTCAAACATTAGATTGTGTTATTTTTGCCCTCTTTTGAGTAAAGATGTTGTTCCATGGTATGAAAGGCTCATTGCCAACAGAACAATACAGAATACAGAATAAAAGTTTGTCAGACAACAAGAAGGAGTGATGTATTGTAAAGTGCTGACACCCTCAGAGAGTTGTCCAAGAGAGAGAGAGAGGGAGAGTTCTGGCCAAGCTCTGGACACACACACACACACGGGCGCGCACACATACACGCGTGCGCACACACACATACACACACACGTGCGCACGCACAAACACACGCACGCGCGCGCAAACACACACATGCACGCACACACACGCACATACACACACATACCCACACACGAACGCACACACACACAGAAACCCAGTCTGTTCCTTGGGAAGAATAGAGATCGATGAAGGGGTCAGGTCATGTCAAAAGAGGTAGGGTGGAAACAAGTACAAGACTGTTTTCTGCATCTTTCTGTCTGTCCATCTCGTTCACTTTCCAGAGTCCATTGGTCAACGCTTCATGCCATGGTGCATTGTGTAGACATTTAGTTAGAAAGCTCCTACAATCACACACACTCTCATCCCTTTCCATTTTAGATTGATGGATGCATAAATAGATAGATAGATAGATAGATAGATAGATAGATAGATAGATAGATAGATAGATAGATAGATAGATAGATAGATAGATAGATAGATAGATAGATAGATAGATAGATAGATAGATAGATAGATAGATAGATAGATAGATAGATAGATAGATAGATAGATAGATAGATAGATAGATAGATAGATAGATAGATAGATCGTTTTGAAGATTTAATGATTTAAAATAGCTTTAAAATCAATTGAATGATTCATTAATGGAATTGTTGAAGAATGATTATTGGGTTATGGAGGATATTTTAAGTATGTGCAATGCTACAAATGGCTTGTTTACTGAGTATATGTAATTGTACTGATACTATTATAATAGTATCAGCACAATACAGTACTGTATGATACTATAAATAAATTATTATAGTTTAATTGTATAAAGCACTTTTCACAGTTGTCAGCTTGACTGATAATAATTGTCGAGACATACTATAAGATTCTCATCACATTTCCTTCATTCTGAACCTATAATGGTCTGCTTTTTGGTGGATATGCTTTTGTAGCAAAAGCCAACAACAGCATAGTAGGCAGAGATCAATGGCTATAACTGTTACCTGAAAAACCCAAGCCAAGTGTGGATTAAGGGCCTGCTTAAGGTTGTGATCATCAATCTCAACACGGTTTCATTGCATCGTAGAAAGATGTTTATTAAACATGTCTTAAGGGAAAAGTAAAATATCCTGTCACAACACCACTATAATGAAGACCTAGGTGATGTGACATCCATAAGTACATCCAGAAGCTTTTACGTTTTTCCAGCATTTCCAGCAGTACCCATATATTTTCCCCCAGCATCACATCTCCACAGGGGTGTGAAGGCATCTCTTCAAAGAACCTGTGTCATGAGACAATCCTGAGGTAGAGCGCAGGGGGCCCCAGTAAAAGCAGCAGGGGTGGCTAGCAAGGCAGAACAGCCGAGTGCTGAGCGCACTCATGGATGCTAACAAGGACTTAGCCTCATTGAATTAGCCGCCTAGCAGTCGGCTCATTGTCCCTCTCAATGTGAGCCGGGCGGCGCATGGGGCCTGATGGGGTGCAAAGCGGCAGGGACTGTGATGGATAGGCTTTGGGTGTAGGGGGGGTGGAGGTGGATGGAGGTGGATGGGGGTAGGGGGTGTGTGTAAGGGGGAAATGTCTTCTCATGACTGACCGGTAGCGTGTCTCCTCAAAGTTGTTAAGAGACATAGCTCATTGTACTAGGTATTTTCAAAACTCGTTCATGCACATGGTAACCCACGATGATGACCCACTTGATCTTGTCATCTAGATCCCTTTGTTTTGGGTAATGTACTACCCAACAAGCTACCTCAACGAGTGAATACTTGCTACACAGGTTTTCAATACTATTCTAGAGGAGCCACATCGCTCTTACCTGACGTTGGGACACCGGGGTTAACACATATAGTCCACGTGTAGCGAGAGGCGAGGTGTCGCGGTGCAGACTATTTGGGACAAAGGGGTGGTGCACGGGGGGACAGAGGACCTGGTCACAATGGAACCACACACTCGGGAGAAGCCCGCGGTTGACCACTGACACCCATAAATCAGCCCAGCATGAAGTTAATGAGGAGGTCCTGCTGGCCACAAGTAGAACCCAAGTCATCCTAAACTTCCTTCGCTCCCAAGCCCTCCCTCCTGCATCCTCCACCCCTTTTCATATGCGGACACAACGGAGCCGGGTAATTGCTGTGCTATGACCTCTGACCCGGCAGGGATTGATGCCGGCTATGTCTGCGACCGAATGTGTTCTGATTATCGTTCATCACTCATGTAGGTTCCAATGCCATTGCCTATTTTTTGTAGTATGCTAACTACTGCTAACTGCCATGTATTATGTATTGTATTAAATAGGGATCTTTTGTATACTAAAATGAAACTATTGCTATATTAATCTTTCTTAATCCTTAGACAACACCCCTTCCATGGATCATTCTATGCCTGTACAGGGTCTTAGATGGGACAATTTTAAACAGTTTATTTGTTATGATGCAGAACCAGTAAGAATTTTAACAATATTTTGCACAGGTGGAATATTGCAGCCACGTGCTGTGTGTGTGTGTGTGTGTGTGTGTGTGTGTGTGTGTGTGTGTGTGTGTGTGTGCGTGTGTGTGTGTAGGTGTGTGTGTGTGTGTGTGTGTGTGTGTGTGTGTGTGCTGGTGTTTGTGTGCATGCTGGTGTTTGTGTGCATGCATGTTTGAGTGTGTGTGTGGCTTGTGCAGGTAGCTAACTGTGACAGCTCAGTTCACAGGCAATAGTCAGGCAGCCATGTGGAGGACTCCTTTGGGAGCAACCCAGTAAAACCTGCCCCCCCCAAGGGATGAAGAGGGAGAGAGGGAGATAGAGGAGGAGGAGAGAGAGAGAGAGAGAGAGAGAGAGAGAGAGAGAGAGAGAGAGAGGGGGAGAGAGGGAGAGAGAGGAGGAGGAGAGAGAGAGAGAGAGAGAGAGAGAGAGAGAGAGAGAGAAAGGAGCCACCTCTCACTTTAATATATCTACATTCTGTCTGTGTGTGTGCATGTTTGCCGGCGTGTGCGCGTGCCTGCACGGTGTGCCTTTGTGGATGTGTGTGAGGTGCCTGTGCTGGTCCTGTGTGCTTGCACGTGCAGGTGTGCATCTGTAAGTGTGCATGTGTGTGCATACATGTGTATGTGTGTAGACAGTATAGTATAGCTGCCCCACATCACAATCACTACAATGGAGTCTGAGAGTGCATGACCACAGAGTGGATCGTGTGCAGACATCTGTCTACTAATTGTAAAGGGGGGTCAGCGTGTGACAAGGCTTTGACAAATGGTTGTTGATCCCTGTTTCCCTCCATCTCTATGTGTCTCTGTGACTGGGTGGCCTGGCAAGAGGGGGGCACTTTGCAGCTTTCATTGCCCTAGCCTTCTAGCTAACATTGTTAGCCTCCTCCTCAGCTATCCCATTGCATTAAGTCACTAAGGGAGATAGTTACATTACCAACATTAATTGGCTTTTAGAGGGTTGTAATATGATAGCCATGCTTCAGCTTGGCCTTGCACACTGTGTTTATGGATGGGGCTGACTTCCTGTTCAACGTAGACCTAAGACTGGTCTCATGGGGCCAATATAAGGAGTTAACCACTATGAGATGGACCTAGCTCAACCAAATGATGAATAAGGATTTTCTGTTGCTTTATAAAATTATAATATAATAAAGTGTTATAATTGTCAATGACCGGATATGTGTGTTATGTGTACCAGTAACTCATCCACTTCAAACAAAAGGTTCTGTAATTCTCATTTCATTATCTGACAGGATAAAAGGCCGCAATTAATCCTTCATCACCACGGTCCATTGATCTGCTTTCATCCTTGTCCTCACAATATCTGAGTCAGGGTGGTTTTTCCACGATATGGCCATATCCTGCCCATGTGCCCGTGAGACCTCCCATACCCGACCACAGCATCGCCAATGAAAGAAATAACCGTAGACGAGGCAACACAAACAAAAATGCTCTCCATCTCGACTCAGCTCTTCGGGGCCGCGCCCTCCCGCCCACACTGTTTTTTAAGGGAGGTCTATCTTTGGACTATCATTTGACATCATCTACACATTCCTCCCTGACCAGATGCTCCCTTGTGATATGCTGTGTGTGTCGTCCCCCCCCCCCGGCCCCCTCCTCTCCCCATCCCGCCACGGTTCTCAATGGGTCGCTTTCTTCGTCCGCGGCCTGCAGTCTCCCTCCAGACACAAACATATAGGCCGCGTCAGCCGCAAGTCCATTCAGCTGACGGAGACTGCTGGCTGGGCCCGTATAAAAGCCACCACATGATAGCCAGTCCGGCCCCTTTACAGAAAACCACCTTTTCTGTCCGAAAGGGGGGAAACAAACAATGCATTGTGGGCCGTCTAGAGGGAGTCTACCCCTTCTATTAAGAGCACTGACGCCCAGCTGCTTAAGCACGTCGGCCAGACTATGGACCTTTGTTCCACGCATGCCTGCTTTAGTCACATCCCTGCCTTGATAGGGCCCCCCCCAGCAATGATCTATGGCACAGGCACCGTTGGGGTGGCCGAGGGTCTCTGGCACCCAACAGGGCCCTATACTGGGCCCACTCATCTTCTGACTGATAGCCTGTCACTCCCCTCCGTTCCAACACCGCTGGCCTGGAAGAGGCACTCACCCTGTCCCCTGAATTAAGTGTACACAGCAGGTATTTTCCATACTTCCTCTAACAGGTCCCTTTAACCCCGCAGTATGGGGACAGCGTGTTTTTTATTGGGTTTGAGGTAGATGGGTGCACAGATCGGCTTTTTTTTCCCTCTGCCATTTTTTTTCTTTTACGACGGCGTTTAAAAACACAACAACAACAAAAAAGCAACTAATGTCTGTCATCTCATCTGTTTGGGTGCAATTAAACGCTCCGTTTTAGTGGGGTTTTCAAGGAAGGCTTCACTTGCACGTCCATCAGATAAAGGGAGTCGTGTATAGAGGGCATGCTCAGTTAGGTTGTGCAATCGTAAAGGTTATATTAATGGTTTATGTACCCCACTGCAACATTGTTAATGGCAAACAGCATTTACTGGGCGCGGCAGAAGAAGGCCATTCAATCCACTCTATGCTTTATCTATCATGTCAATGTCGCTCAAAAAAAAAAAAAATCCGAAATATCAAGGGAGACAACCCCTGGGCTAGGTTTAGAGCTTCTCTTGTGCTGTTTGCAGCTAAAATGAATAGTTTATATTTTAAAAATCCATTGCAAATTAATCAAATGTAATTCCTTATTGTGGCATGCCTAAGTACATAGACAGGGAAACGCGGTGACAAACGCACAGCGGGGGTACATCTCTTTTTTTTTCCTGCGTACACGTACTCATGCTGACAAAGCGATCCACGTGCACTGAAACAAACCCTATTAAAAGGCATTTCAGGGGTCGGTTCAAAACCCCGGCTCCGTTGAAATAGCTCTCGCAGGAACTAACGCCCGATTTCATTTGCTTGTTTTAATTCGTTGTCACTTTACTGTCGATGATGTCATCAAACCCCCCCCCCCCCCCCCCCCCCCCCCCCCCCCCCCCCCCCCCCCCCCCCCCCCCCCCCCCCCCCCCCCCCCCCCCCCCTTTCCTGCGTTATCATACCTCACTGGGTTTTCAAGCGAAAGCAATTCCCTCTCACGGGCAGGGCGAACACTGATGAGTGTGCCCAATAATGACGAGGAAGGTTATCACGGAGTAATTACTCTACATGGAGGATTCCACGCTGCGGCGAACGCATCACGCGACGAGGGCTCGCCGGAAAAGAGATTGAAAGAGGAAATAAAGAGGAAGCACAGAGAGAGAGAGCTAGAGAGAGAGCGAGAGAGAGAGGGGGGAGGTTGAAGGCAGAGAAGGATGGGGTGCAGATAGGGGAATAGGGAAGGGGGGAGGTGGGGGTGGTGGATGCTGGGGTGGTGATGGGGGGCAGGGGGAAAGGGGGAAAAGGGGGGTGGTGTGTATCTTGAAATGTGTCGCTTGATTGAAGTGCGTAAGGTTCTGAGCTAATTGCATCCAGAGCCGGAGCCTAGGAACAGATGCCACACTTGTGCATCAATAAATGCTTATAAGTAACTTATTTAGGGCTGCCTGCCATGCAAGGAAATGGCATGACTTAAAGCACAAGCGCCCAGGGGCTATTTCATGGCTCTTTGTCTTGTCATCCTGCATCTTTTAAATCTATTCACCGCTTCAAAACAACACAGGCAGACAGAAGGGCAGGCAGGAAAAAAAGAGAAGAGGGGGAGAAAAAAAAGATACAAATATTCACACTTTGCATGATACACGCTGTTTGGCTTGTCTCCCATCAAAGATGTGCTGTCTCCTCTCAGATGTGTGAGCAGTAAAGGAGGAGAGAGGGCGCTGCCTTCGAGGCCCCGGCTTGATAGAGTGAGGCTGGTCTTTAAAGTTTCAAGACAAATATGTTTTGACTTTGGCGTAGAGAGTTACATTAGCTATATTAGCTTGACAAGCCTCGCCATGTTTTATGGATCTGTTTGGCGCAGTGACGGGTGTATGATACGACTAAAACTGTGTGGAAAAACAATACGCAGACAGACAGACTGGCAAACATGCAGATAAGTAGATGTAATGGTGAATGGCAAGCTGCATCGCATTGCTAATAAACGCATGCATTGGATTCATGTATATTCGTAAGCATATCCACATGATTACATGATAGGTAGATCCGGGGTGAAAGGTTCGGGATCGGAATCTTTAGGCAACTCATTCTTATGACTTGTTTCAACGGGTTTCATTTTTAATAGGTTTTGCTTTGTAGCATTTTAATTAGGTCAATTTTGCTAACCAAATTTGTGTATGTGTGTGTGTGTGTGTGTGTGTGTGTATGTGTGTGTGTGTGTGTGTGTGTGTGTGTGTGTGTGTGTGTGTGTGTGTGTGTGTGTGTGTGTGTGTGTGTGTGTGTGTGTGCGTGCGTGTACTTCAGCACGCACTACGTCACAAAGACAACGTCACTGCACGTCCGGACGGATGCGCACGTGCTTGAGCACGCTGGTGAGCCATGTGCACAAGCCTTGTGGAGCTGTTGCTCTTTGCCCCACAAACAAAGCTCATGTGGAGCTGCAAAGCTGGAAAATCAACTGTGTGTAGCATTCAGGGTCACTGCACATTCCCCAGGATTTGCATACAACGAGAGCGAAGAGGGAAGCAGCTTCTTCACACATTACTGTCCCTCTGCGGTATGATGTAAGAAGGCGAAAGTCCCGAAGAAAGTTCTGATTGGTTAGGATCAGCTCACGGTTGACCGGGGCCCCAGAAAAATAGAAATCTCTGCAAATGCTTAGCGTGAGATGAATAAAATGCTAATACCCGACTGAACATTTCCAAGTGACTATTTGTTTTATTCTTCCTTCGCTTTGAATGCAAAAAAGCTGTTTTGAAATTGATGATTGTCCCCCCATGAATAATTAGACAGGTTTGCACTTTTCATGAGATTAATTCATGCCTTTCTAATGTGCATTTTGTAACCTTGCGCTGCATATATTTCACGGCATTTTAACATATTTGAAATATGTATGATATTTAAGAAATATGCCATGTGTTCGAAACGGTCTGCTCACTGCATTTGAAATCGCAATAGGAACGTTTCTTAAATTATTTTGTATACAGTCGGAATACGAAATGAAAAAGATTCATGGTGGACTCGTTCCAAGCAATTGTCTCTTCACATTCTGGATAGGCAGATCATATTTAGAGCAGTGTTCATTGCCAAGGACTGCACGTGCGCGCGCACACACACACACACACACACACACACACACACACACACACACACACACACACACACACACACACACACGTACACTAACAAACAAACACAACGGGCCACGTCCACACTCAAGTTGTAAATACAGATTCAGTTGCTGTAACCACTGACCGTTTTGTTGAAAACCTGAGGTTGATTAACTTATATTGACAATGAAACACATGGAATTCCTTATGGTTCAATGTGTGTGTGTGTGTGTGTGTGTGTGTGTGTGTGTGTGTGTGTGTGTGTGTGTGTGTGTGTGTGTGTGTGTGTGTGTGTGTGTGTGTGTGTGTGAGTGTGTGTGTGAGTGTGTGCATGTGTGTGTGTGTGGTGCATGTGAATGTGTGTGTGTGAGTGTGTCTGTGTGTGTGTGTGTGTGTGTTTGCGTGTGTGTGTGTGTGTGTGTGTGTGTGTGTGTGTGTGTGGGTGTGTGGTGTGTAGGTTGCTTGTGCTAACATGCATGCAAGTACATATGCCTCTATGCTGTATGCCTACACAGAACGGGTGCATGTGGGACTTCCATGGGTTTGCTTGCATGCTTAGTCCGTTGCATGCAAGTGCATGCATCGTACCATTGCATTTGTGAACCGTCATCATCACCCCACACACGCACGCATTTGTGTGTGTGTGTGGGTGTGTGTTCTCCTGTGATGTGTGCCACCCATAAAGAAAGAGAAAGAGAAGGAGAGAGAGAGAGAGAGCAAGAGAGAGATGGTGAATGTTTTATTTGGATTCCATATGGCCTGCTGCCAGAAGTTATTCCTTGCTTTTCCATGAATCACTTGATTAACCACCTCTCTCTCTCTCTCTCTCTCTCTCTCTCTCTCTCTCTCTCTCTCTCTCTCTCTCTCTCTCTCTCTCTCTCTCTCTCTCTCTCTCTCTCTCTCTCTTCTCTCTCTCTCTCTCTCTTTCTCTCTCTCTCGTTCTCTCTCTCTCCCCCTATGTATCTATGTGTCTCTCTTTCACTCTCCTCACCAGAAGTGTGTGCAAGGAGGGGAGCCAGGGTTCATGTGACGGGGCCCACAACTGGAACAGACAGATGTCTCAGTTCTGGACACAGTACTGCTCACTCCTCCCATCTGGGCTGATTTAATACTTTATTACTTTATAACCGAAACCTTGCTGGAATCTTCAGCGCTGTGTTTGGTCTGTCAACTACTCGTGATGCATCATTGGGGCCCTGTTTAAAAACACAATAAGCACACACAATACCACACTCACGGGCAGTTGCAATCTTTCTCTGTATGTTGGCTAATTGCGATGTTCATGTTTTTTGCATTGCAATGATGTCAAAGGTGAGAGAAAATGCTAAACCGTCTGTATTCTGTTATATATTCTGTATACAAATCAAAGGTTATTGAATCATCCAGTGGCATGAAATAGCCCCACTTAATCACCTATCACCCCGAAATAAAATAATTTGGCGACGCTTGAGTACCGAGTGAGCTGAGGGAGGCCCAGCGTCCTACAAAACAAAGGCGTTGTGCACAATAAATATGAAAGGAGTAATCCAAGGTGTCTGACTGCACCTCCAGGGCAACGGGAGTGGGCTAATGGGTCGAGGGCGACAATAATTTAATACCTAAAAAAAATATGACGTGCGTTATTTGTCGACATGTTTAGGCAGAAAAAAACACTCTGCGCACCCCCCACCACCACCACCTCCCATCTTAACTCCAACCATCCTTAATGTTTTGATCTAATTTCCTGCTTCTTTTTTTCCCTTCCTTTACCTTTCCTGCTGAAATTGATTTCTGCTTGTTTGGTTTGGCAGTAATAAGATCAACTGTA
>JACYXH010000068.1:1272500-1280000 GCA_026745465.1 Lota lota | reverse complement strand
TTTGACACAAATCCAGTTCTCCTAATCATCACTGACTGAGCATCAGAGCTCCATATAAACCCATGTCCCATTCAGCAATAAATATATTCCAAAAATAGAACGTTCATATATATACAATTATTCGTCCTCACAGTCCATGTCATCATCTGACAAGTCAACTCTGAGACAAGATTAAAATCAATCCAACCAACGGGACTAGCTTCAAACGGTGGTCTTGCGAACTTGTGAAACCCTGGGTGGAATTTATGAATCCAACTGCCTCTTTCGAGGCAGTTGTATAGCATTCTCAAGGATGGAATTCTTTGGATCGCATGGCTGAAGAGCCCAATTAACACATAACAGGTGACCCTTCAATAATAAAGTCATCATTTATGTCAGTGGTGGAGGAGACATTTATTACCCAGGTATTTTTGCTTTGAGAAGACTCCTGTGGTGTGGTGTGACAAAATCACACCACAGGATTCTTGCGAAATGTTTTTTATTTATTTATTTATTTAAATGCTGTCTCACAGATCAGAGAACGTAATTACACTCCGTGATGTAAATTTCAAGTAGTTGAATACAGCTGATGTTGTTGGTCTGAGTGTGTTGTTTTATAGTTCAGAATGCAGTGATGGTAGTGAATGGCAGTTGGCTGCTGCAGCGCGACCTTTAGTGGATGTGGGAGCAGGCTCGTAAAACACCTGTTTGAGGTATGGGAGGGCTGAAAGCCAGAGTTGTTAATGGCCAACCGTAAATCGCTCACTTCATTGTCACCAAGTAGCAGGTTGGCTCATTTTCGGTCGGTTGGGACTGATTAGTCGAAACTTGGCTGGATGTTCGAAAGAAAAATAACAAAGAATGAAGAAAAGAAAAACACAAAAGTATATTCCTGGGATATTATGTCATAACATTTCAAAGCATCAGTGGATAGGCAAGGTTTGCTCAGCTTCAGAGCTCTGACCCCATTATAACGTGCAATTATCCTTTTGAATTTAAGCTTCTTTGCAAGTCATTTGGTTCCTGTTGCGCAACCAACATTCAAATGCTTTGTGCATTTAAATAATAAAGTTGATGTCTTTCTGTATTGAGTATGTTAATTGACTACAAATTAGTCATGGCAGTTATTTTCTTTAACTGATGCTTTTTGCTGGATTACTGATATCAAGATAAATCTTTGCATACAAAACACACTCATTTATCAGAACTAGGCTTCTGGTGACCTTTGTCACAGCCAGGAGAGGTCTCGTTCCTTAATCAGTCTTTTGACAACAAACACAAGCTGTTTTGGCCAGGAAGGGCTAAAGAAAGCAATTGTGTGTGTGTGTGCGTGTGTGTGTGTGTGTGTGTGTGTGTGTGTGTATGTGGCCGTGTGTGTGTGCGTGCGTGCATGCGTGTGTGTGTGTGTGTGTGTGTGCACGTGCGTGCGTGCATGTGTGTGGTTGTGTGCGTGTGGGTGTGGGTGTGTGTGTGGTGTAAGGGGGTGGGGGGCAGGTGTGTGAATTTCACACATGAGCACCTCCACATCCTACAACCATACATTTCTTTATTACCTTTTTGAATTTACCCATGGATATATTTGTTTAGTTGGTTAGTTATTTGTGTATTCATCCATCCATTTTATTGTATTTTTATAGAAGACTGTGTCTCTGGTCACCTTGGCTGAAGCCCACCAGCGTGGGCCTGACGAACAAAAAAAGGGAAAGCTCAAGAAGAGAGAGAGAGAGAGAGAGAGAGAGAGAGAGAGAGAGAGAGAGACAGAGAGAGAGAGAGAGAGAGAGAGAGAGTATCGTTGGACTCAACTGTAACTATCTGCACAGAAATGGAGGGAGGCTAAACGGGGGAAGTGGAAGTGTGTGTGTGGGGGGTTGGGGGGAGAGAGAACACCTGAGATCAGATGTGATAGCTCGCCTCCAGTTGACGGGGGGAGGGGGTCAACCCCGTGTCCATTCTTTCCTTTTAAAAGAAAGAATGAACCTCCTATTGTGCAAGGGAGGACATCAAGGGACTAACCGAGGAGACTGGAATTCCAACGTGAGAGACACAGACAGATAGATCTGTGCTTACATTTGGAATACTTTGAAGTATTCAAATCGTACTTCACCTAAGTTCTGTCTTTTTAAGCGCACACCCCTTGTAGTTTGCTTTTGCACATTCTCCCCATGATATAAAAACATTATTGGGATTTCTCATTTATTTTATGCATTTATTTATTTTTATTTAATACCAGTCAATGATTTTATTCCACAGTTTATTCGATTTTGGGATAAGCGTGATACGATTATGTTGGTGCATACAGTCAGGCTGGGTACCCTGTCAAATGTATTGTGATTACAAACATTAGGACAAATGTTAGGCTACTGTACTTCTGTTCCTTAAAACACAACCCGCTAGCAAAAGGAGGGACTGAAGAAGGAGAATGAGAGAAAGACAGGGAGAGAAAGCTAAAGAGAGAGAGAGTGAAGGAGACAGGGAGCGAGAGAGAAAGAAAGACCACACCAGCTTTTTTGCATTCTCCATCCTAGTTAATGTGGCTAGGCTCTAATAAAAAGCCACCATGTGCCAATTGAGCGCCTACAATTAACAGATTAGAGTGATAAAGAGGCTCCGTGGCCGGGAGGCACAGGGGCCCTCGTTCCCAGGCCCTCGGGGCCTCGCGATGGCTGCAGAGAGCGATGCTGGGGCGGGAGTGCTGCACCACTGATGAAGGGCCCAGATAATCTCCCCCCTCCCTCCTTCCAGCACCCACCCTCCCTCTCACCTCCCTCCCCTCACCTCCTCTTCTCCCCCACCCCTCTCTCTCTAACCCCCTCCCATCCACCCCCCTCCCCCCTCCGTGCCCTGAAGCACCTCTAGCAAATACCTGCTCAATATTCCAGTCGGGGGTTGAAGGGGGGAAGGGGGGGAGGGGGTGTTGAGGTAGTGGTGCAGGGCGAGGTGAAGGGAGGGGAGGGGGATGAGGGGGAGGGAGGGGGGCATGCGGTGCGTCTGCTGAGGGGAGATACAACACCAACACAAAAAGGCGCTGGAAACAAAAAGCGGAACATCTGCTAAAGCGATTGCGGAGTAAATATGTTTGACAATTATTGTTTACAGTGACAGTGGTAACAGTTTCACACCCAAATCAAAACCCCGCCATTTCTCTATTTGCAGTGAAACAGATGGGCCCACAGCTATCCATTAAGAGCCTGTCAAAAGCCTCATTCTCAACTTACTTTTATGTCTTTGCTTCTTCCTGGTGTGACTGGGGGAAATACTATTTTGGGCATAATGATTATTATCTATTTGCCCAGCATAAATCTGATACCTCTTGCATATTGTAATGAGTAAAATAAAAAAATCTCGCTTTTTTTGCCCACCTTTTTTGAACTGCCTGTATTTACTGTTCAAGGATAGAGTCTTGTAGCTCCCTCTGTTTCCTTCTCTGCACATAGCATTGTATTATTGATGGTGATATGCATCATGCCTTACTTGACTGAAACACAAAACAAGAGATAATGATTTTTGTGTTTGTTTGGGTGGTTGGTTGGTTGGGATAGTTGATTCTGTGGAATAAAGCAATTACATTTGGGGGCATTACTTGCTAGTGTCTGTGAGATTATTCAACAATACAAATTATTAACAAGTCTGCCTCTTTTATGAGTCCATGTGTAAAACAATAACAATAAACATGCTGGTAATGGAAGCTCTTTACTCACCGCAACTCTTAAAGTGTAATTCTCTAGGTACACCTAAAGGGTTGGGTGATTACACTGGGTCATCACTGCAGAAATGTGTGTTTGTGTGTGTGTATGTCTGTGTGTTTATATCCACGTGTGTGCGTGTGTGTGTGTGTGTGTGTGTGTGCATGTGCGTGAGTGCATGGGGTCTGTCAGTGTCCTGACGCTTCTTTGTGAGTGTGTGTCAACAGAGACTACGGTGTTACCAATCCACACCCTTGTCACACCCCCCACCACCCCATTCTGTTCCTTCCACCCACCCCATCCTAACAGTGCCAAACACCACACTGTACCATTCTAAACACGCTCCATCAAATCATGTGCTGGAGAACAATCAACCCTAGAGCCCCTGTTGGTTCTAATTGGCCCCTATTAGTAGGGCTGTGTGATTCCTTGATGAACGCTGAGGGAGCACACGGGACGGCAGCAGCGGTAGGTGGATGTTTGATTGGTAAGCAAAGTGTGGGAGCGATGCATACCGGGGGTAACCAACATTTAATTATCAATGAGGTTTTCGCAACACTTTGGAGAGGCCCCCGGGCTCCGTATCCCTCAGTAGTAGTAATGGGCTGTCTTTAATGGAACTTGTGTTTAACATGGCACTGCCACTACAAAAGCCCTGGCCTCCGTTCTCTAAACCCCGGCACTCGTAACTGCAGCGGCGGCGGCGGCGGCGTTCATTTTAAGTGACTGCCGAGGAACGCCAGGAGCTTGCTCTCCTTGGTGAAGTTTGGGTAATTGTGTTTTTGGAGCCAGGTCATGGCGGACGAAGACAAAGACGCTGACAATTAATTCACATACGGCCGGCCGTGTTTACTGGTTGTAATGTGTTTTTTTGACTTCCCTGGGATTAAGGGTGTAGAGGAATGGTTAATTTGTTAAAGTTGCATAATTCAATTGAGGAACCTTTCACAGTTTAATGGAAATGTGTGGATTGGAATTTACGTCTACTTTGTGTGGTTGTGTTTTTCATTACTTTAAGTATTCAAATTACCAAGGAACATAATCTCTCTAATGCGCATTGAAAATGAAGGCCCACCATGATACATGTGCCTCATATTCAGTGATTTGCAACATTATAATCAATGGCTGTTTTTGTTCCCAGGCCTGATAACAATTCCAACAGTTTTTTGATATTCAAAGCTAGCCTGCGGGTTTACCTATCCACAAGAAGGGTTGTGTACTTTCAAAAGTTCAACCAAAGTTCAGCTTGGGTTAGATACCATTGCGAATTGTTAAACTGACAAGGCCCTCGCCTTGTCACTTTATTCGCATTATGCTGTCCTGCAAAGCTTGCATATCATCAAAGGATCTGTTTTTGTTCAACGAGTAGAGACTGACACTATAGAATCCGACATGAGCATTGGATGGTGTCTCAACCTAAACCAGTGACATTCATTTTAGCAGTAGTTGATACAATTCAATGCTTAATCAGGTTCAAGGGATATATCGGGGGGTTAAATAGCACATGCCACTTTGAATAAGGATTAAGACTAAATAAATAACTTTGTTATTCCATTGAGATTTGACAGTGAATATAAGTGCGGCGGATGGATCATGTTTGTACGACCGCTGTCAAAGTAAAGCAAAGGAAAGGATTCAAACAAAAAACTGATCAAACTATTGATATACTTTTAACAACTACGACAAATACCACAGACCCAGTAGAACTATTGGATATGGGGGCCTTAAGAGATGAAAGCAGAGTGGAAGCCCAAGGTTTGGCCCCGGTCCTGGGCCTGGGGGGGAGGGCCGGATCCTAATCCTCAGTGAGGACCTTGCAGTGGGACAACATCAGGGGAGCTCGGGGCAGAGCCAAGCCCTAGTCTGACCCACTTCTCCAGGCTTGCTGACAAGAGGCAACTGGGAGAGCAAGGGTAACGCTCCGTCAACACCCACTCTTGTAATCTTGGCTAGCATGTGACAATCAAGGCCATACGCCATGACAAGCTTGCGATGACATGACCCAAATGACCCCTTCCTCTCTTTGGTTGCCTGGACGTCTTGAACCACAGGAAAAGATTCCAGTGGTTATGGCGTTTCAGTGTCAACTGGCATGTTGAGTTTGGCGAAAAAACGCTGAGATTGACAACGAATAAACATTGCGGTGTTTGTGTTTTTGTTCTGTTTAAGTTCATCTGGAGATTTAAAAAGTTGTTGATGCACAACTGTTAGGTGGAGTATTGGCTGGAATTGTATGCTGACACAAAGCGAGCCATCCCACCGCATCGGGGAGGCCCTGAGCAATCATGGAGCAGAAGAAACAATTGCACTTGACAATTATTTTATACTCTTAAATATGGTTACCAGTTGTAGTTGGGTGAAATGTAAACACAAGCCAAGAAGTTGGCTTAATATATAAACTGAGAAATAATAAGTGGAAGAAATTATCAACCTTCCCATTGATTTCTCAACAAAGAAACACAAAATGCTGCTTTTTAAAGACATGCTTAGTAAGTAACGTGGCAAAACTTCCCTTGACCAAGAGTGGGAGAGCGTTTCTCTGGACACTCAATATGTACCAGAGCATCGCAGGCAGGAGGGGCAGCGAGAGAGTCGGAGTAGCACATCTGACAATCCACTGGCATGAAAGGCAGCCCCTCAAGCTAACAAATTCAGAGAGAAAATTACAGTTTTGTGCATTTGTGTCAATATGCATGTCAAAAGGTAATTGGGAAATTGTTCTGCAATGTCAAGTACTGTTGGCAGTATTTAGCCTGTGGTAAGATCAAACCCGTTGCTTCACAGACTTAAGAGAGACCAGGCCAAGCACTCTAGCTCTGTCTCTTAAGCTAATAACGTGGCCATTTATCATAAAATGTTATTTTGTTATTATCAGCCACTCACAAAGATCTACTGAAAATTGTAGTGGAACTGAAGGTAGCGTTTATGCCCTGTCAAAAACAATTACGACTTTAATGCAAATACATTCTCAAGATCACGGGGTCAATTAGTGGTTTTCTGTAAAAATGGATGAATGTAAAAAAGAAGCAAACTATATCCTATTTATTTTTTGTATAGGGGATGTTCACG
Organism: Lota lota; assembly: GCA_026745465.1. NCBI lineage: Eukaryota > Metazoa > Chordata > Actinopteri > Gadiformes > Lotidae > Lota > Lota lota. The sequence goes on along the minus strand of JACYXH010000068.1, from coordinate 1,273,269 downwards.
GAAAACGTTTCTTTCTGACATAATGTCCTTCATAATGTTACAGTTAATAATACAGGTCTTCTTCAAATAGTAGGAGGCTCATGTTTTCTCTCACACACATGTCGTCCTTCCCTTGAACAATACACATAGTACTCATGATACACTCTGACATATCTCTCACAGGCATGCAACGCACTCACACACACTGTCTCTCACACAGACACACACAGGTATTAATAGTTGTTTGTTTTTAGTTAATAATGATACCACTAAAACAAAAACCTGAATGGTGTTGGTCTAATAGTCCATATGGGGGGAGGGGGTTAATCTAAGACTTTAAAAGACCACACCGAGGCAAACATGGGTTCATGTCGTCATTTCCCTCTAAATACCTCCAACTATCTGTCACTCATTCAATTCCCCCTCATTATAAATGTCATCATCGCAGAACATAGCCTTTTTGTGTGGTAGGTCTACAATGCATGCACGTAAACCGTAAATAGCCAAAAATAAAAGTAGAAGATACAAAAAACGAATGATTCAGAGAGAACAAATAAATAAATAAATTTATTAATTAATTAATAAAGACGTGTTACGCTATATAGCAAGAGCTGGCCTGACTAGAACTCCAATAAAAACATTGTTTTTAAACATACAAGTTAACAACATTGTTTAAAAAACATTAAATTAAAATAAATAGGATACAGGGAGAGAGAAAAAAACACCATATAGGCCAAGTCAGTGAGTTGATTAGCTCGGGAGTGAAAGCTGCAGCGGTTTTCTCTGCACA